>CM032449.1:95793199-96066875 GCA_019049505.1 Pachyrhynchus sulphureomaculatus | reverse complement strand
ATACGAGTGAACATAGTGACGCAGTATTTTTTCACGGGATTTTTTTAAGGGACATATGTTTAGAGAAAAATAGTGAATTATTGGGAATCTCACTGGTGAGTTGGAAAATAAATAATAGATTAGACTTTTCAGCTTATACACAATTGTCATAACCGCCCCAGATTATAAATGATAAATTTTACTTTCCTTCTTAATTTTGTATATTCTCAATATCATTATGAAAATCTTTCATTGTTTTTGATTTGGACAACTATTTTAAATTTTAAGCATATGTTTTTATAGTCAATCGTACAAGAGGTTAAAGAAATAGAGGAAAGTGTTAGAGGGATAACTTTTTATATATCGTGTTATACATTCTTTACCTCGTTCTTTGGGTCGTGGAATATGAAAGCTGTGTTATGTTTACATTATTTTTAATTTTAACAGCTATAGTTTGTACCGGATATGGCCCCTCAAGAAGAAAAAAATAGTTTGTAAAGGAAATAATCAGGTTCTAGTTGTAAATATCTCTGGAGCCTTTTCTCAGCTCAACTCTTTTTGTGATTAATATCTTATCATAAAGTACCTACATTTAAAATATCGATCTGTAGTAAACTAAGTTATGTATATTATTATTTGAAATCAAAATCAGCGATCTTTGTGTTTTTATTTATCTCGCTGATAAAAGTAATGTGATATATATTTATATTATTATATATATATACTATATATATATATATATATATATATATATATATATATATATATATATATATATTTAAATTATATATATATATATATATATATATAATTATATATATATATATATATATACATACATATATATATATATATATATATATATTCATATATATATATATATATATATTATATATATATATATACATATTATATATAATATATATATATATATATATATATTATATATATATGTATATATATATCTATATATATATATATATATATATATATATAATATATATATTATATAATATATATACGAGGACTGGTTTGAAAAGTCCGTGCAAAAATAAAAAACTACTTAGGTGTTTGGGGTAAACCTTTTTTAATTTTCGACATAGTCTCCTTTTAGGCTTATACACTTCGTCCAACGATGTTTCTAGTTTGTTGATCCCTTCCGAATAATAGAATTTGTTCCAAGTCAGCAAAATATCATTAGTGTCTGCAATCACCTCCTCGTTTGAATAAAATCTTTGTCCCGCCAGCCATTTCTTCAAATTGGGGAACAAATAGTAGTCCGAGGGAGCCAAGTCTGGAGAATAGGGGGGATGTGAAACGAGTTGGAATCCTATTTCCATTAATTTTGCGACCACAACTGCTGAGGTGTGTGCTGGTGCGTTGTCGTGATGGAAAAGGACTTTCTTGTGGGACAGTCGCGGGCGTTTTTCTTGCAGCTCGGTTTTCAAACGGTCAATAACGATGAATAATATTCACCTGTAATAGTTTTACCCTCTTCCAGATAGTCGATGAGGATTATCCCTTGCGAATCCCAAAAGACAGTCGCCATAACCTTTCCGGCCGAAGGAACGGTCTTCGCCTTTTTTGGTGCAGATTCCCCCTTGGTAACCCATTGTTTAGATTGTTGTTTGGTCTCAGGAGTATAGTAATGTATCCATGTTTCATCCACAGTGACGAAACGACGCTTAAAGTCCTCCGGATTCTTCTGGAACAGCTGCAAACCATCCTTGCAACACTTCACACGATTCCGTTTGCGGATAGCTTTCTCATGTCCAAATTTTTATGCAAAATATTATGTACCCGTTCACTCGAGATGCCCACAGCACTAGCAATCTCACGCACCTTAACTCTTCTGTCATCCATCAACATATCATGGATTTGATCAATGATTTCTGGAGTCGTAACCTCCACAGGCCGTCCAGAACGTTCAGCGTCACTTGTGCCCATATGGCCAGTCCGAAAATTTTGAAACCACTTATAAACTGTTCTAATCGAAGGTGCAGAGTCACCATAATGTTTATCAAACTTCTCTTTAGTCTCCTGAGGCGTTTTGCCTTTCATAAAGTAAATGTTTAATCACCACACGAAATTCTTTTTCGTCCATTTCTTGAAAAATCACTCGACTTCCTTGATTCACGCGAATGCCAAACACAAAGAAGTAGACCAATATGGCTGAAACTTGGTGTGCGTTCATTCAAGAGATGCTACTAACTAAACATGACCTCGATACGCGCCGGTGGTGCCATCTCTCGGACTTTGCACGGACTTTTCAAACCAGCCTCGTATATATATATATATATATATATATATATATATATATATATATATATATATATATATATATATTCAAAATTCAAATTCAGTTTATTTTCCAATATCTACAAATTCATAAAGTGACAGAAATTAAATTTGCAAGAAATACGACAAAAAGGATGGCACAGCGACTATAAATAGCTGGTACCTCAAGCCCTTGACAATTTGGGCATGTGTAGTGCCACCCTGTGACAAACATATACATTAAAAATAAATAAAAAACTAATTGCAAAAATTCTAAGAATAAAAATTTCTAAAAATAGCAGAGCGCAAAGAGAGATCGGCGAGCACGCAGCGAAAACTGGCGGCGGAGACGCGGGGAGATGTAATATGGATAAACAGAGTAAAAAATACATAATATGACATGGTAGGCAAGTGGTACCACCTCTAAAAGGATCTCAAATTATATATCAAGAAGTAGGAAAATATTACGTTAAATTAGAATTCTTTTGCTGGTTAATTATTTGGTGTTTTACATAGGAAGAAAACTCGCCTGGTGATAATTGTTTAACCTCTTGTAACAAAGAATTCCACAAATGCACAGCAACAAAAATGAAGGACTTTTGAAAGGCAGCCTTCCTGTGTTGAGGAACTCTAAAAGAATTAATGTTCCTCGTATCGTGCGGATGCAGAAAAACACTAAATTGTTCTCTGAGGTATTGGGGTTGTCCAAATTTAAAAATTGGATAGACAAAATTATACAAGTGACACCTTCTACTATTTTTCATATTTAAAATGTAGCTGTTATTTAAATAGCGTGTGATTCGATTTGGAATGGAATGATAAAAGAAAAGCGCATACAACAGTTTTGTATTTTTTGGATTAATCTAACATACTGGGCTGACAAAAAGTCGCCATATACATCAGCATAATCAAATAAAGATAAGATCAAGCTGTTGCACAAATAATATTTGGTTTTTGATGGTAGAAAGATTATACAGTTTTTTTAAACGAATATAAGAAGCCTTTAATTTAATATTAATATGTGACTGGAATGAAAGAGATTTGTCAAAAATTACTCTTAATACTTTGGCCTCATGAACTAAAGGCAAAAAATTATTGTCAATGGAAGGTCTAAAGGTATCAAAAAGTATACCTTCTGTATTTTTATTACCATTAAACAGCATAAAACAAGACTTTTGTGCATTAAGCTTGAGGCTATGATCATTACAAAAATTATATATGTTATTTAGGTCCCTATTAAAATATACTAAAGAAGTGCGTAACTTATTTAAAGGAAATGGCATATATATCTGAGAGTCATATTCTATGGCCTTATCAATATCTGCCACATAAAGAGAAAACAATAGTGGACCCAAGATGGAGCCCTGGGGCACTCCTTTAGTAAGCGGTATGTAATTAGATTTAATTAATTTAAAATCTGTTCTAATTTCTACACAGTGTGATCGATTTTTTAGAAAATGTTCCATAAAAATAACTGACCGGCCTGAAAAGCCAAAATAGTAAAGCTTTGCCAAGAGCAGATTATGATTTAGGGTATCAAACGCCTTACTAAAATTCAAAAGAGGTGGTTTCATTCTTATCTTCATTGAAACGAATATCGTTCAGTAAATTAATCGAGCTGGTAGTAGTAGTAAAATAAGGTCGAAATCCCGACTGACAATTGGGTATTATTTGTTTACTATTTACATATAAAAACATTTGCTGGTATACATGTCGCTCCAGAATTTTTAATAAAGTTGGGAGTATACTAATTGGTCGTAGGTCCTTTGGTTCCATGGGGTTTGTCACTTTGGCACATGGTTTAATAATAGCCTTTTTCCATTCGGAAAGTACCCTTCCAATATACAACAACTGATTATATTTATTAGCGGACGCGTGCAGTACTGAAGACAGAGTCTAAGATCTTTAAAACTGAAATACCACCCTCTCCTATGGCATTAGTAGAGATTTTATTTATGATGGCTAACAACTCTCCCTCGGTAGTTAGATTAAAACTAAATTTCATTTCATTTGTTACCTCTGAATGAGTATTAGATTTATAATAAATCATTTCATTTGCTGATACGTTATTCATCCTCCAGTACACGAAGAGAAATAATTATTTAGTAAGATAGGATCGCACAAATCATCCGGAATATGACTCAACTTGTTACATATTACATATATATATATATATATATATATATATATATATATATATATATATATATATATTTAATAATAATTACCCTACGAGATTTTAATATTTCTCTCTTTAATTCGAGGTCCCTAGATCATAAGAACACATTTTTCCATTTCTGTTTGTCTGTATGTGGTTTCCTCGTTTTGCTCGCTCCTTGCTCCCGAAAGAAATGCGATATCACTTTCAAATTCGGTTTACGTAAACTACAAATCGTAAAAATGAAGCCCATAGTTTCGGTGTTGCTGATTTTGAGGTAGGACTTTTAGGCATTTATGAATAGGTATATATACATATATATATATATATATATATATATATATATATATATATATATATATATATATATATATATATATATATATATATATATATATATACTGGGTGTCTCTAAAAGATGCGGAAAAACTACCACACAAATTCCTGAGGTCAAAATATGACGATCTAACTTAACTTACCTCAGTCCAAAAAGTGGATAATTTCGGAGATACATAGTGTCAAAAGTTCAATTTGGTATTTAGTTTTTCATAAATATTTTTTTTAATAATTTGTGTATTGTTAGAATTTTCAGCTAATGGGGGTTTTTTGAGGTGAAAAATTGAAATCTGCATTCGTTTTCATTGTAAAATTTAGAGGGCGCCACCTGCGGTACTTTGCACTCATTTAAAACGCAATAACTTTTTTGAGCCACGCTGTATTTTACTTTTACATAAAATTTCTTATTCTCCAACGTTTTTTACCTAAAAAAGGTATACTTGGTAAGACTTGATTTGAGCAGCCGTTTTTGAGATATCTGGATTAAATCAATTCATTTCTTTTATGGCTAAGTCTAAATTATTGTCATAAATGAACATAATTTGAAGCGAAAATTAACTGTCTAAATTTTGAATAAAAATTCTTCTTTTCCAGCTTTTAAAGGTATACCTGGTATGAGCTGAGTTTTTGGGATATTTGGATATAGATTTTTGATTTCTTACCCAAACTCACCATTGCATTGCCACAAGAATAACATCAAAAATTAAAAAAAAAAGTAAATGTCTTGCTAATTTTATTCTCTAGTAAAAACAGTCAATAAGATTTATCAACAACAAAAAGTTAATAAAAAAAATGCTTATAATAAATATTCAAAATGCCCTCCATTCTCGTGTGTACAAAAATTAATACGTCGTAAAAAATTAAACTGGACTCTCTGGAGCATTTGGGCATCATTTCTTAAAGCCACAATTTCAGTTTGAATACGTCTCCTTAATTCATCTTCTGTACCAACTGGCCTAGAATACACAAGGGTCTTCCAGGTTTCCCATAATCAATCCATCGGGGTCATGTCAGGGAATCGAGCTCGCCAATTTGCGGGTGCATCATTGCCTCTACCTGCCATCTATTTGGATAATGTTCGTTTAAATAATTACGTACGTTTAACGTAAAATGTATAGGAGCACCGTCGTGCATAAACTACATTCTTCTTCGAAGTTCCAAGGGCAGGGGATCCAATAAGTCTGGTAGTTCGTTTTGCAGATGTTCCACATAATTTTCGCCATTTAGTCGAAGTGGTAAAATGACAGGACAAATTATGAAAGTGTCTATGATTCCTGCCCAAACATTGATCTTAAACTCATGCTGATAATGGGTTATTTTAGTCGCATTAGGATTTTCTTCTGCATAGACATGTTTATTGTGCAAATTAGTTATGCCACTTCGCGTAAAACAGGCTTCATCTGTGAATAAAATTCCTATCTTGATTTCTGTGTTCTTGGATAAACCGGCAGAAAGCTAGGCGTGGTTCAGAATCATGGGGTAAAAGATCTTGTACCTGTTGAACATGAAATGGGTGCTGTAGTTGTTCTCTGGTCACTCTATTAACAGTATCTTTGCTTATCCCTAGCTCTAAGCCTAATCGTCTGCTGCTGAGTTTTGGATTTTCTTCAATCTGATTCAGAATATCGTCCTCAACCTCTGGAGTTCTTACCGCACGTGCACGGCCATAATTAATAGAAACAGGCGCAAACCTACCCGTTTCACGAAGACGTCTTTCAACTGCCGCGAAGGTTTTATGATTCGGTAAGCGATGATTCGGAAATCTTTCACTGTATACTCTGCAAGATTCTAAACCATTTCCTTGGCAATATCCAAAAAATGTAATGCTTGAATGGTTTTAGATTCGATTTGACACCAGTCAGTTAATTTTTAGTGACAGTTAATTTATTATAACGCCTTCGCTTCAAATTGTGTTCATTTATCACAATAATTTAGACCTAGCCATAAACGAGATGAATTGTTTTAATCCAGATATCTCAAAAACGGCTGCTCAAATCAACCCTTATCAGGTATACCTTTTTTAGGTAAAAGACGTTGGAGAATAAGAAATTTTATGTAAAAGTAAAATACAGTGTGGCTCAAAAAAGTTATTTCGTTTCAAATGTGTGCAAAGTACCACAGGTGGCGCCCTCTAAATTTTACAATGAAAATGAATGCAGATTTTAATTTTTCACCCCACAAATCCCCCTTTAGCTGAAAATTGTGACAACATACCAAATATTAAAAAAATTATTTATGAAAAACTAAAACCAAATTGAACTTTTGACACTTTGTATCTCAGAAATCAACCACTTTTGGACTGAGGTAAGTTGAGTTAGATCGTCATATTTTGACCTCAGGAATTTGTGGTAGCATTTCTTCCGCACCTTTTAGAGACACCCTGTATATATATATATATATATATATATATATATATATATATATATATATATATATATATATATATATATATATATATATATATATATATATATAGATAAATGTTCTTGCATAATTCCGTAATATTAACGAACGTTTAACGCTAAAAAATTTAAGTTAGTTTTACGAACGGGAACACTTATTGTACCAAAGTAAGTCAAAATATTTTGAGTTAAAAATAATCTTAAACAATTTAAGAAGTTTAAATATTCACACAGATTCCTTTGTTGAAAATCAAATATTGAATATACTTTGGGTTACTTAAATCATAGACTAAACAATTATATTAGTATTTCCTATAAGACTTTGTAACTCAATGTAAATTTTAGCCCATCAAAATAGATAACCGATGGGGGCCACACTAGTACACCTGGATGAATAGAAACAATAAAGATAGCAGGGACATGATATAATATGTAGAATCTGACAGATGAGCGACTTTAAATTCTTACCCTTTCTAAGGATTTTTATTTTCTGTCGAATAGCCTCCACTTTTAAGAATAGTCTATATAACACATTTCTTTAGTTTATGCTGTAATGATAAAAATGAAAATATTTTTAGAAGAAAGTTTTATGTTGATAGTAGTTTTTAATTGTATTTTAGTAAATTTTATCAAGAATTACTTAAGATAACACAGATTATTGACTTTTTTATGTTACATAATATAAAACTCACCACTTAGTAATAAAATTCGAAGTTACACGTAAGCCAAGGAGAATAGGAGGATGCATATCTTTATTACTTCATGTAAGACGAAGTACTATTCAAAAATCCGGTAGCAATCGCTTTTGTAAGTGGTATGTCAGTAATATGATGTTTTTTAAAGTAACTTTTTTTTTTATAGATCTCCAAGACAAATCCGTAGTACATAAAAGTTTAAATGAACCAATTTCTGTAAAAAACAAATTTGAAGTTTTAGGAATCTCAAAAGTAACACATTAATCAACGACATATAGAATATAGATTTAGAAGTGAATTACTAATATTATGTAAAAAAAAACGAAATTAATAACATTATTAAACCGCAAGCAAAACTCTGAGTTTACTATAATGAATTATATAAAACTAAGAATTATTATATTTTGTAATATATTTCTATATCTTCGTTCGCTTTTTCTTTTCTCTGAAAAATTAGTTAGATAAATCAAATCATCTTATTCTTATGTATTTTTAAGTGCTGTATTCAAATATATTAAAATAAAAAAAAAAGTTGGCATCATTACTTTTGAAAGTTAAATTTTGACTTAAGGGGTTAATTTTGGAGCGCGAAATTGGAAGAGAAAAAAAATTTCAAGGTAGGGTGTCAAATGAAAATGTGAAAACACGAGTTCAAAAATATATACGAGGCTGGTTTGAAAAGTCCGTGCAAAAATAAAAACTACTTATGTGTTTGGGGTAAACCTTTTTTATTTTTCGACATAGTCTCCTTTTAGGCTTATACACTTCGTCCAACGATGTTCTAGTTTGTTGATCCCTTCCGAATAATAGGATTTGCCCAAGTCTGTAAAATATCCATTAGTGTCTGCAATCACCTCCTCGTTTGAATAAAATCTTTGTCCCGCCAGCCATTTCTTCAAATTGGGGAACAAATAGTAGTCCGAGGGAGCCAAGTCTGGAGAATAGGGGAGATGTGAAACGAGTTGGAATCATATTTCCATTAATTTTGCGACCACAACTACTGAGGTGTGTGCTGGTGCGTTGTCGTGATGGAAAAGGACTTTCTTGTGGGCCAATGGCGGGCGTTTTTCTTGCAGCTCGGTTTTCAAACGGTCCAATAACGATGAATAATATTCACCTGTAATAGTTTTACCTTTTTTCAGATAGTCGATGAGGATTATCCCTTGCGAATCCCAAAAGACAGTCGCCATAACCTTTCCGGCCGAAGGAGCGGTCTTCGCCTTTTTTGGTGCAGATTCCCCCTTGGTAACCCATTGTTTAGATTGTTGTTTGGTCTCAGGAGTATAGTAATGTATCCATGTTTCATCCACAGTGACGAAACGACGCTTAAAGTCCTCCGGATTCTTCTGGAACAGCTGCAAACCATCCTTGCAACACTTCACACGATTCCGTTTTGGTCAAGCGTGAGCAATCGCGGCACCCATCTTGCGGATAGCTTTCTCATGTCCAAATGTTTATGCAAAATATTATGTACCCGTTCAGTCGAGATGCCCACAGCACTGGCAATCTCACGCACCTTAACTCATCTGTCATCCATCACCATATCATGGATTTGATTAATGATTTCTGGAGTCGTAACCTCCACAGGCCGTCCAGAACGTTCAGCGTCACTTGTGCCCATATGGCCAGTCCGAAAATTTTGAAACCACTTATGAACTGTTCTAATCGAAGGTGCAGAGTCACTTGGTGTGCGTTCATTCAAGAGATGCTACTAACTAAACATGACCTCGATATGATGGTGCCATCTCTCGGACTTTGCACGGACTTTTCAAACCAGCCTCGTATGATGTAATCCTCCTTTTCTTTATATTATTTTGAAAAAAAAATAAAAAATCGCTGTCTCCCCTATCTCTAAGAGTACTAACCAAAAAATTTCGAAAAACTTCTGAAATATTCTCCATAAAGTGGAGATTGAATAAAAATTATCATAATTTACCTGATATATAAAAACACCTTATTTTTTTTTACTTGTATACAAGTCCTCATCGTGTTTAATAAAAAATGCTATTCATTGTACAGATAAAAGTATAAACACACATACACCGGAAGGATCTAAGATAATTACCGTGTGAAATTTAAACATACATTTTTTGGAATGTGTCAGTAATAATCTATCTACCAATTTGAATAGCAGTGAGTTTATACAAATGATAAAAGATACTAATTCTACTAGAGACAGAACCTTGATAGCCAATATGTTTTGCAATTTTCCGAATGATCTAGAAGTTTTTGTTGCAGGAAGTTTCTTTAGCCATCATAAACAACTTTGTGTCCTAATCCTAAATATTAATTTTTGAAAACTCATTTGGCATGTGTACTCTCTTACTTGTTTACGATTCCATTACCTTCAGCCGCATTGCCGTTAAACGCGTTTTAGGAACTGATTAAAAGAAACCTCTTCAATCCTGACGCTTGACATTTCTCACATATAACCCTTTTCTTCCATTCAATACTATAGATTTCCCGCCATAATACAGAAACAATATATGATTCTTTCCAGTGGGATTTTTCCTCGTAGTGAACAGGGAAACTAAAGGATAGAAAACAAATTTATATTTTCTTTTCTTTAGTCAGTTAATTAATCAGAAACTAAATAACAAAATGCTGTGCAGTTTTTAGTCTTAAGATTCGAAACCATTATTTAGGGCGACATGTATTACACGATTGAACTCATCGTTTTGTAAGTTTTGTTTACTTTTTTGATTGTAAAATTATACTTAACAATGTGATTTCAGATATCTTGAGGAAGAATAAAATCCATATTCGAAAGCTTGATATTAAACAAATGATAATCATTTTATACCTCCGTAAAAAAAGTTTGTATTTTAAAAGCAGTCACGGTACGGAATACTAATTGCGCAAGTCGGACTTGGTCGGTTTTCTTAATTATTTACATCATTTGTGGCGTCACTACATATGTTGGACCAATTTTAATATACAACATACATTTTTAGAGACATTTTCAGTCTAGATCAAGCTAGGAATCTGTTCTCCTAAAAATTTTGATTCTTCCTTGGAATTTAAAAAAAAAAAAAAAGATTTTGTATTGCTAAGTTCCGAAACTAAATTTTTTCTGAGCTAGACTGAGATTTTTTGTCAAAGTTTTAGATAATATCGTAGCTCTTTTTATCAGTACATCTTCTCCTTCTTCCAATGTTGAAAGGAGAATTGCCTGTAAAATCTGGTTACTATTCTTGTGATGTTGATTGCTAAGTGTCTCGCCATCTCTAGGAGGGTGTTTCCGATGGTTTTCCGTTGCGAGCTAATTTCGCAGACCTAGTGTCCGCTATTCAAGATACATGTTCATGCCAGTCATGTCTTCTGGCTTTCACCTATCACACCACGTCCCCAACTTTTCATTTCTCTCTTATGTGCTTTGCCTATCCCATATTGTGTATCCTGCGTTTGTTCTAAGCGTCTTTGATTCTGTTATTCTCATTCAACTTTTTGTCACGGTGTTGGCTGCTCTAGCATCAGCTCCGTAAGTTATCACCGGCCTGGGGCGGATTATGTATACTCTGGATTTACAGTCGATGGTTTGATGTTTGTTTGTCCAGATTACTGTTTGTTTGCCCAGATTACTTGTTTTAAATGGTCCGAGATAGTGGCTGCCTTGCTGATTTGTTGTGTAGCTTAATTTTTAAGGTTTCCATTGCTAGATATTCTTGTACCAAGATAATCAAAGTCCATTACTTGTTTGATTGAGGTATTATTCACTACCAATTTTCATCGTAATGGTTCTGTGGAGACTGCCATTGCTTTAGTTTCTGATATGAAGATTTTCATATTGTAATTTTCAGTAAATCATTTAAGTTTAATAATAAAATATTTAAGTAGTTTTAATGTAAGTAAGTTTCTTTACACATCAAAAACCTTATGAGGTTATATTGTTATATTGTTGAAAGACCTTGTTTAGCTGGAGCCTTAATATTGCATAGCGGTGGCTACCGGCCATGAATTCTAAGCACCTTAAATCCGTACATACAACATCTAAACCCAACTGGAGAATTGTCCCTGCAACACATTCCTGTGGGATATTCTTGCATATATAGCTTAGCTTTGTATGCTGTAAATTTAGGAAATTCGTGTTAAACAGCAGTGGCGTATCAAATATAATTTAATAAAAGTTATAACGGAACACATATATTTTGACATATAATATTCATATATTTATTAATTGTTAAAAAAAAAGAAATAAAAAATATTAAAATAAGTTATAAGAAGTTTATGCTAAAGTTAATAGAAAGTTCTAATTACCTACCTAAATTATGTCAAGTACTTGTTTAGTACCAAAACTTGAAAACAAAAAGTTTATCAGTTTTCTAACGTGCTTATTATTTTGCAAAATACTTTAAATTATTTAGAGAAGAATAATTTTTTTACTAATAATTATGAAACTCTTTTCTTGAAATAAACACTTATGTTAGTTCTAAACTTCCACTATACTTTGTGTCTTATAACAATTGTATCGGTATACAGTACCTTCGTCAGATAATCGGCAACTAACCTGTACCGAAACAATTGTCATAAGACATAAAACATAGTGGAAACTTAGAACGAACATAAGTGTTTATTTCCATTATTTATTATGAATTCCCACTAAGAAACGGCTACTTCAATCGAACAAACTCTGTTTCTGTCTACGTTAACGGTATGGGAGAATATAGTTTAAGTAATTCACGTTCATCGAGTAAGATTGACAATCTACCGAGTCACTCGTTCGGCAACTCATTGCTTTCAACACAGCGTTGAATAAAGAAGCATACATATGCGACTGTAAAGATAAACTAAGATTAGACGTTGCCAGAAACATCTTTTAGAGAATGACGTCTTAAAATATTTTCTCAAAATGACATAACTTCCAGCAAGTATTTTTAGTTCAAATAGTTATTCCGAAAAATCTTTTACAGTTTATAGTGGGATGAAAATTATTAAAATAATATAAATAGAATAAAAAATTATGAACATAGTTTTAAAAATAATAATAAAAGCCGAAAAGTGATATTGAAAAATATATAATAATAAATAAAAAAACAAGATTACCTGAATACTCAAATAAATACAAATATTAACTAGCAAATAATCTCACATTTCTGAAAAAATATTTTTGCAGATTTGTTAAAATATTGTATTTAAAAATTATCAAGTAAACAAAAAGTACTTCTTATTTAAATTTACTGGTATCAAGAGAATTTTATACATGGGGTTTAAGCTGTTGTATTGGCTATTAAACTTAGGTTTTTTTTTGGGTTTATGTGCATGTGCAAGTAAACAAATTTTCTGACTTTGTTCATGTTAAGCGATAATACTCGTATATATATTATTATTATTATTATTATTTTCTTTTTATACAAATGATGAGCATTTAATACTCTAATTTTGTATTGTTTGTCTAAATTACGTAATGTACATAATAAGTACTAAATTATACACATAAAATATATGTTAAATTAGATTAAAGTCTAAAACTAGTATCACAGCAATTTTCCAATTCATTTACCCCATCTCTGAAGTGGTTTTCTGGAAGACCTTCAAAATACCCATCTATGGATGCTATCACCTCATCATTTTTTGAAAAGTGCTTCCAACGTAGAAATCTTTTGGGGTTGGGAACAGATGGAAGTCAAACGGAGGCAAGTCTTATTAATAGAGTGGATGTTCCAACAATTCGTACTTTAATCCGACCAGTTTTGCCGTTGCCAAAGCGCCTCTATGAGCAGGTGCATTGTCATGATGAAAGATGATTTTTTTCTTGTGCAAACCGGGTCTTTGCTCCCGAATTTTCTCATCCAGCTAGACCAAAAGGTTGCAATAATACTCTCCAGAGATTGTTTTACCGGTTTGAAGGTAATCAATTAAACTCCTCTTGCATCCCAGAACACTGATGCCATAATTTTTTTGGATGACTTTGACCACTTTGGCTTCGTTGGAGTTGAACAACCGAGCTCAATCCACTGTGCGGTTTGTTGTCGCAGTTCAGGATCGTAGTTGTAAATCTAATCCTCATCTGTAGTTACAAATCGACGCACAAAATAAGTTTCATTCTTTGTGAAACGAGCCAAATGTTGTTTAGAAAGTTTTTCCCGAGTGCGTTTTTGTTGCGATGTTAGCAAATGAGGTACCCATCTTGTGCATAGCTTCCTCATATCCAAAACATTAGTTAAGATTTCATATACAGATCCATGTCAGATGCCTAGAGCCTCAGCTAAATCATCCACGAATAATCGATGGTCTTCCATTACCATATTTTGCACAACAGTTTCTTCAATTGTTGCATTTTTTAGACGTCCTGAACGTGGATCATCATTAACGCTTGTATGACTACGTTCATACTCGAGTCCATCTATAATAGTTAGAAATGAAGGCGCAGATACTTTCACTCACTTTGCATGGGTTTCAGTTGCCGATAAACCTTCCAAACCAAAGAATTTTATCACTGCACGATATTCGATTTTTTCCATTTTTAAAAAATTCTCAAACACGTCTACTTTAACTAGCTGATCAACAATGAATTACTTAACAGATCGACTTGTAATTTAGAGTGTGTTCATATGACCGACAAAGCTTCAAAATGGTGCTTAATATTTGGTTGAAGTGATGCTCCATACGTGTCGCTTTCAAAACTTATTGACTGACCATAGATGTCAGCCTAGCGTGATGTGCTTAGACGATTTAAAAAAAAGAAACGAATACTTATTTCAAGAGTTTTTCGTGGAAATTACCTGTGAGCACTTTAAGAAGGTGGTACAATTTTAGTGCAGGAAAGATCTTTTTAGTATTCCGTACGGAACACTTATAAGATCACTTCGATGTCTGTCTGTTTGTCACACCCGATTTTCTCTCCGAAACTATTTGACATAGAAAGTTGAAATTTGGTACTAATATAGGAATTGATGGCCTCATCAGAGCCGTGTAGTTTTGAAAGTTAAATTTTGACTTAAGGGGTTAGTTTTGATGGGTGAAATCGGAAGTGAAAAAAAAATTTTTTTACTAGGTCATCAAGTGTGGTGTCAATAAAAGCTTGTGAGAACACGAGTAAAATATATATATATATATATATATATATATATATATATATATATATATATATATATATATATATATATATATAATGTAATACTTGCGCACACTTTTCTTTGTATTATTTTTAAAAAATCGCGAAAAATCGCTCTCCCCCCTACCTTATCTCAGAAAGTACTGATCAAAAAATTTTGAAAAAATTCTGGAATATTCAGTATCAGTTTTCAGTAAAGATTGGAAACAAACTTTGTTGAAAACTCATTTGGGGTATATTTTGTGAAGTCACTGATCATTTTATACCACCGTAACAAAATTTTTTATTTTAAAAGCAATTAGCGTACGGAACACTAATTGTGCAAGTTCAACTTGCAGTTGACCGGTTATTTTAGATAAAAGAAAGGTCCTTCTTTTCTAAACTTTCACCCTTCGATCATCGACTTATGAAGTTTGTAGAGAAAATAGAATTATAAATCAAGGATTATTAAATCAATTAACAAATACAACTATTATAACTGATCAAGCACCACCTCCACGCTTTTCACCTCTTAGCCCATACAGTACCGTTTCATCAAATTCTTCTTCAGCTCAACAGGTTTAACATCCTACTATGAACAGGCTGGTAGTGATTTTTAGGTTCTTCATTAATACAGATTTAAATTACTTTTGTTTACAGTACATCAGAAGTTTATATTTTGTAATTAGAAAAATGTTTATATTTATTTTTTTATTAAAGCAATTAGTTTACCTTTAAATATATTCTTCTTAAGACTTCATTAGTGATTATTTTTTTGAAGGTCATTTTCTCCAAGTTTAACTATAACAGAAGGTTTTCTTGAGAGAAATCCATAAATTGAATCACCCTGGGCCCCAATTTTCGCTCCATGGCATAGCCATAATATGTTTATCACAAAGCCTTTCATTCTGCTGCGATAGCTATTCATGTATTAAGAGGGTAGAAGTTATACATACTTATTAAATTAATTTTGAACTTATTCATATTGAAACCTGTTAATCGTATATAGCGATGTAAAAGAGGCCACCCAACCTTTCATAGCACAACTAGTTGTAGTTCGCAAAAGATCGGGCACCGAAGTGATCTTATAAGTGTTCCGTATGGAGTGATCTTATAAGTGTTCCGTATGGAACACTTATAAGATCACGCTGTCTATCTGTCATGCCCATTATTCTCCGAAACTATTTGATATAGAATGTTAAAATTTGGTACAAATATATGAAATGATGGCCTCATCAGAGCCGTGTAATTTTGAATGTAAAATTTTGACTTTAGAGGGGTGAAATCGGAAGTGAAAAAAAAAAATATCAGGTCATCGAGTGGGGTGTCAAACCAAAGTTTGTAAAAACGCAAGTTCAAAAATATATATAATGTAATACTTGCGCACATTTTCACTTTGCATTATTTTTAAAAAATCGCGAAAAATCTCCGCCCGTCCCCTTATATCGAGAAGTACTGACCAAAAAATTTTGAAAAAATTCCGGAATATTCTACACAGGGTGTAGATTGAACGACAATTATTACGAGTATATTACTTTAATAATTTATCTGGTAAATAATAATAAAAAAAAAAATTCAAGGTCATCAGTTTTCAGTAAAGACCAGAACAAAACTTTGTTGAAAACTCATTTAGGGTGTGTTTTGGCAAGTCACTGATCATTTTATACCTCCGTAAACACAAATTTTTATTTTAAGAGCAAACAACGTACGGACTAATTGTCAACTTGCACTTGACCGGTTATTTTTTATTACACTGACTCGCGGCAAATTCTCAATGTCAACAAATGACAACTTTAAGAAGACTTTTGCAGGCACGTAAGCCTAATTTGTAAGGCGAACATAGAAAAAAATGATTGAAAGAAGTGGTCTGAGACGTCTTTAATATCGTGCTCCCATTTAATAGAGTTAAGTAGTATCATTGGGTTACAACTGCTACATTTTACCATCACATAGAAGATTACTATGTGAAGGAAGAATGATTAAACAAGAAAAAGATTTTTTGATCAAATTTGTATGTGCAAGGGAACTAACACCAGTTTTCTGTAGACTTTTTAACCTATCCTACAGAAAGGGAATATTTCCGTCCTGCTGGAAATGTGCCACGGTTCAGCCAATACCTAAAAAAGGTAAGAAGACCTTGCCAAATAACTACCGACCAGTTACACTGCTTTCAATAATATCGAAAGTCATGGAAAAGGTTATCAATGAGCATCTTCTAAAATATCTTGAACGATTCAATATTATTAGCGATCACCAATATGGTTTTCGTAAACATAGATCAACAGGAGATCTTCTGACTTATGTAACACATGTTTGGAACAACGCAATTGAACACTTTGGAGAATCTCGAGCGGTTGCTCTTGACATATCCAAGGCATTCGGCCGTGTTTGGCACGATGGACTGTTGGCTAAGTTACGCTCTTATGGTATGTCTGAAAGGTTCTGTTTGTGGCTCTCATGTTTCCTCACAGAGCGTTCTTTACTAGTGGCGGTCGACGGATTTCTTTCTAACACCCTCACTATCAACGCCGGTGTGCCCCAGGACTCCATACTGTCTCCTACTCTCTTTCTCATTTACATTAACGATCTGCTGGAAAAGACCGGGAATCCAATCTATAGCTTTGCAGATGACAGTACGCTTGTCTCTTCATTCACCTTGAACGCTCGGACATCGGCTGCTCAGGCGAATATCCGCAGACAGCAGGAGGTCGTTCAACTTTACAAAGACCTGGAAGAAATTCTATCTTGGGGTGACAGTAACCAAGTGGAATTTAACGCTACAAAAACCCAAGCGGCAGTTTTTTCTAAAAAAGTTAACGTTGCTGAACCCGACATAGTTATGTCGGGGCACTCCATTCCCCTAGCATCGTCGCTCAATTTGTTGGGCGTTAGTTTGGGAGCAAATATGTCTTGGCATGAACATGTTGCAGGCATAGCAAGGAGAGCTTCTCAAAAGTTGGGAATATTATTTAGAACCAGAAAGCTTTACACCCCACAGCAACTGTTAATTCTTTACAAAGCCCAAATTCGACCAACTATGGAATACTGCTCCCACGTTTGGGGCTCCGCTCCCAAACATACACTGCATTTGTTGGATTCTGTTCAGAGAAGAGCGGTCCGTCTGATTGGGGACCGGGAATTGACCGGCGGCCTTGATTCGCTGGAACATCGAAGAACGGTTGGCGACTTGAGTCTATTCTACAAGTGTTTTCATGGAAAGTGTTCGAAGAATGTAGCCCGCTTAATTCCTCCCAAAGCGGTGCATGTTAGAAATACACGTCGCGCTGGTGCTTCGCATCCGTATTAGGTTCAGCTTGTTACTCCGCGTACAACGCTTTTCAAGCAATCTTTTATATGGAGAACGTCATCCCTTTGGAATAATTTGCCCAGCGCTGTGTTTCCCACCGAGTACAATTTACAGCGATTCAAGAATAACGTGAATCGCTTTTTTTTATTCCGCACTCGTGCCGCTCCTGGAGCGCTTTAGGGACTTCCCTGCAGCAGGTGTGCTAGACCCATAAAAAAAAAAAAAAAAAAAAAAAAAAAAAAACTATAAAATCTGGAAGGTTTGAGCGCATTTTTTAAAGTGAATTGAAACAAAAATGAAAAATAGTAAAATTTTTGACGGCATTTGACACATAACAATTATGTAAATGTGTGAGAGTTAGTTTTAATGGAAAAAATCATTTTAGCGGGCTTTTCATTATAAGTTCTTAAAAAAAAAATAACTTTTGCATACCCTCGTTACTAGAACCTTTTAATCTGCGTTAAGAAAATTTTAATGTTTTATTTCACGGTCTTTCTTTCACTACTTTAAATAATGCTCTCAAGACGTCCAGATTTTTTTAACCCTTCAGTGTTGTATTGTAGAAATTATTATAAGAGCTAAATTTACACATTTACACAAAATATTTAAGATACCTCAAGTTAATCCCCTTTACGTCAATACTAATGGATCTAATATAAACATATGAAAAAGCAATTAAAAAGGTAAATTTGAAAAAATATATCTATACAGACGAGATTTGAACGTCTTGATTCAAGGCGCATAACAAACAATACTAAAATGGTTATTGCAGCGCCACTGGTCACGTGGATATGTCGTTTTCCGCCACAATGTACTATGCCGCAGCATAATTTCCTTCAAGTTTCCTTCAGGAGTTTACTCTTAGTTTACATAATGTGTTTATGGGCGGAACGCCTTGTTTGCCTGCAAGTTTACGACGAATGTTGCCGCTAAGCGAAATTCAATTTCGGTCTTATATTTGTTTGTAATATTGATTTGATCCCCTTGCTAGAGTTAGATTAATTAATGCCAGCTGAGGCGGTACTTTGGGACCGCCCTAGGTGATTATACGTTTTATAATTTTAGCACATTTACATATAAAATAAATAATTCTATGACGAGCAAAATTTACTGGTTAATGCTATTTAACTTTGAATTTTAAAATAACTGAAAACGGACAAGGCCAATTTTTCGGCGTTTACCCACTGTTCTTTCTTTTATTCGTCAAATCCATTCCGAGACGCGTTTCGCGGTATCACAGATCATCAGCCAGGCTATACAAACAAGAGAACAGAATTTACGGGAACTTATCCAAGAAGATACGGGACACGAATGTAGGATACAATGAATTGTACTAAGTACGCATACCTAACTCTCCATCGAAAGCTGACACAGCAGCTTTCAAGCGCCGACGGAGTGGTTAACATGGTCAGCGCTTAAAAGCAGGTAGCGCTTTTTGAAAGATCCTCCTGAGGCATTAAATTTTAATTTCCTTTTTTGAATAAAAATAGGTGCCTTTCAAATATAACTTAATAAATAAAATGAATATAACACATCCTCATGTTTTAAGAAAGTCCCAAGATATATAAAGATGTAGGCCATCTTAATCAAAATGCAGAAAAACGAAAATGTTTTCGGGGTATAAGAATGCCAGGCTCGAAGGATATATGTAGTATTAGTACATCTTAAAAATATTAACTATTTTGATAACATCATAACAAAAATCAATATCAGTAAGGTAGTAATGTAAATGGCAACAGTAGTCCGTAGAAATAAAGATCTGACCAAGAAGGGGCACAAGTGAGACGAAAATCAGAAATATTAATTTAAAAACTTTTTTTCTATTACTATATTTTCGATAGGCAATCTCATAAGGCAATAAAGTTTAGATATTGGGAAAGAAGGCATAGGGACTATGGAAACGTCGGAGGTGTGATGTTACGGAATTCAAAATAAATGACTATTTTGAATATAGTCAGAGAAAAGATGAAGGGTCTAAGTTGAAATAGTTAGCACATATAGAATCAATATATATAATAAATAAATTGCAAACCCCACAAATTTAACATCATATAAGTCTATGCCTCAACATCGCAAAGTACTGGTGAAGAAATCGAAATATTTTATGAAGATTTAAATAAGACTCTACAACACACTAAGAAAAATGAGTTAAACATGATAATGGGGGATTTCAACGCCAAAATAGGAGATGAAAAAGAAGAGGATATTGTGGGGAATTGTGGCTTGGGTAAACGTAATGATAGTGGTCAGTTCTGCACAGAAAAGCACCTCTATATTATGAACACTTATTTTAAATTTCCACCCCGACGGTTATATACGTGGAAAGCCCCTGCAGATGGAAAAGATAATAAAGCCATCCGAAATCAAATAGACTATATAACCATCAATATAAGACAACGAAATATAGTCACATCTGCCAAAACCTATCCTGGAGCAGATATACCTACATACCATAATTTGCTGCTTACAACTATCAAGATTAGACTAAAAAAGTTAAAACATGAACAAACAACAACAAATATTAACATCGACAAACTCAAATAATTCATGAAGAAGAGGATTCATGAGATTGCTAGAAGCCTGGATACAAACAAGCTGGGAACTCATCAGATATCGGAAGAGGGATGGCACCACATCGGAAAGATACTAGAAGAAGTAGTGGAGAAGCACCTGAAACAAAATACAACCAAAAAGAAACAATCATGAATGACGGAGAAAATATTGGATATGATGGAAGTAAGAAGAAAGTATAAGAACCACAATAATATAAAATATAAAGAAACTCACAACTTAATAAAAGGAAAGATTAAGGAGGTTAAAGATATGTGTCTAAATAAACAATGCACAGAAATTTTAGATAGAATTAGAAAAGAAATACGACACATTTAATTTACATAAGAAAATTAAAGAAGCTGCAGGACTAGGTTACAAAGGCAACCACAAGTAATAGAGGGCAAAGAACGTAAACTACTACTGAACATACAAGAAAGAATAGATAGATGGGAAGAATATATAGGGGAAATGTATGACACAACTAGACAACATAATACAAATAAGCTTAATAAAACGGGCCCCATAAATAAAAACGAAATATTAGCAGCAGCAGATCAGCTTAAAAACAAAAAGGCAGTGGGAGGAGATAATATAACATACCTACAGAAATCATTAAAATATTTCTTGAAAAATATATGGACATTATACAGGACCTCTTCAACAGCGTATACAACTCAGATGATTGGTTGACATCAATTTTTATACCATTGCCAAAAAGAATAGCCCTAGAAAGTGCGAGGTATGTTATATCGGAATATAAGTCTAATGAACCACATCTTTTCCTTGAAATGATTCACCAAGGGGTGTACAAAAAAACTAGATGAACGTACTGGACAAACACAGTTCGGCTTTAGGAATGAACTAGGAACGAGGGACGCACTATTCTCCATCCACGTTCTGATTAAAAGATGTAGCGATGTCAACTCTAATGTTTATTTATGCTTCACAGATTTCCAAAAAGTCTTTGATATGGTAAATCATGAGAAAATGATGGAAATACGACAATCGTGTAACATAGATGACAATGACTTACAAATAATATCAAGTTTATACTGGAACCAGACTGCCAAAATAAAAGTTGAGAATCGTATATCCAAAGAAATAAAAATAAAGAAAGGCGTACGTCATGGTTGTATTTTGTTACCCCTGTTATTCAATGTCTATTCGGAGGAAATCTTCAATAAAGCACTTTCTGATAAAAAAGATGAAATTACAATTAATGGTGTGTGTAAATAACTTCCGCTACGCTGATGATATTGTCATTCTAGCGGACAGTGAAGAAGGCCTACAAAGACTCATGAATGGAATTGTTGATGCATGTAAAGGATATGGAATGAAACTGAATGCGAATAAAACAAAATCAATGAGGGTCAGTAAAAATCCTAATACAAACATAAATATTAAAGTACATCAAAAAATACTTGAAAGGGTAACAAAAATAACGTACTTAGGAAGTGTAATTAGTGAACATTGGGACCACTCTATTGAAATACGCTCAAGAATTGAAAACGCACGAAGCTCCTTTCATAAAATGCGCAGCATACTCTGTAACTGTCAACTAAACTTAAAAACAAGAACAAGGGTGCTAAGATACTACGTGTTCTCTGTCATGTTATACGGTACAGAAGCTGCAACAACACAAAGACAACACAAACAAAGACTGGAATCATTCGAGATGTGTGTCAGAGTTGATTCCAGCTGTTAGAGAAATAACCGGTCAAGTGCAAGTTGAACTTGCACAATTAGTGTTCCGTACGTTGATTGCTTTTAAAATAAAAAAAATTGTTACGGTGGTATAAAATGATCAGTGACTTCACAAAACACACCCCAAAGGAGTTTTCAACAAAGTTTGTTTCCAATCTTTACTGAAAACTGATGACCTTGAAATTTTGTTTTTTATATACAAAATAAATTATTAAAGGTACTGCACTCGTGATAATTTTCGTTCAATCTACACCCCGTGGACAGCATTCCAGAATTTTTTCAAAATTTTTTGATTAGTACTTTTCGAGATAAGGTGGGGGGACAGCGATTTTTCGCGACTTTTTAAAAATAATACAAAGAAAAGTGAGTTCAAGTATTATATATATATATATATATATATATATATATATATATATTTTCTCTCCTGTTTTCACAAGCTTTCATTTGACACCACACTCGATGACCTAGTAAAAAACTTCCAATTTCACCCCCAAAACTAACCCCTTAAGTCAAAATTTAACTTTCAAAACTACACGGCTTTGATGAGGCCATCAATTCCTATATTAGTACCAAATTTCAACTTTCGATGACAAATAGTTTCGGAGAAAATCGGGTGTGACAGACAGGCAGACAGACAGACAGACCGACAGACAGACGGACAGACAGACAGACACCGAAGTCATCTTATAAGGGTTCCGTACGGAACACTAAAAAAAGCACTTACTTTGGCCATATTATGAGCTCCTGCAACATATAATTGAAGGAAAAATAATCGGTAAGCGAGGACCAGGAAGGCGCTGCAACTCCTGGTTGAAAAACATACGACAGTGAACAAACATGACATCTACTGAACTGTTTAAAGCGGCAATAGATAAAATCAGATGGGCAAATGTGATCGCCAACGTCCTTAGAAGATAAGGCATACTAAGAAAAAGAATAAGGTCTAAGTCTTCTTTTTAATAATACAAACCTTAGTTTAGTTTATGACGAAGTTCCTAATACGCTTCTTGTCTGGATAATTAATACCGCTAATCAATTAATCTTACCATTTCATTTATACAGAACCATTTCATTTATACAGAACAAATTACACCTAAAATTTTGAACGAAAGAAAAAACATAATTAGGGATCTCCTACTTGAAACGCCACTGTTATTTTTCTGTATTGAATAAAAAACAAAATACCAAAACCTTTATCATTAAAGAAGTATTTTATATTAAAATATTTCGATGATTCAAGATGGCGGTTGTCTGCGCGTGTCTAATTACTTCATTAAAGCGCCATAGGTCGTACCAGTCGGGCTTTAATTACTTACGTGATTCGTCAATAAAAAACAACTTATTATAAATATCAGAGAGATATCGCTTTGTCATACCTGGTCCATTATGTTCGGAATTAGTAAAAATAAAGTAGATCAAAATATCAATTATTGTTTTGCTCAGGTTAATGGCTGCTTAATACAGAATATTTCTTTTATATTAATTTATGTTTCAATTTTTAGCTAGTGGCATACCGATTTTTAAAATCTTGATACTTCGTACTTAACAATTATACTAAATGAGGCTTCCAATAAGACAAGAGAAAAACACATGACAATGTGATATAACCTAAAATAATTAAAGTTACATTCTGGCATAATTATTTAAACGGAACTTTCAAAATTAACAATTAGAAACCAGTTTAAAGTTGAAAATATAGTTATATTTTTAATATTAGCCGTATATAGTTATTTATTTAAACACATTTGATATAATAATATCAATCGGGTAGAGTCAGCGTTTCGGTAAAGAATGCGAACACTCTAGTGTAGAATAGAAGGGACAGTTTATTATTCAAATGACCAAGTTCGGGTATTATTCCAACAATATTCTGAAATGGTACACTTTTAAGAGGAGTGTAAATTTCTATTCAAAGTCTACAGGGCCTTTAATGCACTATTATCTAACTCGTTCGAATTCTTCTAATAATTATTTGGCCTTTATCACTACTACTGAGCCTTTGTGTTTTACCTTCGGCAGAGCAAATTTTCGGCTAGGACTGTGTTTTCCAGCACAAAGACAGCAACAGAGTATAGAGAGAGTCATTACTAAAGTTAAGCAATAAGCCAAGATCATAAATAACTACCCCCCTTTTAATTGACGTATTAATAAAAATAATGTTTACTAAAGTTCTACATTTCAGACGTTTTTTGACTAAGAACATGCACACAAACTTAGATTTTCTGGATGATTTTATACTGCGCGTAAAGACAAACCATGTTAAAAATAGCTACATGACTTTTTAGAAGATTTTTTTGTGGGCTACCGTTTTTACTGAATCACTAGGAAAAACAATAGCAGAAGCCAAGAAAATGGCTTAAATTACACGACGTGTGATATAAAGTAAACACACATCATAATTCATTGCGCAGAGTGCAGAACTTAAGCCACAGTGATTCGAAGTTTAAACAAATAGAAGCGTGAGAGTTTTCACCTATTGATTTTTTCCTTCTTCTGAATCTGAGGCTTCAATATAAGAGTCTTGATGTTGATTATGAGCATAAAAGTTAACAAAGAGACAGTGCCTATCTCAAGTAGGGTCGATATAGAGAGTTTGTGAGTTTAAAAATACAAATATATTTTCGGCTCCCCTCTACATTAGATTTTACATGTCCTTAAAAACTAACATGTTTCGCTAGAACATAAGCATTTGTAAATAATACTTGTTGAGAAAAAAAAATATATTATACTTTCAATAACTACCATTTGACATTGACGTATTTAGGAAAAAATATTTAAATGACTATCCAGATTATTTTTGATACCAATTTAGAGTTAAAATATACATTTTTATAATAATATTTATTAATAAATTAGTTAATATTCATTTAAATATGCATCTGTGACCCAACAGTTGGTTTCTACGTAATCAGATAAATATGCCTTAAGTAAAAGTGTCAAGTGGAATTGACTTACAGCTTATTATTTCAAGAGGTAAATTCAGTCACTATTCCTTTAAAAGTACACTTGTAAGTACCTATATCAACCTTTTACTCAAAGCCGACAGGGCGAGATTATCTATCTGTAAAGAAGGGAGTTTAACAATAGTTCGAATGCTTCAAATGGGTATTTTTTACTTGCAATCATCGTGGCAAGAAAGAGGCTGTATTTTCTGAAACACTTCCCCCCCTGCCATCGATTTTTGATTTGAGTTTAAGTGTTTAAATTTCCATTGTGTAAAAAGGGTTTTTTTGTGAATAATCTCTCCCATTTGGTTACAGATTTTTAAATTGACAAAGCTTTTAGAGGTTCATTGTGTGAAAGAGTTCTTTTTTTTAAAAAAATGTCGATTTCCCGATTATCGATTTTTAAACTGCGTTTCAGTTTCTAAAGCTTCAGGGTATGATAAGATTGTTTGGAGTGACGGCAAAGGTGTAAGCTTTCAGAGTTAGAGTGCAAGAGAAGTTTTTTTCTTCAAGCGGCTCCGCTCCATGGTTGTGCCCTCTCTGTAAGCAGCTTTGCCTTTGTGTACTTTTTTTTTCTTTGAAAACACACCCTATATAACTATATACTCCATCCCCTCCCCTTGAATCGGGCTACGCTGCTGGAGATATGTAATAAATGTTCTTGTTTTTGCCTCTGTCAGAACAAATACTAACCTAAACAAATCAAATATAAAAAAAACAAGCAAAACTCAAATTTTTCTTATCTACTCTATAGGTTTGACTTCATCTTGTATTACATTTATTTTATGCTTAGGTGAAAAAGGGTATAAACGAATTTATAAATCAACTCTAAAATATAATATTTTTTCTTAAGAACGATACAAACTTTTTAATTTTTTTGTCTTTAAAAATAAATGGGATTCTTGTCTAAAAGTAAATTTAGTAAAGAAGCCTTTCTGTAACAAATAAGTAGAATAATTTTGTTTCGGTGATTTAACATTACGGGTAATAACCAAATCTGGCACTAAGGAATAATAAGGTTCCAAAATGTTGTCACAAATGGAAAATAATTTATTGCTGGCGGTAAAAGCATCTGCAAGTTTGTTAAGTTAGAGGTAAATTTTCCTACAGTACAGTTATTTTAATAAATTTAATTTTTTAAAATTTTTGGAAACTTGCAAAACAACGTAGGAAAAAAATACTAAACTTTCTTATACGAGAGTATGTAAATTATGGAAACTAGTGTGTAAAATTTCTTTATTGTTCATATTCTTCAACATTAATTTAGGGAGTAAATTTGATTGGCCCGTGCCTGTGCCGCCTTGAAATAAACTGAGGGCAACACTGATATAATTTCAAACTTAATAAAAAGACTTATAATCTAACTTAGTTCTATTATTTCTAGTTCAGAAGATATGATTTTTCTTGTGGTTTAAAACTCATTAAATTATTACTTAAGTACTTTTAAAGAAATTTATGAATATACCTAACTGAAAGTCATAGGATTTGTGCGAAAAAAAAAAACGGTGAGATGCCATTTACCCTCGTACCACATCTTCAGGATCTTCTTTATATGGAGAACCGCATCTCTGGAATGAACTGTTTCTGTGGAATGAAAGGTTTTCTCCTGAGTTCAATGTAGAGCGATTCTGCTAATAACTCATTAATAAGCTACGTCGTATCCGTGCTCCAATTAATTTCGGTGTCCAATTACATTTCCTTTTTAAATTTGTAGTTTGCGACTGCTTTTATTAGCAAAGTATTTTCCAAGTCTATTTCATTATTTATTCGATACTCAATTTATTTTTAGAATAGTTATTACTGTAAAACTGACTGACTGAATCTTGCTAATTCCTAGTGTCCGACCGAAGCTTCGGCGTCGGTGTCGGCTTCGGCCACCTTCGGCCGCAGATTCGGCTTCCACCAAAAATCAGCCGAAGGTTTGGCCAAAGCCGAAGTTTTGCTTCCTGCCGTCGAGAAGACGAAAACTCACGAACAACTTGTATTGTGAATGACGTCAGAGCAGCAGATCTCTTGTCTGAAAAACTGTAGAATATTTTATGATAGATAAGATGACGGAAGTTTGTTTTTACTATGCTAAATAAAAATGACAGTATTACTATATATATATATATATATATATATATATATATATATATATATATATATATATATATATATATATATATATATATATATATATATAAGCTAACGTAAGATAAAAATAATATGTGTTTGATTGACCAAAGCTATAACTCTAAATACTTAATTAATAATTTACTCTGTGAGACAGACTCTAATCTAATTAAGGCTGTTACTGTTAAATTGTCTTATATTTTGTTGTTATTGTTGCTAGATAATATCATTTGTTTTAGCTAAATTGCATTGTGAAAAACCTGGTTTGGTACTATAGTACTATCATATTTCCTTTCAATAAATAAATATGAATAAAACTGAGTTTATCATTTTTAAAAAGGCGTAATTTATTTATTTAAAATACCTATATCTTTACAATTATTACCGACACACATAAAACAAAATAACAGTACAGAATTTGCATTGTTAGCCAATGTTCTAAGATTTCTAAGTATGATTGAACCTTCAGCTTCAGCTTATGCCAGGAGCCTAGGCCAAAAACTAACCTTCGGTCGGACACTACTAGTTCTATTCATGGCTTTATACGTACTTTGTTAGTATGCATAGCACACACGCTCTAGGAAAATCCCAAATTTGCCACCAGGACGGCATAAGGTTCTGAAAACAATAAAGTTCTTGAAGAGGGAGGCAAGTGACAAGCTCAACGTCATATAAATGTGATTTATTAGCGCGGCATATGTTCCTAGTATACACCGCCCTGAGAGGAATTAGGCGGTCTACATACATCAAACACTTCTGATGGTAGTATTTATACAATAGCAAATAAAGAGTAGGTTTGGGAACAGAACCTGCAATTCTCTAGTACAAAATAACATTCCCAGTATCTGAAAGGCCTTTCTTGCTATGTATCAGATATGACCCTACTAGAACATATTTGCTCCCAAGTTAACGCCTAGGTAGCTAAATTACAATGCATATGAGATTGAGTGTCCCAATATAACTATGTCTGGTTCAGTAACATGAACTTTTTTAAGAAAAAAACTGCTGCATAGGTTTTTATAGCATTAAGTTCTATTTACTTACTGTTATTTTCGAATAGAATATTTTCAGTCTTTGTTAAGTTGTATAACTTCCTGCCGTCTGCGGATATTTGCATGGTAATCAAGCGTCATCATAAATTCGATTTTTGATCTTTTCTAGCAGATCCTTAAAATAAAGAGGAAATAGTGAGGGAGACAGTATGGACTTTGTGCAGATACCGAAAATAAATCCATCAACTGCTACGTGCAAGTAACTAGCTTTGAGGAGACTCGGGGAGCATAAAAAAATTTCAGATGCATCACGACAATGGGCTTAGCCAACAATCCATCAAACAGTCTAATGCGTCGAATATGTCAAGCACAATGACTCGAAACTCCCCAGAATGTTCAATTATCTTCAAAGATGTATGACTTAGGTTAACAGATCTGCAGTTGATCTTTGCTCACGAAAAGCAAAATGGTGGTCACTAATGTTATTAGATTTTTTCAAATATGTAAAAAAAAAAATTCAATTAATATTATCAATACTGGTCTAATTTTATGCACTCAATTACTTAGGAGGAAATCAGTGTTTCTATGGGCGCACGTATATTTGTATGTATGTATTATATATATATATATATATATATATATATATATATATATATATATATATATATATATATATATTTATGGGTCTAGCACACGTGCTACAGGGAAGCCCCTAAAGCGCTCCAGGAGAGGCACGTGTGCGAAAACAGCGATTCCTGTTGTTCTTGAATCGCTGTAAATTGTGCTCGGTGGGAAACACAGCCCTGGGAAAATTATTCCAAAGGGATGATGTTCTCCATATAAGAGACTGCTTAAAAAGCGTTGTACGCGGAGTAACCAGCACACACACACACACACATATATAAAATAAAATAAATAAATAAATAAATAAATAAATATGGTCTTTATTTCCAATTATGAAAGAGAAAACAAAACATCATAAATTAAATAAACAAAATATATATATATATATATATATATATATATATATATATATATATATATATATATATATATATATTATATATATATATATATATATATATATATATATATATATATATATATATATATATATATATATTTATATATTTATATATTTATATATTTATGTATATATATATAAAATATATAATTATTAGCCTTTTTTACCACTAAAGAAATATTTTTAACTACTTCCGGTTTGACCGGAAGTGACTGCAACTGTCTTATTTTTAACGGAAGCCTGTATATTTTTTTTATCAATTTCAATTCGCTTTAAAATTCTCTTTCTAACGATGTATCACAAGTTGACATTTGTTTGACAGGTGACCGGTAAAAACTGATTTAAACTCTTAGACTTTGGCGGCCATGCCGAATATACTAGCATTTGTTGTTGTTTGTTTGATCTCACTTTGGAAAGAATTTAAGACTATCCATTTTCGCGAGTCTAAGAGACTCCTACAAAATTTTGTAAGAGCCACTTAGCGAAAATGGCACGATAAATGGATAGTCTTAAATTATGTCCAAAATGAGATAAAACGAACAAAAACAATTGCTAGTATATCCGCCATGGCCGCCTAAGTCTAAGAGTTTAAATCAGTATTTGCCGGTCACCTATCAAACAAATGTCAAGTTGTGATAGATCGTTGGAAAAAGGATTTCAAAGCAAATTGAAACTGATAAAAAAATATACAGGGTTCCACTAAAAATAAGAAAGTTGCCGTAGTTAAAAATATTTCTTAAGTGATAAAAAAAAGCCTAATAATGTCCCATTCTGGTATCTTAAAATGCAAATATGTAACTTTCAAAATAAAAAAATTACAGAGTGTTACATGTTTGCTGTGTACCCCGGTATATATATATATATATATATATATATATATATATATATATATATATATATATATATATAGAATAACATCTAGTACATCGAAGGATGTAGCCCGCTTAATTCCTCCCAAAGCGGTGCATGTTAGAAATACACGTCGCGCTGGTGCTTCGCATCCGTATGAGGTTCAGGTTGTTACTCCGCGTACGACGCTTTTCAAGCAATCTTTTATATGGAGAACGTCATCCCTTTGGAATAATTTGCCCAGCGCTGTGTTTCCCACCGAGTACAATTTACAGCGATTCAAGAACAACGTGAATCGCTTTTTCCGCACTCGTGCCGCTCCTGGAGCGCTTTAGGGACTTCCCTGCAGCACGTGTGCTAGACCAATAAAAAAAAAAAAAAAAAAAAAAAAGAATAACATCTAAACGCGATTCAAAATTAACAATGAACTCAAGGAAGTGCCACTGGAAATGAGTTATGATTTGGTTGAATGTCAGTGTGGTCAGATTTCTAAAATTTAAAATATTTAATGATGCCTTTCGTTTTATTATTAAAAGTCTAATCTAATGAAGTAAAAATATCGTGCATAGTTTTAGGTAGTAGAGAAGAAAGTAAATAACATTATATTTATAAGAAAAAGCTGAATATTTTCTAAATTTGTGCTTTAATAATTTATATAAAACTATATATTTATTCATTTATTTATTTATTTATTTATTTATTTATTTTTACTGTTACAAGCCCAACAAAATAATTAATTAATAGGGCCGATCATACAATCATTAAACAATACTATACAATATACAAACAATAAAATGCTTAATTATACATGCTTACAGCTATTAAAATAAGTTTAAACAGATTGAGAAGAATTCCCTCTGAGACATGGACAGATCACATGCTCTAGATACCTTATTATAAGCAGCGCATATCTTATAAACGGGTGAAGTATACAATATATTTGTGTGAGCAGTAGGAAGATAGAAGAAGTTTCCAGTCCGATGAGCTAGTCTGGGCACAACAAAATTCAGTTCCTCCAGCAACAGTGGACATTGAATCACACCATTTACAAGTTTATACAGAAACATCACCCTACCCATATTTCTACGTTTCTCTAAAGTCATATAAGTAAATCTCTCTAACAAAATATCATTCTCTATACCTACCGGTGGATACACCCCATCAACTTTCCTAGCCAAAAACTTTAAAAACCTCCTCTGAACCCTTTCCAAAGCCAGAACCCACCTATTATACAATGGTGCCCAGATAATAGAACCATACTCAAGCCTACTTCTAACCAATGTATTGTACAATGTTGAAAAGGTTTCAATATTTTGAAAAGACCCACCATTTCTAATTATAAACCCCATCATTTTCATCGCTTCTGAAACCACCTTACCAATATGACTCTAGGTTGAAGGTCAACCTAGAGTCCAGAACAATGCCCAGGTCTTTGACTGTCTCCACTCTCTGCAACTCTATATTACCTATACTGTAATTATAGTTTACTGGAGATACTTTACGGCTCACTGTCATTACAGAACATTTGTTTGCATTTAGCAATATCCCGTTGTTATCACACCACTCCCGCACTGCCTCAACACTACTCTGCAGTCGTTCACAGTCGCCACCAGACTCAACCGACACATACAATTTCAGGTCATCCGCAAACATCTGGTATTCCACATCAATGACCTCCTGAATATCATTTATGAACATAAGGAACAATAGCGGTATCAAGTTTGACCCCTGTGGAACACCGGACTCTGCGACCTAAAACCATTATACTGAACATACTGGAATCTTTCCACCAGGTATGTCCTGAAGAAACTAACAAAATTCGTCGTGAAGCCAAAATCAACCATCTCTCCCAGAAGCACACCATGATCTATCCTGTCAAACGCCTTCGAGAAGTCAGTGAACACCACATCAACGTGACCTCCCCAATCAAGCACCCTAGAAGTAAAATGTGTAAAGGAGGACAAGTTGGTGGCCATCGACCGACCCCTCATAAAACCGTGCTGACGCACCGACAACAATGGTTCCACTCTGGCCACAAAGTGCCCATGCAAAAGCATTTCAAAAATCTTCGAAAAACCACACATAAGTGAGACGGCCTGTAGTTCTCCACTTCTGCTCTATTGCCACTCTTATAAACTGGACATATTTTAGCCGTTTTCCACCTCACAGGATATCTTTGGCTAGATATCGAAAGGTCAACAATTTTACTAAGTGGAGCAGCCAAAACATCTATAGTATCTCTAATAAAAAAGCTTGGCACAGACTCTGGACGACTAGACATCTTTGGTTTAAGTCGCTTTGACACCATTACTCGGAGCAAAACGCGGCCCGACAATTTCAATATGCCCTTGATTCACAGAATGAGAACCACTGGTGACATCATTCGCAGTATTATAAACACTCCAGAAATGATTGGCAGAAGCCCTAACAATGTCCTTAGGGTTATTAAAATCAGCATTTTGGTACGTCATTACACCGGGAATTGCACAACTTTTCCTCTTCTGCTGAATATACCTCCAGAAAGCCTTAGGATAGTCTTTAATACTTCCCTCTATGTCTCTGATATATGAACTATATGCGGTCTTAATTATCTGACAGGTCTCCGCTCTCAACGCTCTGTATTTTTCATAGCACTTTACATTATTTGATTTTTTTTACTTCCTAAAAAGATTATTCTTACGTTTCAAATTTTTTACAATATCTACATTATACCAGACTCGAAAGGAACTACTTTTGGTTTTGAATAAAGGCACAGACCTGTCAAATATGCTATACAAAATTTCATAAAATCTGTCACAGCACACGTCTACAACCGTATGCTGATCCAACTCACACCAATCAACGCCAAGCAAATCTTGGTACAGGATATGAAAATTAGCCCTTTTGAAATTATAACATTTAAATTGATCTTCATTATTGACAGGGAATTTGCCAATTCCACCCGCTCCGAGCCGAATCTCGGTGGCAAGGGCTGGATGATGGCCATCCTCAGCAACAATAGGACAATGATATATGACCTGCTATAAAAATTAACAAATGAAGTGACAACACCGGTACATATCCACCACCGGTTTTAACAGCAGAACACGTGCGTATTTTTTTCCATTAGACAGGGTCGAAAATTCGTCCAGTGTTATCTACTTGTCCTTACCGCACTGTTTGAAGTTCCTCCGGGATCATTGATTTAACGGGAAACGATGTTATGAATGTGATACTTTGTCTATTATTTTTTATATCTGGGATGAATAGTGTGAATATGATACTGTTCTTTTTTATTTCTAATAACTTTAATCCACCTGATCATATGAAGTGGAGTTGGTTATTAATCCAAGCACTAGTCCTAAAGACTTCGGTGGATATGCATTATTATCGGTATGGTGCTACCTGTGGCGTAGGAAAGGCAGTCATCCGTCCCTATGGATGTAGAAAATAGAACACCCTTAGAAACAGAATCAATTTTATTGCTCTTTTTTTTATGGGATTTAAATTTTTAAAGTTGTACGGAACGGTTCTTTCTTGTGAACAAATAATATATTTTAGATATAAGTATATTGAAAATTAAATTTTAATATCGAAAACTTACTAAATAGTTAACTTACTAATTAGTAGAACTCAAATATGGTTTATGTAGTATAAATTTTTTGGAAACCATAGATAAAATATAGGAAATAACAGTTTACTTAAGACCAGCAATCTATTTAACTAAAATATAATCTGTTATCCAATTGAAGTTTAATACTTGATATATTAAACGTCTTAAGAGATATTTAAAAAATATTAAATACAGGAGTTGGAGGTGATTAAGCGCATTTCTTTTTTAAATATTTTTATATGTATACCCTATACAAGTTGTCCTTTTTTCAATAGAACATCCTGTATATTTTAAATATTGGATTTTACTATCAATTTAGGACACATATCTTATACCTACCTCAAAGATTTTCTGAGATTGATACTTGTTGATGTATGACATTTTTCACATACGCTCTGTTAGTTTATTAATCACAACTTAAAAATGCCAATTTCCGCCATTTAGCGGAACAATAAATTTTTTACCTCCTGTTTTTTCTAACAAGAATAATAATCTGGAAATTTGGGCAATAAAAGAGAAACTAAGATAGAAAATAAAAAATATTATACAAAGCACCGTTTGAATGCTATAGGCTCTCAAACTGTGAGAAATGTTATTTGCTGAATCATTATTTTTTTAATGTCCTGGATATACAAAAATTATTTGGGAAAAGATAGTATTAATTGGATACAAATTTATATAAAGCATTTTCAATATCACGGAAGATAACGGAAATCTTAAGAGTCTAATTTTAATTGGATTACTTAGTGCATAAAAATATTGCCTGAAACAAGGTCATTTATATATATAAACTATTAACAAAAAATCGTTCTTTGATAGGCTACAAAGCAAAATGGCTTTTATATTTCTATTTCACTTTTTTCCTGTATGCCTAGAGGTATCAATTTCCGACCTGATAGGTGAAACAAAGTTTTAGTTATATGTTGGTAGTCTGAAAAGTTCTCGGCTTAAAAACGAATTTATTATTTTAAAATTATTTATTATTTTTCAATATAATTTTGTTTGAGACACTTAATCTATCGGTATTCTAATATCATTATCCCGTATATGTAGTGATTTCTTGTAAGATCTACAAAATACTCCTATATGGCTGCACTTCACTCGAGGAAAATCGTTGCCCACTAAAAATTGTTTTGAAATTTGGAAAAGTCAAATGCCAGAAGGAGCTAAATCCGGGGAATATGGTGAATGTTACAATAATTTATAGTGCAGATCTCTCAATTTTCCTATTGCCAAAACATTTATGTAAACGGGTGTATTGTCTTAATGAAAGATGATTTTTTCTTTTGAAAACTTGTTTTTTTAAGGTAGTTAATAAACAAAATTAATTTAGCATCCTAAGACACCGACGGGCATCACCTTTCCGGCTGCTGGAACCGACCTTGTATATTTTGCGCTGAACAGCCGGTTACTGTCCACTGTTTGACTGCTGTTTAGATTCTGGTGTATAATGGTAGATCTAAGGCCCATCCATGGTAATAAATCGACACACAAAATCAATTTTATTCATGTTAAAACGCTCTAAGCCCTGTTCATTGGTTTTTCATGTGCATACGCATCTGCAGTTCTTTATAAGAAACATAACTTACACGTCCCTTTAAAATGCGTATAGCTTTAACAATTTCAGGATCTTCCAATACCATAACGCATATTTTTTTCATGATTTCTGATATTGCGCTTCTTCAAGGCTCGCAGGACCACGTTTAAACCAAAGAAAGAGCTCCCTTTTTTATAATTACAACTGAACTCAACACAAAGTACTTTATAGGGCCTTATAGAGAAATAAGTCTATACTTGACAATGTAAATAAAAAAACACAACTGCAAACACACGAGTATATGGGACTGATGCTCGAAACAACACTGCATAATTTCGTAAAACTATAACGAATCCGTGAGGCCTTGAACGAATTGCTTAAAGCGTATGCCAAGATCACATTGATGTGCTATTCAATTATAAATTGATGTTCAGTTCAAACAGTAACGATTTTAAATAAAAATATTATTGTCTATTTCTCTGTGGCTACACTCCAACCTCTTCTAAAGAAAGATATGTCAAAGTTATTTTTTGTACTTTCTACAATGCTTTTATATTTACTATAAATTCGTGACTATCTCAAGGAACTACATTCCAATTTGCTTCTCACCAAGGACGCAAAGAAGGTTTTAAGTACAGCTGTATTCTTAAATCAAATAAAGTTGAAATCTACGCGAATACAGGAATTGATGGCCTAATCAGAGGCGTGTAGTTTTGAAAGTTCAATTTTGGGGGGTGGAATGGAAAGTGAAAAAAAAATACCAGATCATGGAGTGGTATGTCAAATGGAAGCTTATGAAAACACGAGTTCTAAAATATATATGATGTAAAACTTGCACACACTTTTCCTTGTATTATTTTTTAAAAAATGGACAAAAATTGATGTCCCTCCACCCTATTTCGAAAAGTACTGATCAAAAAATTCTGAAAAAATTCTGGTAAAATTTTCATAAAGTGTAGATTGAGGGAAAATTATCACGAGTGCATTAAGTTTGATAATTTATCTGGGGTTAAAAATTTATGTTCCTTGACAATATGGTGGAGGGTATTTAATATGCTTTCCAGTACCATATTAATACCGAGTCGCGCGTCGGTCCTGTACCGAGACAAAATAATTTTATTTTTATTTATAATTAAACAAATATTTAGGTAGTAAATATTTGTTTTACACTTTTATTACTAGATTCTAGATAAAGCTAGAATTATTTATTGACTATTAGGTAGCTAAGATACTATCACAATTATTGACTAAGAAAAAACGTGATAATACATATGGAATTTTAAGATATATGCATGTCAGGGACCTAATTAACTTAGCCTAGGTAAGGATTTTATTTTATTTTAAAAGCAATCCCCGTACGGAAAACTAATTGCGCCAGTTTTTTTTTGTCTATGTGAGCACCTAAACTTAGCCTAGAGTCAAATAGAAACCCAAAATCAAGTGTATTTTCTACTTTAACTAATATCGATTTTTTTTATGAGCCTAGCACACGTGTTGCAGAGAAATCCCTAAAGCGCTATAGTGCGGAAAAAGCGATTCACGTTGATCTTGAATTGCTGTAAATTGTATTCGGTCGGAAACCCAGTCCTGAGCAAATTATTCCAAAGGGATGAGACTTTCCATATAAAAGACGGCTGGAAAAGTGTTGTATGAGTTGTAACAAGCTAAACCTTACACGAATATGAAGTATTAGAGCGACGTGTATTTCTAGCATACACCGCTCTGGAAGAAATACTTTCCATGAAAATACTTGTAGAATAAAATCAAGTCGCCAACCCTTCTTCGATGTTCCAAGGAATCAAGGTTGCTGGCCAGTTCCGGATCTCCAATCAGGCGAACAGCTCTCTTCTGAATAGAATCCAACAAATGCAGTGTATTTTTGGGAGCAGAACCTCAAAGCAGTTTCCATAGTTGGTCGAATTTGAGCTCTGTACAGAATTAACAGTTGTTGTGGAGAGTAAAGCTTTCTAGCTCGGAACAATATTCCCAGCTTTTGAGAAGCTCTCTTTGCTATGCTTGCCACATCTTCAGGTCAAGACATATTTGCTCCCAAATTAACGCCCAATAAATTGAATGACGATGCTAGAGGAATAGAGTGCCCCAACATAACTATGTCCGGTTTAGCAACGTTAACTTTTTATGAAAAAACTGCCGCCTGGGTTTTTGTAGCGTTAAATTGTACATGGTTACTACATCCATTAACATAATAATCGTACCTCTAGAAAGACTTCAGATCATGCGCAATATCAGAAATATATGAATAATAAGTAACCCTAATCATTTCATCAACATTCGTGAAGCTGCCCAATTCACTCCAATTAGCACTGTCCAGAGATAAGAGTACAGGGCTTTTTATAAATTTATTAGGTTTTTCTGTCATTTCATTAACTGCAAACCCTACCCTCTCTGTCGTATCATTGATGAAATCTGCTATATTTAGATACCCTAAAATTAACAAATTTTTACCATCCAATAATTTACAGGACTCTATAAGTTTAACCACACACTGGTAATCCCTGAGATTGCAGTCTGAAGGAATGTGAAAACGGGTTCCGCGAAGAAGTTTTATGAGTCTGCTGACAGTCAAACATAGCCATATCAGAATAATACAATGCTGTTTTTAGCCAAAAATGATCTAATAATCATTGCATTATGAGATGGTGCGTTATCATGATGTAAAATCCACAAACAGTTTTTCCATAAATTTGGTCTTTTCAAACGTACAGCTTCACAGAAACGTTTTATAACACAAACGTAATACTGTTCATTGAATGTCTAATCTTCTGGAAGAAATTCATAATGCACACCGCCATTGTAATCGATGAAAACAGTGAGCATAACTTTCTTTTTTCACTAACATCGACATGTTTTTTGGTGTGGGCTCATATGGAGAATGCCATTCACTCGATTAATGTCTTGTTTGTGTGTCAGTCATACATCTACATCCCGTCACCAGTAATATGTTGGGTTAGAACCATAGCTGGAAATCCTTTCTTTAGCAATTTTTTGATGATTGGAGTGTATATATATACATATATATATATATATATATATATATATATATATATATATATATATATATATATATATATATATATGTATACAGTGAAATTCCCCTTCGCGGACACCCCTCTTACACGGACACCTCCCTTGGACGGACGGTTTCTCATGGTCCCGACCGACTCTCATATAATTGGCATTGTGTTAACTCCCTCTTGGACGGACATTCTCTTGAACGGACGCGGACACAAAAAAATATTCTCTTAATCGGACAAAAAACAATAACAAATAAACGCCTTATCTCATTTTTCTGTGGAGAGTATCGCTGTTGCGTTTCCCAATCGCGCCGCGCGCCAACGTGGCTGCCTGCCTTCACTGAGGGATTTCCCCAAGTAAACGGGGGATTTACCGATCTCAATTTTTCGGTACAAGCGAGGATTTAATATTAGTCTGACGCCTATGCGAAAAAGAGTGGGCGACACATTCATTGTAGAAATAGCTCCAAATAGAAAAATTCTCACGCTTAAACAAAAAATTGAGATTGTTGAAGTTCACAATAAGGAAAAGTTAAGTGTAAGGGACTTATCCAAGCGTTTTAATATCGGAAAAATACAAGCTGCTGTTATAATTAAACATAAAGAAATCCTTCTAAACAAGTGGATGTCGAAAAGCAATTTGAATGAAAATATAAACTTTTTGACTGGTGATGGTACCAAAATTGGCAAGTTGTGTTATAACTGGTTTATAGCAGTTCGCCATAAGGGGATTCCTTTAACAGGTATGCATATGAATAATTTTTTTTAGATAAGGTTTTCTGGAATTAGTCCGTTGATTTTCTTTTCATATCAATTTAAAGAATGGATAAAAGTGGTGAGAGTTTCAGTAGGCTTGTCGTGACAAAAATACAAAAAACCTATTGTTAATGTTTTTTCAAGTCCGCTAATACGATGCAAAGCAAAAAAATAGCCGAGTCTCTGGGACATTCTACATCCAGTATTTCTTCTGGTTGGCTTAATAAATTTAGAATCCGCCACAACATAAGTTTTAAAGCGATTTCAGGAGAAGGAGCTTCGGTTATTGCTAAAGATGTTTCATCATTCTAGGAAAAATGCCCTTCATTAATTAAGGGATATTCACCGAGAGACATCCATAATGCTTATGAGATAAGTCAGTATTTTACGGCTCTACCCAACAAAACGCTAACATTAAACAAACAAAAATGTGTTAGTGGTAAATATCCCAAAGAGATGTTTACAATTTTGCATTGTGCAAATATGGCGGGAGAAAAAGGAGACTCTTAGTCATTGGTAAGGCAGCTAAACCCAGAGCATTTAAAAATATTAATATAAACAACCTGCCTGTAACTTGGAAATATACATAATAAGAAAGCTTGGATTACAGGAGAAATTATGACAGAGTGGTTGCAAGATCTTGATTGGAAAATGACAAAAGAAAAAAGAAACAGACAATGCAGGAACTCATTCAAAAGACGTCCGCTTAAAAAATATAAAAAATCTTGTTTCTGCCCCCTAACTGTACATCAGCTTGTCAACCACTTGACCAGGGAACTATAAAAATTTTTAAAATTTATTACCGAAGTCTAATATTAAAACACCTGATAGTAAACATTGAAACTGCTGGTACAGCTTTTGCGTTAATTAGGAAAATTACACCATTGGATGCAGTTTACTTTGCAAAAACCGCTTAGGAACAAGTAACCAAGGAAACAGTTAAAAATTGCTTCCGTAAAGCGGAATTTACGCGTGAAAATATGCAAAGTGAAGACCAGTTAACTGAGGCTTTTACATCTGATCCAGGAGATGACTTACCACTTAACGTACTTGCAGCTATCCTCAAAAATAAGAATTTGTTGGAGTTGGAGACTGATAATGAAAACCTTAATGATTTTTTGAACATAGATGAAACTTGGTTCCAGTACCAACAGATGCTATCCAAAATTATGGTGAAGCTATTACCTTAACCAAGGAGTTTAAAACTTTTGCCGAAGATCACGGAGATGCAGAATCTTTAGAGCTTCTTTCCAAATTAGAAATAAGATTTGTGGACGCCATTTTTAAGAAAAAGAGGAGACAAACAACAATATATGAATTTTTGCATCATTAAAGTGACCTTTCATTTCATATGTATAACTCTATCCTATTATATTTTACATGTATCTAAAGGTAACAAACCTTTGTTTTTTCCTTAAGTTCTTTATTTATTTTATCATACATAAGTATACGTTTTAAATGTCCCAAATTCTTTAATTACCGTTTCCATTAAAAAAAACGATTTTTTTTTTTTATTTCTTTTAAGCGGACACCCCTCTTAAACGGAACTTTCGGGCGGTCCCGTTGGTGTCCGCCCAAGGAAGATTTCACTGCATATATACCATAAGTATATATATATATATATATATATATATATATATATATATATATATATATATATATATATAACATATATATATATATATATATATATATATATATATATATATATATATATATATATATATATACATATATAGTACGATCCTGGTTACAACTATTCAATTTTACAATCAACTACCTCGGGTAAGGCACACTGGCGTGTCTAAAAGATCTCGTCAAAATACACAAATTTGCCTATGTTTAGGGAAATAAAATCAAGTTTCGGTGTGTATTGTATTTTCGAAACTCGATTTTAAATGTATTCAAATTATAAGCTGCGTATGAATAATTTTACCCACACATGCAATTTTTCTACCATAATGAACGCCGTTTCAAAAAGCGGCAATCATCAAAATGGCGGAGAAAATGGTGGGCAGATACTCTTGAACATTATTAGTATACATGTCTTATAATAATTTATGATTTATAGGCTTATATATATATATATATATATATATATATATATATATATATATATATATACATATATATATATATATATATATTGAAACAAATAGAATTATTTCAAATGTATCTTCCGTTTGTTGAGGATAATGACTGTCTTACTAGCTAGTGAATTTTAGAAAAATCAGTTTATAATTATAACGGTAATACATGTTAGTTGTATTATTCTAAATAGGCTTTTAATTATGATATGTTTTTTTTTATGGGTGTAGCACACGTGCTGCAGGGAAGTCCCTAAGCACTAAGACACGGGTGCGTAAAAAGCGATTTACGTTGTTCTTGAATCGCTGTAAATTGTACTCGGTGGGAAACACAGTCCTGGGCAAATTATTCCAACGGGATGATGTTCTCCATATAAAAGACTGCTTGAAAAGCGTTGTACGAGGAGTAACAAGCTGAACTTCATACGGATGTGAAGTATTAGCTTCTATTTCTAACAGGCACCGCTCTAGGAGGAATTAAGCAGGCTACATCCTTCGAACACTTTCCATGAAAATACTTGTAGAATAGACTCAAGTCGCCAACCGTTCTTCGATGTTCCAGCGAATCAAGGCCGCCGGTCAGTTCTGGGTCTCCAATCAGACTTCTCTAAATAGAATCCAACAAATGCAGTGTATGTTTGGGAGCGGAGCCCCAAACATGGGAGCAGAATTCCATAGTTGGTCGAATTTGAGCTCTGTAAACAATTAACAGTTGTTGTGGAGTATAAAGCTTTCTGGTTCGAAATAATATTCCCAACTTTTGAGAAGCTCTCCTTGCTATGCCTGCAACATGTTCATGCCAAGACATATATGCTCCCAAATTTACGCCCAACAAACTGAGTGACGATGTTAGAGGAATGGAGTGCCCCGACACAACTATGTCGGATTCAGCAACGTTAACTTTTTTAGAAAAAACTGCCGCCTGCGTTTTTGTAGCTTTAAATTCCATCTGGTTACTGTCACCCCAAGATAGAATTTCTTTCAGGTCTTTGTAAAGTTGAATGACTTCCTGCTGTCTGCGGATATTCGTCTGAGTAGCCGATGTCCGAGCGTTCAAAGTGAATGAAGAGATAAGCGTGCTGTCATCAGCAAAGCTGTAGATTGGATTCCCGGTCTTTTCCAGCAGATCGTTAATGTAAATGAGAAAGAGAGTAGGAGACAGTATGGAGCCTTGGGGCACCCCGGCGTTAATAGTGAAGGTGTTAGAAAGAAATCCGTCGACTGCCACTCGTAAAGAACGCTCTCTGAGGAAACATGAGAGCCACAAACAGAACTTTTCAGACATACCATAAGAGCGCAGCTTATCCAACAGTCCATCGTGCCAAACACGGTCGAATGCCTTGGATATGTCAAGAGCAACCACTCGAGATTCTCCAAAATGTTCAATTGCGTTGTTCCAAACAAATAATACATAAGTCAGAAGATCTCCTGTTGATCTATGTTTACGAAAGATATATTGGTGATCGCTAATAATATTGAATCCTTCAAGATATTTTAGAAGATGCTGATTGATAGCCTTTTCTATGACTTTCAATATTATTGAAAGCAGTGCGATTGGTCGGTAGTTATTTGGCAAGGTCTTTTTGCCTTTTTTAGGTATCGGCTGAACTGTGGCACATTTCCATCACGAAGGAAATATTCCCTTTCTGTAGGATAGGTTGAAAAGTCTACAGAAAACTGGTGTTAGTTTCCTCGCACAGTTTTTGAGAATTATGGCAGGTATTCCGTCAGCGCCAGAAGCTTTTTTGGTGTCTTCATTAAAATGCGTTTTTATGACACGTTGTCTGAAGACAATATCGGGCATCCTTGACTGCACTATAGGAATAGTAGGTGATGTTTTTCCTAGGAAATCGACAGTAGAATGTGAAACAAAGAGTTCAGCCAACAAGTTCGCTTTCTCAACAGGTGTCGTTGCAATAGAATTATCTGGCCGTTTGAGTGGTGTCGTGGATTTGGTGAAATTTTGATTAACTGCCTTAGCGACTGACCAAAAGGACCTGGAATTGTTGGGACAAGCAAGAAGTTTGTTTCTAATTCGTTGATTGTGTGCTTCCTTGGTTTCGTCGATAATTTCTTTGCATCTGTTCCGGGCACGAACAAAGGTATTACAATTTATTGTGTTAGAATTTTCACGCCATTGTCGGTAGGCAAGATGTTTAGAAGAAGCTTCTTTGCATTTTCGGTCAAACCAAGGCTTGCCGCTGAAAGGGCATTTCTTTGTAAAAGGGTTGTAAGCTTCCATACCAGCCACTATAACATCGGAAACCTCCCTGGCGCAGTCAGATGGGTCGTCAGATCGAAAACAAACGCCCAACCAAGGGAAAGTTCGAAAATATTCCATGAGATCTTCCCATTTAGCAGATTTGTAGTGCCAAATCTTGCGCGGTTTAGGCGCCTCTCTGTCACCGATTGGTAGGATACTCGATATCGAAAGCAGTTTATTGGTGGTAAAAAACAGACAATAAGCTGAGTTGCCACAGCCACAACTGATCGAGAATAATTCAGCTTTACGACCTTGTTCGTCGATAGTATTTGAATATTTAAGCCAGTTGATATTGTTGACATTAAAGTCGCCCAGGATGGCAATTTCGGCATTTGGATAGTTAATTTGTAAATGATCGATGATGTCTGCAAGAGAAGTGAAAAGTGTTCTAAAGTTAGTATCACTTGGTGGTCGATAGAGGATACCTTGGGGTTTGTTGGGTCGTTATTTTTAACCATATAACATCAAGGTTTGGGGGCTCCAGAGCCTCTTCTCGTTGGCAAGAGAGGTCACTTCTGACAAAAGGGCAGATTCCAAAGTTACGCCTAAATCGAAGATAGAAGTCGTACCCAGGATAAAGATAGTTGACTGTGCTGGTCGATAAACTAACTTGGTTTCACAGAGAGCGAGTATATGAGGTTTATTTGATTGCAGATGTTGGTGCACTGAATTTATGTTCGAGTTTAAACTTCGTAAGTTGCAAAAATCTATTTTAAAATTATAATCTATACATGTCGACGCCCCTGAACCAGCCCTCATCCGGAGATCCGAACTGAGGCTATTTTTTGTATTCAGGTCCTCATCATGCTATTTGGTCCCACAGTCCGGGATATCGGCACAGCCACGAAACGTTAAGCAACTTCACGCAGCCTAAGCCATCTAGGTTGTTCTTTAAGTCGTCTTCTACGGCAGACAGAACATACTGGGGGAGATATTCTATCCCGCTCCCCCACGGGAATTCAAGAATATGTTCAGCAGTGCTTGATTATCCTGATCTACCGTACCTCAAATGAGCTAAATATTCTGTAAATTTGAATTGACCTTTTTGTTTTCCAACATACTTCTTAAAACAATCATTACACGTTACACTTATTTCACGTTCGCGGATATTTTACTTTGGACTTTTAAGTTGTCCGATGACTTATAGTCAAACGTGAGGCCTACCTTATGAAATACCTGATTAAATTTCCTGCTATATTTTGAATTATATGGTATTGAAACATATTTCGTCTTATTTTGCTCATGTGTAAAAGAAGTGGAATATATGAATATTTTACCTAAACTTGTTCATTAGTTAATGTTTATTTATTTTTTTCCAGAACCATTAATCCTAGCTACCTCTGAACAAGGCTCCTTTCGTTTTTAAATCTGTCTTTATTCAAAGGGAGTGTAACTAAACGAGGGAAAAAAGCACAGTGAGGCAAGTTTATATTGTTCGCAGTTAATATACCAGAATAGATCTATCTATTACGGTATCTTTCCTATAGATGTCAAATTCTAACTGATTATTATTTCTAATGGCTAAAATATCCAGAAATTGTTTGCTGTTCTATATTTTACATGTAAATCTAATTAAAGAGTATCGGCTCTTTAATTTAGCAACAAAATCTTCTACACTTAATTTTTTTGTGTCGAAAATCGCTAATACATCATCGATATAGCTAGACCACATCCTTGAAAAATACTCTTGACTGGCTTAGGTTTTAAACTTACTAATGAATAAATTGCCTCATGAAGGGTGATAAGCAATTATCTACAGTTGTGCCCTCTTTAGGACCAAAAAACTGATTATTATATTGTATATTGTGTTATATTGAAAATAATTTTGTTCCATGCAAAGCTGACCTAAAATGAAGTGTTTATGAATAATTTCTTCCTCGAGACCCTTTATTTTAAGCAGGTCCTGGAAAAATTGCAAGATTTGCAGTATTAGTACACTAGACCACAAAGAACCAACATACAAAGCAAATAAAATTTCGCTGTTATTGAGAACTATATCTTACGTTTTGTTAATGAACTCGAAAGAATTTTTTGCTTTTAAAGGTAAATTTTCGAGTTCTCCGATCCTATCGCCTATACAATAACTCGCATTGCCTGTGTATGTCGTAGAAAAAGTTTCATTCTTTAATAAAGAAAAGTGGCATTGAATAATAAGAATTGGGCCGAAATCCAAAGAAAAATAATTTTAGTATCGTTAACAAAAAAAGCTTGTACCTAAAAAGAATAATATTTAGGATTTAGTAAACATTGTAGAAAATCATTTGTCCTAATCCTTTACACAAAATGGAGTTTTTATCTTAAACAAAGGTCATCATTTTGCATACCTCCTACTAAAGACAATTTATCAAAAAGTACGTCATATCGAAAGCTCCATACTTTCCGAAACTAGTAAATCATTTGTTAGGAAACATGCTAACATAACTAGATATCAAAAATAGAATCAATAATATAAAATCAAATTCACTCAAAAAAACAACTAAATAATTAAAGGATGGGGAGCGAACGATGTTTTCTGTTTAAAAATGGATAAAGGCAATAAGGTTGTTACATTTGATAAAAAAGGAAAACTTTAAACATGTAACTAATCCAATTAAAACGGATCCTCATGAGAAGGTAATAAAAATCCATTTCCTAAAATGACAGCAGAAATTAAAACCTTTTTGAACAAAATAAGAACCTTATCTCCGACTCGCTAAAAAAATTAAATGTAAGTAATCTTACTAGATAAAGTTTGTATTACTTGCCCAAAATTTAATAACCTGGAAAAGCAATGCTACCATTTTGTATCGACAGCAGGAAATCCCATTGGTTCCAATACCGCAACCCTTCCAATACTTCCAAGCCTTACTTAGTATTAATAACCTCAAAGAAAAAATTGTTCAAAAATACTTAATTTTGGCAAAGATTTGTATAATACTAAATTGTTTTTAATATAACGATAGTTTTTTGTTCAAAAAGGGGTAACAACTATAATCAATTGCTTATATAGCCAGTTTAGTCTTGAGTAAGTTTGAAACCGAAACCAGCCAAGAATTTAAGTACTTTCCAAGAGTATGGTATAAATATGTCGATAATATATTCGCGATTTTCGATACAAAAAATTAAATATAGATGATTTTGTGTCGAAATTAAAAAGCAAATACAATTCAATTAGATTTACTGTAAAATAGAGAACAGTGAACAATTACCATTCCTGGATATTTTAGTTATTAAAAGTAAATAAAAAAGATACCTTAACAGATTGCTGTATTCCTAACTATTCACCTAAGTGTAAACAACAAAACTTGCGTTATACTTTTTGTTTCATCATTTAGTCACTTTCCGTTCGAATGAAGTCAGATCCAAAAATGAAAGGAATCGTGTTAAGCATAGAGCTAGAATTAATGATAATAAAAAATTAATATATAAGTTAATAAATAGACATAAGTTTAGGTAAACATTCAAAATGGTACCTCTTCTGAACTAAGCAGAAATATAAATATTTTAATACCATATAATCCACAATATAGCACGGGACTTAATAAGGTATTTAATAAAGTAGATCTTATATTAGTCTGTAAGTTATCGGACAACTTAAAAAATATCTTAACAAGTTCGAAGGATAAAATAGCGAAACATGAAAGAAGTGGAGAGATATGAGGGAAATTGTAATGATTGTAAGAAGAACTTTGTTGGCAAACAAAAAAAGATTTAAACGAGATTTAAAGATAATTTACCTCATTTGAAGTACAATAGATGAGGAAAAAAAAGCTTTGCTGAACTTGCCCTTGAATAAAATCATACAAATATAAAAACATTATATTATTTAATACAATAATCTAAATAAGAACTGAGGACCTGCTTCCCATTGTTTTCTGTACTCGACCGGAACTAAATCGCAGTTTGTTATTGGTCGGTTTCGCCTGAGTAAATTACTATTTAGTAGTCTAGTTTTTAACTTTATATTTAGTCAATCATTGCTCCTGAAGATGCTAACATGATTAGCGAAACCCACGCTGTGTGCAAAAATAAAGTGTTTGATGTATTAGTGATAACTCTTCTTCTTCTTCTTGAAGTGCCATATCCGAAACGGACGTAGGCGACCCTCTCACCTTTGCCTGTGATTGGTACCTTTTTAAGTATTCCACAGACAAAGGGGACTTAGAGTTTAATGCCGGTTCCGAAAGGCGAAGGTGAGAGGGCTTTACTAGGCATAACTCTACGGGTAATTTTCTATTGTCTCCCTAGAGTGATAACTGTTGTGGAGCATTAATTTGTTAATTATTACGGAATATAATTAAAACACAAATAAAGATATCAAGACATATATAGATAATTAAAAGGAATAAAAAAAAACAAGAATAGTCTTAACATTATATCTCTGAATTGAGGTTACTAGCTTTCCTGCCTCGAAGATATAAACATTAAGTGTTTAGAATTTCTCCTTAATAATAAAAATAAATCAAAACTTAGCTGCCGTCAATTTAGGAGACTTATAGTCTGCTAATATTAAAACTGTAAATTACAATTTTTTGTTGAAATTTGAAAAAAATATTGTCAATTCGTAAAATTTTTCATGGATCGATCTTTTTTATGACAGTTTCTACAAAAGAAGTTTGTTTGTGTGACAGAAATTAGACTTTACCTGTATTTAATATCTTGGCCTAACATGATTGGCATTATTAATAAATACTATAAGTAATAATAAGTACGCCAAAATCCAATATAAAATGGAATGTTCCTGTTTTTACCAAGTGATCTACGAAATGCACCAAATTTTAACAGACTTCAATCTAGCAATCATTCTTTCGTGCTAACAGGATATATATTGCTTTTTAGCCACCAGCGCGGTATGTTTTATAGTCCCATGAGGCTAATTACAGATTGCCTGAAAGCGACCTTCATACGACTATATTCCTTGGCTGGAATAGTTCTACCTAATATTAGTCGTAAATATGCAAGAAGTCGAAAGGAAGAGCAAGCAGTCGACATAAGAGCCACATAAGCTGTTTTTATTTTACCTTTATTTCGGCAACAATATTTTTTGATTTCTAGCACCGAACGTACTGATATGTATTATAATTAAAAACTAGTAGCTACTATCCAGAGAATGTATTTTTCTCATTTAGTGATTAATTATCCTTGTAAAAATACTGTTGGGTAATAAAATTTCTTACCGGAATAGTTCTGCCAAAAGGTTGCTCCGGTGTTCATAAGTTCCAGCCCAGAATAACCCCATCCCTTTTCCTGTAGGTGAGGAATAGATTGCTCTCGCATATCTCTGTGGGCTACATATTGTGAAGGAGGCTCCTCAATCTCTTGTTTAATCCTCTCAGGAATTCTTTCTGATGTTGAAGGGGGCATCATATTTGAAGGTTGAGGATGTGGAGATTGGTGTATTGGTGCTATTTGATTAGGAGTTGTTGGAGGTTTTGGCTGTGTTGATTGTTGCTGAAGCTGCTGAGAATGATGGAGCTGTTGATTTAGATTTTGATGCTGTTCTTGCTGTTGATGCTGCTGTTGATGAACCTGAGTAATTTTTTCTAAAACAATAAACTACATTTAGTAACTGTAACCAGTTAATGTGGAATTATTATTATTGTATTAAAGGGTACCCAGATACATTTTCAGTTTCTAAGATTATATATTTGGCCAGTGATATTTCACTATTTTACAAAAATGCACCCGATAATTGTATAAAATTGTATTTAATATTTTTAATAGCATTAAATAAACTTGTTTTTAAGAATAACTCTGAAGTTTTAAGTTCAGTTTAAATTTTAGTTCATTTACTGCAGTGAATATTAAAATATTCCTTTTAATGTGGACTTAAAACTACATAAAAATTGTACTTGACACAAATATTTCTGGAAACCCCAAATTGTATGAATCTTGAACAAAAGAAGGACCAAAGAGTGAACCTGGACATAACCGTCACTGGAAAAATGTGTATTGAACATTCGAGATACGTTTAGTAAGAAATTTGGATACCTCATAGTAAGTTTTTCATTGTTTTAATATAAAATTAGCTGGTACTGTCTGAATGTCTGTACTAATGAAAGAAACTAAATATAATATTTTACATAGTCATCAGAAAGTAAATCTTATACTACATACCGAAGGTATTGTTATTGTTATCATTATATAATGTGGCGGCCCCAGCTCCGTGGAATAGTTTCTGTATACGGTATCACGGGTCCCGAATTCCGATCGCGGTAGGTCAGTATACTTATTTATTAATTTATTTAAGTATATCAGGCTTGACCTGAACATAGGTAGTAATTGTTACAGAAATGAAATAACGCCCGTAGCAGCACTTCCGCGTTTCCTAAAAGCACCGTACAAATGTATATGTCTGCATTTAAACAACGAATATTAACAAATCCTTAGCTCGATACAGCACACAATTTTCCTGATAAAATTAAATGCATTAAAAAACGTATTTTTAACTAGTTTTGAAGAAAAGTTTTTGAAGTCATATCACATACTAGTGATTTTTTATTCCTATGGTTATTTAAGTTTGGCATTATTATATTATATATATATATATATATATATATATATATATATATATATATATATATATATATATATATATATATATGAGGCTATGAGCGCAATAGTGGCCTAACCCACAAAACTATTTTTCCTTATTATTCTATTGTAAGTAGTCCAAAATTACAACAATAGCAATTATTTATGACAGAAAAACAAAATTGTTGATTATCAGAACTTATTACTGAGAAAAATTTGCAAAAAATATTACAAAAAAAGAAGTTGCATTTATCTCCAATAGGGATGCTTGCTTGGCGGTTAGGCCACTATTGCGCTCATAGCCTCATATATATATATATATATATATATATATATATATATATATATATATATATATTTATGGGTCTAGCACACGCGCTACAGGGAAGTCCCTAAAGCGCTTCAGGAGCGGTATATGTGCGGAAAAAGCGATTCATATTGTTCTTGAATCGCTGTAAATTGTACTCGGTGGGAAACACAGCGCTGGGCAAATTATTCCAAAGGAATGATGTTCTCCATATAAAAGACTGCTTGAAAAGCGTTGTATGCGGAGTAACAAGCTGAAGCTCATACGGATGTGAAGCACCAGCGCGACGTGTATTTCTAACATGCACCGCTTTGGGAGGAATTAAGCGGGCTACATCCTTCGAACACTTTTCATGAAAAATACTTGTAGAACAGACTCAAGTCGCCAACCGTTCTTCGATGTTCCAGCGAATCAAGGCCGCCGGTCAGTTCCGGGTCTCCAATCAGACGAACAGCTCTTCTCTGAACAGAATCCAACAAATGCAGTGTATGTTTGGGAGCGGAGCTCCAAACATGGGAGCAGTATTCCATAGTTGGTCGAATTTGAGCTTTGTAAAGAATTAACAGTTGTTGTGAAATGTAAAGCTTTCTGGTTCAAAATAATATTCCTAACTTTTGAGAAGATCTCCTTGCTATGCCTGCAACATGTTCATGCCAGGACATATTTACTCCCAAACTAACGCACAACAAATTGAGCGACGATGCTAGGGGAATGGAGTGCCCCGACATAACTATGTCGGGTTCAGCTACGTTAATTTTTTAGAAAACACTGCCGCCTGGGTTTTTGTAGCGTTAAATTCCACTTGGTTACTGTCACCCCAAAATAGAATTTCTTCCAGGTCTTTGTTAAGTTGAACGACCTCTTGCTGTCTGCGGATATTCTCCTGAGCAGCCGATGTCCGAGTCTTCCAAGTGAATGAAGAGACAAGCGTACTGTCGTCTGCAAAGCTGTAACTATTAACTCATTTCCCCATACTTTCAATTTCTAAGATAAATCAGACAAAAAATGCCTCATTGCTTGAGTGATTCACTGATTAATAAATTTTAGATTCTATTCAAAATTTTATTTGTCGCTTGCAATGGAGGAGTTAGAAAAGAGCATGCTTAGTTAAAAGTGTGAATTTGGTTGTTGCTTGACAACGTTATATTAATGGTTCATCTATTTAACATAACTAAGTTAAGTGAAAAAAATTGGTCAGCAGATTAGTCACTATTCAAAGTTGACAAACTCAATCAAAAGTTGATTGCACTTGACGTAAATAAGAGGTGAGAACTGAAATGAACTCATTTTCTTTACTAAATAAATCACCAGGTAAGTCATTTACTACAATAGTACAAATAAAAGAATTTACGTTAAGGGTATTTGATTTTATTTGAACAACATTCATTACATGTAAGAAATTAACTTCTCTAATTGGGTGAGAATTCCAGTTATTTATAAAGTTGTAAAAAAAATCAATATCAACTACTAAAATTGAACAAAGTCCATTTTTTAGCAGTTATTCACTGTTTTATCATCTATCAATCCATCTCGGGTTGCATTTCTCCGTATCATGACTCATTATCCGAGATAGGACGGACAGAAAAAGAGAACAAAACGCAAAGTATTTATCACAGTACTAACACAAAAAATAACTAAAATACAATAATTCGCATCTCTAGCTGTTGTAAGCCTGGACTTGAAGACATACCTGCCCTTTGTCAGAGGCTATTTAAGGCCACCGACCAGGAATTGTTCAGCGAGTTACTAACAATTATTGCTAGGAGGCGCTTGTGTCAAGGTTGTACTCCACGTATATAAAAATGAAAATCAACTATTAAAATTGGCCAAGGTCCATATTTCAGCCGTTATTTACTGTTTTCTCATTTGTTAATCCATCTTGGGGCTTGTTTCGCCATACCAAATTATGATCGATAGAAAAAGAGAATAAAACTCGAAGTACCTATCACAGAACTAGCGTAAAAAATCAGTAAGATACAATAATTACCATTTTTGGTTGCTGTAAGTCTAGTTTCGAAGGCATACCTGCCATCTGTCGGGGGTTGTTTAAAGTCACAGATTGATACAGGAATTGTTCTGTAAATTGCTAACAATTGTCGTTAAGCGACGCTTATGTCACAGTTTTACTCCACGTACATAAAAATCAATATCAACTGAGAAAAGTTCATATTTCAGCGGTCATCCACTGTTCTGTCACCTGTCAGTCGATCTCGGGACGCGTTTCACAGTATCGTTTAGTTATTCTTTGGGCTAGTAATATGATCAGTACTTTGAGTTTTGTTCTCTTTTTTTTTAGTACTTAATACTGATTTTTATATACGTGAGATAGAACAGAGACATAAGCGTTGCTTAGGGATAAAGCAACTTGTTGAACAACTCATCTATCAGTCTATGGGCTTAAACTATTCTCGATAGAGGGCAGGAATGCCTTCAAAACTAGGCCTACAGCAGCGAGAGATGCTTAGCCTAGCTTATTTATGATGAAAAAAATTAGTTTCTTAGCTAATATATACAATTTCATCAGAACTAACAACAACTACAAGTCACGAATATTAGCAAGTTTGTGTCTACTGCCTATATTTATTATTAAAATTAAAATAAAAAAATAAATTAATTAAAATCACTTATTAAACATTATCTTTTTAATTTTTATACTTTCCGTTCTAAAACTGACGTTAGTGTAAATTCACTAACTCCACCCCTTGTCAAATACATATTACACTCAAGTCGTTTCGATAGTGGAAAGTTTATATGCCAATCATCAATTGCCTTCAGGAGCTTTTCCTAAGATCTCAATTACGTTGAAAAGAAATCCGAAGAGAAGGTCTGCAACAGACCTTAAGATATCTCCTCTTCAATCTACTTGTAGTTTGTTTGTATTATTAGGGCACTAGGTTTTATAAAATGCCGCGAGGTAGTTTTGACTCGAGCTGACGGAGATATGATTTAAGACTCGATAAGTTGCCAGGTAAGATAAAATTTGAATGTTTTGAAGTTTTAATTTTCAAATTAAATAATAGTAGGTAAGTTAATACCTAGGCTGAAAAGTTTTTGGTCTGACACATAGATGTCTCCCTTTTCAAAAAATCCATATGATTTATAAGAAGTACCAACCTTCAAACGATACGTGTCAAAATTTCATGACATTTCGACGACAGGACACCAAAGTGATCCAATAAATGTTCCGTAAGGAACACTAATAATGTGCTGTTGATTCACGAAAATGATGATTAATAATTTCCTGTGTGAGACTAATTTAGACTGCAAGGTCTCTTATTTGAAAAACTGTAGAAAATTTTATGTTAAATAAGATGATTGAGTTTTTTTATTATGCTAAATAAAAACAACAATATTACTACATATAAGGTAACGTAAGACAAAAATTGTGTGTGTATTTGATTGACTAAAGCTATAACTCTAAATACTTAATTAATAATTTAATAATGATGGGACAGATTCTAATCTAATTAAGACTGTTACTGTTAAATTTTCTTATATATATTTTTTATTGTTGCTAAGTAATATCATTTAATTAACTTAATCGCACTGCTCAAAACCTAGGTTAGTACAATGTTACTGTTATATTTCATTCCAATAGATAAAGTAAAACTGAGTTTATTGTTTTTGAAATTTATACCTATATAACTTAGGCTGAAAAGTGTTTGGTCTGACAAATAGATGTCGCCCTTTTCAAAAAATCCATACGATTTTTAGAAAGTACCAACCTTCAAACGATAAGTGTCAAAATTTCATGACATGTCGACGATTAGTTTACAAGTTACAGTGATTGTACTGACGCTACTTGATATTCTCAAAACAATGGAAAAAATAGAATTTCGTGTGTTGAATAAACGTTGTTTTTTAATGGGAAAAATACCGTTTAAGCAAAGCAATGGCTTGATAAGTGTTACGGGGACTTTGCCCCTGGAAAATCACTTGTCATTTACTGGTATGCTGAACTTAAACGCGATGGTACAGACACAAATGATGGCTGGATGCCCAAATGAGGTGGTTACACTGGAAAACATAAAAAAAATCCACAAAATTGTTCTGGATGACGGAAAAGTGAAATTGCGTAAGACAGCTGACACCCTAATGATATCAAAAGAACGTGTTGATCATATTTTGCATGAACATTTGAGCATGAGAAAGCTCTGTTCGAAATGGGTACCGCGTTGCTCACAGTACAACAACGTGTTGATTCTGAGCCCTGTTTGGACCTGTTTAAGCGCAATAAAAAGAATTTTTTTATGCGATATGTGACAATGGATCAAACATGGATCCACCACTACACACCGTAATCAAATCGGCAGTTAGCTGAGTAAATAGCAACCGGTGAAAGCCGCCCGAAGCGACCAAGGACACAAGAGTCAGCTGGGAAGATTTTGGCCTCTGTATTTTGGAATGCGCATGAAATAATTTTCATCGACTATGCTGAGAAGGGAAAAACCATCAATAGCGAATATTATATAAAGTTATTGTTGCATTTGAAGGCAGAAATCGCAAAGAAACGGCCCTAAATGAACAAGAAAAAAATGTTCTTTCATCAAGACAATGCACCATGTCACAAGTTACGATGGCAAAATTGTATGACCTGAAGTTTCAGTTGCTTCCTCCTCCACCGTATTCTCCAGATCTGGCCCCTAGCGACTATATTCGCAGACCTCAAAAAAATGCTCGCGGGAAAGAGATTTGGCTCCAGTGAAGAAGTTATTGTCGAAACTGAGGCCTATTTTGAACGCAAAGACAAATCCTTCTACAAGAAAGGTATGGAAATGTTAGAAAAGCGTTGGACTGATTGTATCTCTCTTGAAGGAGACTTATGTTGATGAATAAAGTCGAATTTGGCAAGAAAAATGTGTTTTAAGTAGCCAGTCCAAAAACTTATCAGCCTACGTGTTAGGTATCAAAGAATTTTTAACTTTAAACAATAGGCAAAAATTATATAGGAGTGATTTCAACTTTTTTTCTTAAAACTAGTTCTTAGAAACAGTTTACGGAGTTACTGATTAGAAATGACTAGCCCCCAAACTTGTTTATTTGAAGCATTAGGTAAAATGGTTAAACTCCGAACTTAAAGCTTTTTTATTTTAATTAAAACAAAAACAATCGCGCATCACATTTTTGATATATGGCAAAAATTTTATATTTTTTAAATGGAATGCCATGGATATTATTTTTCGGATTTATAGAACTCCTAATTCTAGAAACGACAACATAAATTTTTATGGTGTAGTACAAAATAAGGAAGAAAACATACTTTTTCTAGCTTTGCCGGTGTTGTCTATCCACGTTTGACAACAACGCAAATTGACAATGACATTTATTTATGGTAAGCATTTTGATAGGATAAGTTAAGACTAAGTTTTGCATTAAAATTTTCTTATGAGGGTAAGAAACAAGATATATACGAAATATTTATAAAAAGTTATAACAAAAGGCAGACACAACGAGAATATATAGAGTATACACTTTATGGTAAGGCAAGAAAAATCTCTAGTTTAAATACAATTTATGGAATATATAATCAAATGTGAACTAAAAGAATATTTATAGTAAAGACAAAGAATGCCCAAACACGAGAAAAACACGAAAATAAAGGAATGGAAATTCTTTTGCATTTCTAAAGTACCTTACTGTTATGAAAACTAAATAAGAATCAGTACTTACTATTTTTTTGATATTAAGGTTCTATAACAGATGCTGTTGGATATCAGTTCAAAACATTTAAACATATTTAAACACTTTCCAGGAACATGATTATCACCCTTACAAAGTTTTACCAGTGCAATATTTACCCCAAGAAAACAGGATTATTATGATTAGGATTTTATTGGCCATTCTCATAGCTACAGTTATTAATTGAAGAGATATTCATTTTAGACTAATGAAAATATTCAAGCGATACAAGAAATAAAATACTTTGGCCATCAATCTGTTCGAGTTTGGTAAGGTATATAGAACAGGAGGCCCTATATTTTCATAGAAATTTATATGGAGTAACATACTTGGAGACAAAAACAGAAATTGTTGAAAATCTGGTACTAAATAATAATGGCAACAATTTGGCAACAGAATACCGCTCCGCCACACATTATTCTGTCAGTAGCCGATTTTTTAAATAAAATTTCCCGTTTATGTATTGGCAGATTTGGAAGATAAAAATAACCACCAAATGGCCCAGATTTAACTACTTTGAACATCTTTTTATAGGGTTAAAAAAAAAATTACCTGACGGTCAACCATCCAAAGGAAAAACTTACACATGAGGTCGCAATTTTAAATGATCAAGGTCCGAGGATCATTTTGAAAGCCATAAAAAGCAAAAACGAATTGATTGGAAATGTCATGAACATAGACGGGTTAATCATTTAGGGCAATTAATTTTAGTTAACTTGTAATAGTAATAATACCATCGGTTAAATGAAATATACTATTTTATGTTTCTTGTTCTTATTTTCAGGTAGTTTTCTTCTCCCGGTAATTTTTTTTGTTTTGACCTTGTTGCAGTTAAAATGCGGTTATTTATTTTTAGAAATGTATTTGGGCTACGGATTCTTCTATGCCTTCCACAAAATCTTGGATATTTCCTATATACTATACTATACGCTTGTTTTTTAATAAATAATTAGTATATGTGTATTTTATTTTTTATTCTCAGAAAAAAAAATTACTAAAGCTTAGTTTTAATTCACTACTTTTAAAATTCTTAACATGAACATTGTTAATTTGCATTATTGGCAAGCGTATATAACCAACTACAACAAACTTAGAAAAAGTATTTTTTTTTGCTCCTTATTTTACACATCAACACCATAAAAATACATATTAACATTTTCCGAATTAAGACTTTGATAAAACCAATAAATAATACGCAGGGTTTTCATTCCATTAAAAAATTAAAAGTTTGTATCATGCCTAAAATGCGATGAGCGATTGTCTTTATTTGACCTTTGTATAAAAAAAATTAAAACGCTACAACCTCTGTATTTAACATTTTGCTCAACCCTTTAAATAGCCAAGTGCCTTTCACCACTTTCGTAATTTTTCCACAAATTTTACTTTATATGAAAAACCCTAATATATTTTAAATTCAACCTGCATTTTTTTCAATAAAATTAACTAAGATTTTTTTTATGAAGTACGGCTTATAATTTCATATATTCATTAGTCGTATTTTATTATCTATGAGAAGAGAGCTATTTAATTAATATTTCGAGATTCAATGGCGGTGGATTTTATTGTATTTAATTTTATTTGGGATTCAACAATAAACAAAAACATTCTTATTTTTTATGGCGGTTAAGCTTACTTTTAACTTTCAGCACTATAAATCCAAAAGGGTTCATGCTAAAGAAGTATGGTATGATTTTTCAATCATGGCTTGATTGATAGAGATTCAAATAGTGGAGTAAGGTAATTTTTTGCATAAGACAGGGTTGCAGTTTACTCCACTGCTTTCTACTTATCTTCACATTCATTAGCATTTTAAATGGATCATTGATTTGACGGGTAGTCATTTCATGAATGACCTGGTTTGCCTCCAGATGTTCTTGTTTAGTATTTAAACCCTGTTTGATCTAGTTGGCCAGTTATGTCTTGTTTACAGCATTATTAAATCATAGATTGCAAATGTCACCCAATAAATATCTATATAGCCAAACCTAAATTTAAAACCTATAGTTAAGTCTTAAAATCGGTACGAAAATTAGTAATTTTGTAAATTTCAACATAATTTTAATTTTCATGGGTTTAGTAACAAACTAAAATGGTTTTCTTACTCTTACAGGGTCAAAATAGATCTCTGTGAAATTAAGCTAGTTCTAAAGTTAAAACTTCTTCTTTGGACCGGTTCACTAAAAAGATCTAACTTGACAAACGCATAGTGCCAGCTAACTAAAGTTAGGAGGCTGTCTGATATAGGACTAGAAAATCCGTTTTTATTCATGATTAATTCGAAAAAATATATTGTGTTAAAATTTTTAAAACTGTTTTTTTGGCTTTAGACCTCGATTTTTATATCAAACTTTGTTATAAAAAGATTTTTTGGCAATATTTGCAATACAAAATATTATATTGTCAAAAGGGAAACTTAACAGGGCAGATAGAGGTTTTATATTTCAAGGTCGGGTCTAATTTTTGGACCTTTTTATTGAATAAATGATGCTGCTGATGATGACAAATAAAATAAAAACTAATAATAAAAGGAATAGAAGTTCTAAAATTAATCGATATTTTAATTTTAAATAATATCCGTCAAGTGTTTTGTAATTACTTTAGTTGTGATTTCAATTTTTTAAACTTAAAAACTCTGAAAATGGCGTCCCAAATGATATTTTCTAAGTCATCTTACCCTCATCCCACCCATTCGCCTCTACACTCTTCATATACATATGTGATGATAAATTATTGCTTAATATTACCTTACAATGTTAATAGAAACAAGAAAAAATCAATAATGCTAGTGAAATACCAACATATCTCCTTTCTCTTGAGTAATACCGCTCAAAAACTTTCCCTACCCTTAGTAATAATTTTGAAATAGATATTTCGGTTCGGAGTAATCAAAAGATGAATTATTTTCGTCAATGCAATATATTTTCCTCACTGAGCGAAGAAAATCGCGCCTGCAATAATTTTAATTACTTAGCACAATTTTGAAATTTGTAAAGATTCCTTTATCAAAAATGATTCCCGATCTACACTTTATGTCATCTTGATCAAAAATTATGGATAACCAGAAAATGAAAATTCCCATGTATGTCTACATGATATAAACAACATGGGCTGCCTGCATAAAAACCATCGGTTTTTAATTAATTTTACATCAGCCGGCTAGTATTAAATAACCGGTCAAGTGCAAGTTGAACTTGCGCAATTAGTGTTCCGTACGTTGATTGCTTTTAAAATAAAAAAAAATTGTTACAGAGGTGTAAAATGATCAGTGACTTCACAAAATACACCCCAAATGAGTTTTCAACAAAGTTTGTTTCCAATCTTTACTAAAATCTGATGACCTTGAAATTTTGTTTTTTTTTTTTATATACCATATAAATTATTAAATTATATTATTATATATATTATACTCGTGATAATTTTCGTTCAATCTACACCCCGTGGAGAATATTCCAGAATTTTTTCGAAATTTTTTGATAAGTACTTTTCGAGATAAGGCCCGGGACAGCGATTTTTCGCGAATTTTTAAAAATAATACAAAGAAAAGTGCGCGCAAGTATAATATTATATATATATATATATATATATATATATATATATATATATATATATATATATTTTTACTCGTGTTTTCACAAGCTTTGATTTGACACCACACTCGATGACCTAGTAAAAAAATTTTTTTTTCACTTCCGATTTCACCCCCCAAAACTAACCCCTTAAGTCAAAATTTAATTCTCAAAACTACATGGCTCTGATGAGGCCATCAATTCCTATATTATTACCAAATTTCACCTTTCTATGTCAAATAGTTTCGGAGAAAATCGGGTGTGACAGACAGACAGACACCGAAGTGATCTTATAAGTGTTCCGTACGGAACACTAAAAAGTTATATATAAATCTTTTCACGAAAACGGTACATGCGCTGTAGTCTAGTTATAAGACGCGTGCGTAGAATTAGCGATTCGCGTTGGTCTTCAATAGGTGCAACAGAGAACACAGGTTCGAACAGTTTATTCCAAAGGGGTGAGAATACAGAAGATGTGATATATTAACTCACCGTGTATTATTAGCAGGCACCGCTCTAGAAGGAATCAAGCTGACTACATAAATCGACGACTCAGAATCTAATAAATTAAAAGTGGCGTAGTTTAAAGCTTTCTAGTACGAAATAATATTCCCACCTATTGAGAAGTTCTCTTTGCCACGCATGCAACATGATTATAGTGTGTTCCTAGAGTGTTCCGGAATACTTATGTCGGATTTTGTAATGTTAACTTCCTTAGGAAAAACTGGTGCCCGAATTTTATAGCGTTAAATTCTACTTGAATACGGTCAGGTCAGTCTTGACAGAATATTTTCCATGCTATTGTACAGTTACATAGCTTCGTATGTATGCAGATTTGAGCATAGACAGCTGATATTAGAAGCTGATATATTGATATACATACACACACACACGCACATATATATATATATATATATATATATATATATATATATATATATATATATATATATATATATATGTATATATATATATATATATATATATATATATATATATATATATATATATATATATATATATATATATATATATGTATGTATATATATATATATATATATATATATATATATATATATATATATATATATATATATATATATATGTATATATATATATATATGTATATATATATATATATATATATATATATATATATATATATATATATATATACATATATATATACATATATATATATATATATATATATATATATATATATATATATATATATATCTATATATATATATATATATATATATATATATATATATATATATGTATATATATATATATATATATATGTGTTTGTGTGTGTGTGTGTGTATATTATATGGATACATTTTTTTTAAAGTATAAAGAGTCAAAGTTAGCTAATTACTCATGATATTTGTAAAAACGTTTTTTTTTCCCTACAGGCTTAGCACAATTAGTTTTATTTTGGACTGTAATCAGCAGGTTTATTCAGAATTACGGAACAAGAATTAGAAATTTAGAATAGGGAAATTTGTAGTTATAGCACTCGTTAAACTGATCTAAGGTGTAGATTTTCACGAAATTCATAATATTATCAATATCTCGAAATCTAACGATTTTTCACTAAGGTCATATTTACATATGAGTTATGAGCTGGCCTATCAGCCCTCGAAGGGAATAAGTTAGTTTTTAGGACACTCCATATGTATATATATATATATATATATATATATATATATATATATATATATATATATATATATATATATATATATATATATATGTATATATATATATATATATATATATATATATATATATATATATATATATATATTTTATTACAATAGAGGTTTTCGCGGATGGTGGCATGTAATACATTACAATTCCGGATTTTAATCCATTCATCTAACAATGAATTTGCACGACTTTTCGCCAAAATCTCAATTGGCATTTGCAAGTGCTCTTGCTGCTCGATACTGTGATCATGCTGCTGCTGCCGCTCAAAGCTAAGTTAACTTCGAGCGGCAGGAGCAGCAAGATCACAGTATCGAGTAGCAGCAAGAGCACTTGAAAATGCCAAATGAGATTTTGGCGAAAAGTCGTGCACATTCATCGTTAGACGAACGGATTGAAACCCAGAATTTTAATGTATGTATGTGTGTGTGTGTGTGTGTCTATATATATATATATATATATATATATATATATATATATATATATATATATATATATATACGTATATATATGTATATATATATATATATATATATATATATATATATATATATATATATATATATATATATATATATGTATATATATATATATATATATATATATATATATATATATATATATATATATATATATATATATATATATATATATATACAGTCAGTGTTCGATAATATATTAAATAGTTAGTTTGTAATGGTAATTTTTTACTCTCTTTAACAAAAAAATATACAAAAACGGGGAGATTTATTGGGATAAGCAAGCAAAATTTATTCATATATTACCATTTATAATATCGATTTGTTCTGCGGCCCCAGCTGACTTAAGTGCTTCCTCTAATTGCCCTCTTCTGTTTAATTCTAAGTCCAGTTGATCCTGCAAACGTCTTCTAACTCTTCTTTCTCTTCTTAATCTTTTTTGAATAGTGGCTGAAACAAAAAATAACTAATTAATAAATTGAACTTTAACAAATATTTACAAATGATTCTAAATATATTTTTGTTTAAAATAAAACATTATTATCTCTATATCGAACAAACTATATAAGTTTCGGTAAAGCACTTTCTAAATTAACTATATTTTTTCAGATTAATGGAAGCAACCAAAAAAATAAATAGAAACTAATTTATGATGCGAAAGTTGTATTTATTTAAAAATCCTGTAATGTATCTTAGTGAGGATGTAAAGAGTTAACAACAAATGCATTTGTAGGATCAACGAATTTTTTAGTGTTTTCCAAATTTATTATAAATATTAATTTAGAAAACATTGAAAAGAAAAATTAAATAAAAATCTTAAAAAATATTAAGAACACACTATAACACAATATTCGTAATACCCGTAACACTATTTATAATTATTTTATATAATAAATTTAAGCTCTGTTCATATATTCAGCTAAATTAATCGTTAAAATGTAAGAATCTATTAGCAGACCAATACTATGCTGTAACGTTTATTTTGAACAATGCGCATAATTTAAATAACGCTATTTGGTTTCTATAAAAACAATTATTTGAAGGTAACATTCAAATAGTTCCGCAACACAGATTAATATTATACTGCTTTATTGTCAACTTTAGTATGTTTATATCCTTAGTAATAATAAATTAGTCTCTTTTTTAATTATACCATTAATTTCTTTGGGCTTTTTATTTTCAATAGTCAAAAATAAGCGAAATTGTATAATCTCTTGTCAAATATTTTCGGTTGGGTTGTATAAACTGTTTCATTTTTATACTTTAAGAATTTTCTGCTACATTACTGCTGCTGCACATGCTAGTTGAAATTTAGTAACGTCTTAGCATTTGGAAAATGTTATTGTAAATTTTCTTACTCATACTTTTCTTATGTAATTTACTTTGAAACAGCCTGATTCATAGGTATCTATTCCCATGGTTATCTTACCTCTTTAGTGTTAGTTGGATTTATTTTCGACATATGTACATATAATCACACATCTAGCTCTACAACCTTTTTTGGTTACTTTTTATGACATTTAGGTCTTCGTGTAGAATCTTTTATTTCTCTTGTGGATATCATAATGTAAAGAGGTATTAATTCTTTTCTTCACCTTTTTTCATATCATCCACAGTACCAGATTTAATTTCGTTTTTGAAGTTTTTGGTTTGGTAAGCATTTTCAGTATTTAATTCTTTGTCCAATTTGATCCTGGTATTTCCAATAACGAAAAAACGGTCTCATTTTTGACATAGTGAGAAATGCCGCAGTGTCCTCGTCCTTGAAACTACATTATGTAAATGGCATTCAATGAAATTTAATTATTTTACAAAACCATTCATATGATACAATTCAAGGTTTAAATTATTCTTTTTTAAGTCTGGTTTTATTACAAGAGAATTTTATTATCAAATGACAGCATGCCTTCGATTTTTAGATGGTTTGAATCCCATTTAAATCACTCATTTTTATCTCCAGTTTTATGACCAAATAGTTGTTTTTCCAGTTTTATGACCAGTTCTTCGCCAACTATTTTCTTCAGTTTCACACTTCTTTTTTGGTTTTTGGGTTCTCGATTTCTGCCATTATGAAAACTATAGGTATATTAATATAATTAAAAAATTGAGGGGAGAGCTGTTTGGTTCCTGAGCATTGTTCAACTGAAGACTAATAGAACCAATCCATTTTCAAGAAAGTTCGACAGGAAATCACTTTTTAAAGTTAAATTAAAAGCAGTTTAACAATGAGTATCTGCTAACATGAAGTCTTTTCTATTAATCTATTACAGAAATCATATTTTAACATTAGCAAGTTATGTACGTATTTTTCGAACATTGACAGAACCGATTTTCTCCGAAACTATTTGTTGTAGAAAGTTTAAATTTGCTAATAATTTAGGAATTGATCATCTCATCAGAGCCGTGTAGTTTTGAAAGTTAAATTTTGACTTAAGGGGTTAGTTTTGGGGGGTGAAAAATAAAAAAAATTTTTTTACTAGGTCATCGAGTGTGGTGTCAAATGAAAGCTTGTAAAAACATGAGTAATATATATATATATATATATATATATATATATATATATATATATATATACATATATATATACATATATATATACATATATATATACATATATATATATATATATATATATATATATATATATATATATATATATACATATATATACATATATATATACATATATATATATATATATATATATATATATATATATATATATATATATATATATATATATATATATATATATATATATATATATATATATATATATATATATATATATATATATATATATATATATATATATATACACTCCTGGACAAAATTAACGCAACAATATATGAAATCATACAAATCTCTATAATGAATTAATTTTAATAATTTTTTATGGACATTGGTTACACTAAGAGTTAGAAAAAACTTATTCGGACACTTTAAGAGTGAATTAGCTACCAAATTTCTCTATAAGATTCGAATTAAAATTATTCTTAAGACGTGACAACAAAATTGTTGAAATTATGTAATAATGAAAAAAATAAACTGGGACACTATTAGCAAAATTAATGGTGTAACTGGGACACTAGTAGCGTGTGTTGCCTCCTCTACTTCGAATGACAGCGTTTATGCGCCTAGGCATGCTTCTAATTAAATTTTGGATAAAATCTTGAAGAATTTGCTCCCATTCTGTGATAACTGCATTTTCAAGTTCTCTCAGGTTTCTAGGTGCAGGTATATGACGTTTCACATTTTTCTTAAGGCGATCCCATACATGTTCTATCGGATTCAGATCCGGGCTTTTTGGTGGCCATTGCATAATCGGTATATCAACTTGATTAAGATAATCGAGTACTTCCCTAGCCACGTGAGGTCGAGCGTTGTCTTGCATAAACAGGAAATTGGACTCCACAAAATGACCGAAAGGCATCACATGTTTTATTACAATATTCTCAAGATAGTAGTCAGCATTGATGGATCTCGTACGGACAGGAACTAACTCTGTGCGAGCATCAAAGCAGATGCCACTCCAGAACATAACAGAGCCACCGCCGAATGGAATCCTTGCAGAGATATTGCAAGGAGCAAACCTCTCTCCTGGTCTTCGCCATACTCGCTCACGACCATCTGGATGTTTTAGACTAACCTTAGTTTCATCTGTGAAAAAAACTTGTTTCCAATCATCTACAGACCAGTTTTCGTGATTTCGAGTAAAACGTAACCTGGCAACTCTGTTCTCTCTAGTAAGCAAGGACGCAGTGGCTGGTCTCCTACTGTTTAATCCAGCTTCATTTAACCGTCTTCTAACTGTTTTAGAAGAAATTGTGACATTGCGAGTTCGTTTTTTTTATAGAAACTATTGACAGTCCTGTTTCTTAAAGCATATTGTCTTATAAAACGTTCATCTAGGTCGCTAATGCATCGTTTTCGCCCTTGCCCTAGCCTTCTAGAATAAGTTCCTACTTCATTCAAGCGTCTTACCATACGACTTATTGTGGAACGATGTTTGCCTAACAAATTGGCAACATAACTTTGACAATATCCCTCGTACAATAAAACTGAGGCTCGCACTACCTCGTGTTCAGTTAAATTCCTTGTTCGATTCATTTTTCTAATTCTTCGGGGTCAAAAATAAAACAGTCTACCATTACTTTGAAAAATGGAACAATTTATAAGCTTACTTTTAAAGAAAATCTATCGCATTATTACAGAAAATTGTTTATCTTCTAAAAAATTCTTTAAAACTGTAAAACTAAACGAATTGTTTTGATTTCTGTCATGAATAACGAAACAAAATATGCATAGCCTACTATTCAAATACTCGATAAACTTTAAAACTGACATAAGAAAAAGATAAATTAATTTTCAGATTGTTGCGTTAATTTTGTCCAGGAGTTTATATATATATATATATATATATATATATATATATATATATATATATATATATATATATATATATATATATATATATATATATATATTTATATATATATATATATATATATATATATATATATATATATATATTGTAATACTTGGGTTCACTTTTCTTTGTATTATTTTTAAAAAATCACAAAAAATCGCTGGCCCCTCGCCTTATCTCGAAAAGTACTGATCAAAAAATTTTGAAAAAATTCTGGAATATTCTCCACGGGGTGTAGATTGAACGAAAATTATCACAAGTGCAGTTTTGTATATAATTTATTTGGTATATAAAAAAAAACAAAAATTTCAAGGTCATCAGTTTTCAGTAAAGATTGGAAACAAACTTTGTTGAAAACTCCTTTGGGGTGTGTGTTTTGTGAGATCACTGATCGTTTTTGACCACCGTAACAATGTTTTTTATTTTAAAAGCAATCAACGTACGGAACACTAATTGTGCAAGTTCAACTTGCACTTGACCGGTTTTTAAATTCTTTAGTTGATAAGCCATCAATATTTTGAAACGTCAACACTATTTGTGTGATCTAAAGTTTGCTGTTTTTACAGTGGGTCAGAACCAATAAACTAATCAAACAGGTGGTATCCAAGGACGTTAAAAACATACATACTCAACAACGTTGTAAATAGCTGGGACCCGCTATCTCCGAGACAAGGGCAAAGAATATGCCCTCACAATGAGTGAATTAATTTTTTCCTATAGTTTAAATATACCTAAACTAGCAGCGATATTGGAAAATATAGAAAATAAGATGGTTTTAGTGTATTTTTTTATTAAATAATGTTAAATAAATGTGTTTGACTAAAAATAACATATTTAATATTTATTAATTTCATAGTTCCTTTTTATTTTTAGCACGTCTTGTTTATTATTAGGAATATTATTAGATATTACACAGATGCGTGTATAAATAACTAAATTGGTAGTTGCCATCCCGCTTTTACATGCAAGAATCGTCGTCTAAATAATATACTACTAAAGTTGTAATTGTTACCTTCTTTAAAGTTTCTGTTTTATATTAAGAATAGTATTAAAAGGATACTGTAAAATAATTAAAAACATCGCTGTTAAACATATATTTTATAATTATATAGAACATAAAGTGCTTATTGTTGTAGAAAAAAAAATGTATACCTTTAAACGGATTTTATGCTTCCGTTTTCTTTTTATATGACTATTCTTAGTAAGATTGACGACTAATTTCCTTCATAAATATTTAATTTTTACATCCATCAGACTTTGAAATATAAGTTATATAATTACGAATATTTTGAGAATGAGAGTGTGTATTTTCTTAAATGATTATCAAATTTCGTTTTAAATACTACTCAGTATATCTCCTATCAGATACATTTTTTATTCTTGAACGCATACGAAAGTATGGAAATTATAAAATGTAAAAGAAGTTTAAATAAAGATAGAGGGCCTATTCCTTATAGTCCCCTCTACTGGTCCTGATGAAGCTAACATGGTTAGCGAAACGCGCGTCGAGTGCAAAAGTAAAGTGTTTGGTATAGTGGTGATATATGCTGAGTATTATCATTGTGCCAAAGATTCCACATTCCCAACTTAGTTCGTTTTAAATGTATGTTACTGTGGTGCTCTGTAGGTCTTAGGATGAACTGGTCCGTCTTTTATTTTAATCTTGATTTCTCAAGTATATGTAATCAGTGAATAGGTAGCGACTATGCAAATAACTTGTGCTTGCAGTATTGGGCCAGGTTTAAGAGACAGGGAGGGGGAAGATGGGTACATCGAGCGTTTTCTTAGGGATAAAAATAGAATATGGAAGTTGAAGTTGGTTATAGGGTGGGAAGCCTCTGCAAAACTAAACCCTTTTTTACAGATAAGCTTTCGCAACTAGAACCCTTTTCAACACCTCAAAAAAAATTATTACCAGAAGAAAGAGGTTTGTTAAATAAAAAAATCTTCCCTTGCAGTGGGCTGCGGTGACCAGTAGGGGAAACTTTTCTAGGATAAAGACCAATCTTATAGTAAAAATACAATAACTTAAACTCATCCACAGTAGAAAATGTTAAATTGGGGGGGAGGCTTTTAGACACTCTCTATTACAGTGAAAATTTTAATTCTTCGCATAATAAAACAAAAACGTCTGAGGGGATTGCACTATTTTCTAAGTCAATAGGGGCATGAGGCATAACAGATTTTGAAAATAGTGTCTGGTCTAAAATCGTTTGAGTTTTTTTTAAAGCTTATGAATGTTTGTATTTGCCAAGAAATATATATATATATATATATATATATATATATATATAAATATATATATATATATATATATATATATATATATATATTTATATATATATATATATATATATATATATATATATATATATATATATATATATATATATATATATATATATATATATATATATATATATGTATATATATATATATATATATATATATATATATATATATATATATATATATATATATATATATATATATATATATATATATATATATATATATATATATATATATATATATATATATATAAATATATATATATATATATATATATATATATATATATAAAATATATATATATATATATATATATATATATATATATATATATATATATATATATATATATATATATATATATATATATAAATATATATATATATATACATATATATATATATACATATATATATATATACATATATATATATATATATATATATATATATATATATATATATATATATATATATATAAATATATATATATATATATATATACATATATATATATATATATATATATATATATATATATATATATATATATATATATATATATATATATATATATTATATATTATATATTATATATTATATATGTATATGTATATATATATATATATATATATATATATATATATATATATAAATATATATATATATATATATATATATATATATATATATATATATATATATATATATATATATAAATAATATATATAAATATATATAAATATATATATATAAATATATATATATATATATATATATATATAGATAGTTATATATATATATATATATATATATATATATATATATATATAAATATATATATATATATATATATATATATATATATATATATATATATATATATATATTATATATTATATATTATATATTATATATTATATATTATATATTATATATTATATATTATATATTATATATTATATATGTATATGTATATATCCTCTTCAGTCCCAACGTACACGTATGTGTACAAAACTTGTTTATATTGTTTTAAATATATTGAAATTTAAATTTATTTAAAACACTCTAAGGCAGGACCACAGCAACAAATCGTTTGGTAAGCTTGTGACTTGATAACAGCTACTAGCAACAAGATGGCCGCAGTCTAGTTTATGGTCGTTTGAGGTTAGTTGTACTCACCGGTAAGTTTTGTTTCTGAAAATTTTGTCATTATGGTTCCTGCAATTTTTTACACTTTTTTTAAATTTTAATAGTTAATTGCATGTTGTACAATGTTCTCAAATCAACTACTTATTTTTTTTTTGTGTTTAAAAATATTTGTACACAAATGTGTACGTTGGATCTTAGTAGCAAATTCGGTTTAAGAATTAGGTTCCACATAGTATTTTAACTAAATGCTTTAAATGTACTTTAAACGTTTATTTTAAAGTTAATTTAAATAATTTAAATGGATATTGATGCATCTTTTAGTAAAAGAATAATTTTATTTTCAGATAAGTATGCCTCCTCCACCCAAAACAATTCGATGGATGGACGTCTTGTTAATGATGAAAAGTTCCTTGATTTTCTCACTGCTAGTGATTTTGAGGTTGAAGATGTAGGCAGTACGCTTTCATCAGTCGGCGACAACTTAAGTAACGGTCACCTGCGTGACATCCCAGACACTAATCCCGATTAACCCCGATGATAAACAAGAGCAACCTCAAGTTCTGCGCGTTGTTCAAAATGAAAATAAGAATGTCTCAAATAATAACCACAATGATGATAGCGTAGAAGACATCCTCGATAACAAAGACCAAGATCTGGAAAGACATGGGTGCTTTGTGTGGGCTGTGGCATCTATCTGTGCGTCCTGAAAGACCGAAACTTTTTCTTAAAGTTCCATAGACAACACAAAAATCTGAACAATCATTTTATTATTATTAATTTTCCCATTTTAATTCAAAACGTTTTTGATAATTTTTATTCGTTCATAACTTAATATTTCAGTTTATTTGTATACTTTTTTCTGTTCAATAAAAGTTTTAAAAGCCATTTTTTAGTAATTCTTGATTCTTTGATTTTTCCTAAATTTTCTATGTTATAGTATGTTGTAGAGACTCAATGTGCACATACATATGTGTAAAAATTTTAGTTAATCAACGAAAATTATTAAAAGAATAAAAACATCAAGTTTAGTTTTAAACGACATATTTGAATCCTCGAAAGTTGATTTTACAAAAAAGTTTTGGAAAATAGGCCCTCGGGACGGAAGAGGATATATATATATATATATATATATATATATATATATATATATATATATATATATATATATATATATATATATATATATATACGAGGCATGTTTTTTAAGTAAGTACCGTTTTGGAATTAAAAAAAGACGTGCAAAGATATCGCTATAATTTTATTTTTACATGAAAGCCTGTACCTTAATCTACTTTTCTACATAATTTCCGTGAATATTGAGGCACTTGTCATAACGTGGCACCAGTTTTTGAATACCCTCCTCATAAAATTCTGCCGCCTGAGAAAAAAGTTCTCGGTCACAATGCGATACAAAACACTACGAGAATATTGAGGAAAGCAGTCGCACAATGATGAAATTGTAAAGCGTCTGTTTTCTCTCACCTTTTCGTCCACTTTCTGCACCAAATCTTCATTAACGACCGAAGGACGCCCACTCCGTTCTTCATCATGCACATTTGTGCGGCCATCTTTAAATGCTCTCACCCATTTCCTTACCATTCCATCACTCATAATGTTTTGTCCGTAAACTTCACAGATCTCACGATGAATATCGATCGGTTTTTACGCCTTTAGCACTAAGAAATCGTATAACAGCCCGTACTTCACAATCGGCGGGACTCACGATTGTCGGAGGCATCTTAAACACTCAGTAAACAACGTATACAATGAAGAATCAGACTGTAATGGCGTCAGTGCGTAGACATGAGATGTAGGTTACCAGCGCGCATGCGCGGAACGCCGACCGTATCGCTGCGGCGGCGGAATCGCAAAACGGTACTTACTTAAAAAACATGCCTCGTATATATATATATATATATATATATATATATATATATATATATATATATATATATACCATTTCACTTCAAAATTGTCATTGGGAAAGCCTCATAAGCCTCATAATTAAGCTCATTAAAATTGAAGCCCAATAAATTTTTGAGGGAAAATAAGTCTTTGAAGAAATTCATAGCTAGAAAATTACTGCTCTTATTATTTTCCATCTTTAAACCTACAAGTCTTCAAAGCGACGCCAGCAGATTCTGATTAGCCTTATAGGATCAGTAGGATTTTATTCAAAGCTTAATATGGAAGTTCCTCTGTATCCAAAGATCTTTACTTTTAAATAATTTATTAAATTCAAAAAAATTAAGTCCGTCACGTATCTTTCAAAGGAGCTCATATTAATTTATAGAATCCTTTTTCAAGTGACAAATCTTCAAGTGTAATGAATACTTCGGCGACTGTTCGGGTAATAATTTTTTAAAAATTGAAAAAGCTTAATGAATATAATAGATTTTTCCAGAAATTCAACTACAATATTTCCTTTCCAAACTTGCATTTCTTTCTCAAAATTAATTATTTTAATTAAGAAAATAAAATAAGAATATGTGTAAGTTGATAGTAATTTTAATCAAATAAATGTAGGTGTAACTATAACAATATAAACCGGTCAAGTGCAAGTTGAACTTGTGTTCCGGACGTTAATTGCTTTTAATATAATGATTTTTGTTACCGAGGCATAAAATGATCAGTGACTTCACAAAACACACCCCCAAATTAATTTTCAACAAAGTTTTTTTTCCGATCTTTACTGAAAACTGATGGTTTTGGTTTTTTTACATACCAGATAGATTATTAAAGGTAATGCACTCGTGATAATTGTCATTCAATCTTCCAGCATTTTTTCTAAATTTTTCATTAGTACTTTTCCAGGTGGACAGCGATTTTTCGCGATTTTTTAAAAATAATAAAAAGAAAAGTGTGCGCAACTATTACATTATTTATATTTTTGTACTCGTGTTTTTACAAGCTTTCATTTGACACTCTACTCGATGACCTGGTAAAAAAAAATTTTTTTCACTTCCGATTTGACTCCCAAAAATAGCCCTCTAAGTCAAAATTTTCATCACTTGGATGAGGCTATCAATTCCTGTATTAGTGCCAAATTTCAACGTTCTATGTCAAATAGTTTCGGAGAAAATCGGGTATGACAGACAGACACTAAAAAGGAAACAACAGTTAGTAAAATCAATCATTTGTTCTGAAAATACAAGAGATATTTTTTCTCAATTATTTATTAAAAGTCGTTTGCTTTATAAAAGTTATCTATAAACTACCTATCAGTCCTTGGGTGGTCCATAAATTAAATATTTGACCATCTAACTGCTTCTAAAAACGCCATGAAAATTAAACGATTTGCTCTAATCTTACAAACTCATGATGCTCCATCAATTAAGGTAAATTTACTGATTCTTTCCAGCATTTTTTAAATGATTATTTGATTTGTCTTGTTTATTAAAAGGGGTATAAAACGTTTTGAAAAATCAATACCCAAAAGGCAAAATCAATGATCCATGATGCGTTTAGCTCTGGCCATGGGAATTTTAAATGGTTAGTTCAACTTGACTTACCTTGGCGTGTACAATTTGTTTTGATCTATTGAATTTACGAAAACGAGGTTCATTTGCATATAAGAACAGGAAGATGTTTAACAAAAAGTGTTTGATTGTTATTTGAAAATTGTAATTAGTCAAAAGTGCTAGGTAATAAGTTTAATTTATTTTTGTTATATGGTTTCATTAGAAGTCGTGAAGGAACACTTTTAAATTGATATTGATTTTTTTTAGTTGAGTAGATCTTGCTTAGAGACACGGAAACAATTTTGACTGACATTCTATATGGAATTTTAACGGCATTCTTACCTGAAAATATAACCGATCCAAAGGAAAAAAAAAACAGAAAAATTATCACAAAAATAGCAGACAAATTGATTTTGATATTAGAGAGATTTTGCAACGCGTATTTTAGCAGGTCACTCCCTTTATCTTTATTTGAAACATGCGTAATAGCAAAGGGAAAAAATTAAATATAAGGACTCAGCTGTTATCGTTATTTGAAGCATGCGCCCACCGCTTAGAGCTTGCATAGTATTGAAACATAATTAGAGCCACCTTTATTAAGGATGACGTTATCCCTTATTTAAGAACTTTTAAGAGAAGTTATTTGAAATTATTCTTACCGCTATTATAGTAGGGCCAGTTTTTCTCCTACTTAAATCTACAAGCCATTCAAAAAATTCAGTAAAATTAAAATTATAATCTTTTATTGCAAATAACACTGACAACAGTTCATTAGTTTTCAGATGATGTTGAGATTTTGTAATCTTTGGCACAATGATATACAGAATAGTTATCATCACTACAACACTTTATTTCAACCCTTCAACTCTACGACGATAACACGGCCATCTCCACTACCTCTAGGAGGATTGACCACATTACAGGCTGACTTTAACGTCATCTATCGCGTCTTTCTGACTGCCTTGACTGGTGGAGGATCAAGGTCAATCCAGGGAAGACCCAGGTCAACATCTTTAAAAAAAATACCCGTACAGTCCTTCCTCAACTCTCACTCAATGGCACTAGGCTCACATGGACAAACAGCATTAGGTACCTGGACCTTGCATACAACAAACGGCTCGTATGGAAGGACCAAGTGCCAGTGGTTGTGCGTAAGGCAACTCAGCTTCTAGGGAAGCTGTACCCGCTGATGAACCATCGAAGTAAATTATCAACTCATAACAAGTTGCTAATTTACCAAGCGATTATCAGGGTCGCGCTTGGTGCCAGATGTCTGAAACTCATCGAGCCAAAGTCCAGGCGATCCAAAACAAAGTCCTTCTTATTATAGCAGAAGCTCCCTGGTTTGTCCTCCACAACCAGTTGCATAGGAAGTGAAATGCCCACAATAAAAGAATTCACCCGAAATGCCCAGCTTCGCTTCCTTCAGAAAGCGACAGCTCACCCTAACTCTGCTAGCTAATACATTTTGAGACAATGCAAACGTCGGTAATCGTTACTTACGACCCACAGACCTACTACAAATAGATTAACACTGACTCGACTATCCAGACGGACTTATGTAATATATAGGGATAAGACCATAGTATAATTGAGCGACTCCTATCGAAAAATAAACGAGCATGTAAACATCACACACCACTAACAATATTGTAACACAACACTTAGGCTTAGTTTAGTTTATAATTAAATTAGGTAGGTTATGGTAGCTTAGATCTAGCCAGTAGAAATTATCCCTAGAGTTAAAAACATATAAAATTTACATAAAGAAAAACCGTGCAATTGAAAAAGGTGTAACGGGCCGCAGACCCAGCTCACAAGGACATTTTAGTGGATATGCCAGCCAGTCCGGCTGAAGAGCCTCACATAACTGAAGCACTCTAGGGCACCCCCAAAGTGACGCAGACTGCTTCAGTATTCATAAGGCGGATTTCTCCCTGTAAAAAAAACTTTATTTTTGCATCTAACATGTGTTTCTCGGGCCTTGTGAGCATCATTACTAGTGATGACTGACTGTCGACTTACTAGTCGCTCCTGATGATGCTAACATGGTTAGTGTAACCATAAACCGTAACACCTTTGTTCGTGCCAGGAACAGATGCAAAGAAATTATCGACGAAACCAAGGAGGCACACAAACAACGAATTAGAAACAAACTTCTCGCTTGTCCCAACAATTCCAGGTCCTTTTGGTCAGTCGCTAAGGTAGTCAGTCAAAATTTCACCAAATCCACCATACCACCACTCACAAGGCCAGATATTTCTATTGCAACGACACCTGTTGAGAAAGCGAACTTGTTGGCTGAACTCTGCTTCACATTCTACTGTCGATTTTCCCATATTGCAGTCATGGAAAAGGCTATCAATCAGCATCTTCTAAAATATCTTGAAGGATTCAACACTATTAGCGATCATCAATATGGCTTTCGTAAAAATAGATAAACAGGAGATCTTCTGACTTATGTAACACACGTTTGGAACAACGCTATTGAACACTTTGGAGAATCTCGAGCGGTTGCTCTTGACATATCCAAGGCATTCGACCGTGTCTGGCACGATGGGCTGTTGGCTAAGCTACGCTCTTATGGTATGTCTGAAAAGTTCTGTTTGTGGCTCTCATGTTTCCTCAGAGAGCGTTCTTTACGAGTGGCAGTCGACGGATTTCTTTCTAACACCTTCAATATGAACGCCGGTGTACCTCAAGGCTCCATACTGTCTCCTACTCTTTTTCTCATTTACATTAACGATCTGCTCGAAAAGACCGAGAATCCAATCTATAGCTTTGCAGATGACAGGACGCGTATCTTTTCATTCACTGTGAACACTCGGACATCGGCTACTCAGACGAATATCCGCAGACAGCAGGAAGTCATTCAACTTAACAAAGACTTGGAAGAAATTTTATCTTGAGGTGACAGTAACCAAGTGGAATTTAACGCTACAAAAACCCAGGAGGCAATTTTTTCTAAAAAAGTTTACGTTGCTGAACCCGACATAGTTAGGTCGGGGCACTCCATTCCTCTAACATCGTCACTCAATTTGTTGGGCGTTAATTTGGGAGCAAATATGTCCTGGCATGAACATGTTGCACGCATAGCAAGGAGAGCTTCGCAAAAGTTGGGAATATTATTTCGAACCAGAAAGCTTTACACTACACAACTGTTAATTCTTTACAAAGCTCAAATTCGACCAACTATGGAATACTGCTCCCATGTTTGGGGCTGCGCTCTCAAACATACACTGCATTTATTGGAATCTATTCAGAGAAGAGCTGTTCGTCTGATTGGAGACCCGGAACTGACCGGCGGTCTTGATTCGCTGGAACATCAAAGAACGGTTGGCGACTTGAACCTATTCTACAAGTATTTTGATGGAAAGTGTTCGAAGGATGTGGCCCGCTTAATTCCTCCCAGAGCGGTGCATGTTAGAAGTACACGTCGCGCTAATACTTCACATCCGTATGAGGTTCAGCTTGTTACACCTCGTACAATGCTTTTCAAGCAGTCTTTTATATGGAAAACATCCCTTTGGAATAATTTGCCCAGGACTGTGTTTCCGACCGAGTACAATTTACAGCGATTCAAGAACAACGTGAATCGCTTTTTTCTGCACACGTGTCGCTCCTGTAGCGCTTGAGGGACTTCTTCCCTGCAGCACGTGTGCTAGACCCATAAAAAAAAAAAAAACGTGCCGGGTGAAAAAATAGAGTGCAATGATGCCAACTGTTGTGTAGTGCTAATTTCAAATGGAATTTTATTTATCGGACATTCGAATTAACTTGGAAATATTGAAGGAAGTGTTAGAAACCTGTTAGACACAACTTTAATTTAGAAACTTATGTTGACCCATCAAATACTAATAACCGGTGTGCAAGGGGTTACATCACCTTGGCGCTCGGAAAAATAGGTATAAAAATAAAAAAAAAAAAAATTTGACGCAGCTATTAAATATATTAAATATTTTTTCTTTTACATATATACATAGTAGTTTTATATTTATCAATAATAACCAATAAAAAAAAAAATGACGGTGATATGAGCCATCATCTTTTGAAACTCCTTGCTGATGGTGTTCATATTTTCTCTGTAAGGCATAGTCCGAAAAATAAAAAATATTTTTTTTCTTATTTAGAAAGGTAATAGCTAAGATAGGAAACTTTTTTTTAATTTTTTTGTAGAAATGACAGCTGTTTGAAAAAAAAAAATCTAATTTTTATTGAAATTTGAAGTTTAAAAAAATTTATAACTTATGAACGTGGCACCTAATCAAAAAAATCCTATGCTACATCTTAGATAATATTATAAAGAATATGTGTTGTAAATTTTAACAAAATCGGTTAAGTATATCTTAAGATATCTTCTACACCAGTTTGAAAAAAGTAGTTTCGAAAAAAACGCAAAAGAAAAACCAGTACGGCATCAGCGTCTTAAAACCAAATATTTTTTTAAATTACTGTCAATCTGCGATTCCTAAACCGTACATGAGGTCTTCCATTATTGTCGCGATGTCCTCCGACTCCTTTTGAGCAGCTCTTTTCGAATGTCCGGTATCTTTAGTCTCCTGTTGGGCTCTCATGTTGGCCATAGATATTGATTGAGAATCCAAGTTCTCGGTAAATCGCAGCGCGCCTGGGCCAATTACAAGGTTTAATAATTGCATCATTTGTAATACACTAGAATATCCAGCATTAAATATACTAGCTGCAATATAAGATGTAATCTCAACAATTTTTGTGCCACTGTAATGCACTTTTGGAGCCATAGACCAAATGACGGCGTTTAGACTTTCGTTGTTATTCTGAGTGTATCCTTTTAAACAGCGTTCTTATAAAGGACTGACTAAAAGAACAATACCCTTTGTCAAGGCTTTGACCTCTCGTGCCGATCCGATCGCTACCTGAGTTTCGGGCCGACTCTTTGCCGCACTCACTTCTAGTTGCTATAACTTCGGAAATAATTTGAATTCTGAAATGGTTAAACGTTTAAAATATTCTTAAAAGTATAAACAATTTATCTAACCAAAAATAAATAATTCGATTTTTTGAAAATCTCAAAGTGGTGTAACCCCTTAACCATGAAATGATTGAAAAAAAATTCCCTAAGTTTCTAGAAGATGAATACTAACATAACCTTGCTTTTAGTTTATTTCAATTCTGCTGTAGTGTGAAAATGCAATGTCCTCGTGTTAATACTGCGCATGCTTGAGATAACGATAAGGACAAAGGCATGTGAAAAATACGCGTTGCAAAATCTCTCTAATATATCTAGTTTAAGGGCATCAGGGGTATAGTATGGTATCGTATAAACAGCGTTTCTCAGACTTTTTTATATGTGGAACCACATCCACTAGTCAAATTTGACGTGGAGCTGTTGGAGTCTAGATACATTTCAGTCGAGTCGAGCATTATATACATCATTGCTACTTCTGCGGTGTTACTAACAGCAAAATTCTGAGCAATATATTACTAAAAGATTATCTGATTCAACTGTCATCAAGCAATCGTCCTTATACAACATATACGGGCCATACACACACAAATTTTGTTTTTGATTTGTAGGCGTCGCATTAGTTTTCATAATTGTGTTTTGTCAAAACTTCTTGTTGATTTTTGCGGAATCCAAGGGATTTTTGGAATATAGTTTTTTGAAAAATACGTAATGAACTTAAGCTACTACAAAATAGTATACAAGCGACCATACCACTTTAAAAAGAAAGATTTAAACCATCCACTTTTAAAAGGAAGATTTAAAACAACACCGAAAACAAAAACTAAAACAAGTTGAAACTGGTTTCAAAATATACTGTACCCGATGTCCAGTAATTTCTATTCACTTGGATATTTTAGTTAATTTCAATATATGAAATAGAGTAGTGGTAGGTAGATTTCACACGATATATCATTTAATGAACAAATTGCTTAGGTTTGAATTTTCACTATTTACTTAAAAATGCAAATATTAATATCACATATTCAGCAAGATATTAAATTTTAACGTTTCTTAAAATTGTTTAAAACATTTTGTTGTGTTTGTTACGTATTTTCTACTTTTGCCCTTTTACAAATTATGAAGATACCAAGTTGTTGATATTACAAGTAAGCTAGAACTAAATAAACAAATTGGAAAAGACTAAGAATAATTCTGTCCATCATCTATTCCTAATAACATTACGGGTAGGGTACGTAGATAAAAATATTCATGTTCTAATTTTTGTCGATTAGAAACGGAAAATTAAATTGGATATTGCCCTATTGTCAATCATTTATTATATTTGTACGCACATTATAAAATTTTTCCTTTGTCAAAGCGTGCACTACAAAACACCAATGGTCAATTGCCTTCATATTCTTCAGCCACGGCAGAAAACAATACAAATCGACTCGTCGCGCCGGCCAACCAGTAAAAAAACACTGGAAATAATTAGAAAATTTACCATAATTGAAGCCAGTCATTCTTAAATTTACATATGTTCATTAGTCACAGCAGTTCAGACAAATACTTCAATGGAAATCCGACGCTTACAGCACCTGTTTTTTCATTTGGACGATTGTTTGAATGTCGTGAACGAAAGGTGGAGCTTACGAAGTCGAAGGTATGACGATTGTCGTTGCGGCCAATCAATTGGCCAGTATGCACTCAGCTAATGTCAGGTTGCAGTCAGGCATGCAAGTACAAGTGCTGTTTAAATCCTGCAGGACCGGAGTTTTATTAAAATGTCTAGTAGTGCAAATGCATATTACTTAATCTGTAAAAGATGATGCATTAGTAGATGTTATTAGATTAGTGTGGGTACCATTATGGCGTCAAGATGAGTATTTTAAAGAGGTACTCTTGTTGTTTCTAAAATTACTTATTTTTTTGCAACAAAAGTTCAGAATATATTTAAGTTAATGCAGGGAAAATGACTATTATTGATATCCTTGTTCTAATAGCTAATAAAACTTAGTTTTAATGAGACTAGCAACGATACAGCCACGAAAGTAAAACAATGCTAATTAGTTGACGCAACTAAACAGGGTTCTAATTGTACCTTCTTTAACGATATTTTCATCACATGTATTACACATGCTACCGTTATTAGCGCTACAGAATTTTTTTAGTTAGTTAGATATATTCCGATCACCTTATCTCCATAACTTTTTTCCTTTTTGTTTTGATAGTACTTTTACCTAGAATTTCTGTTTAATTTACTCTATTTTTTTAATGTTTTATTTTCTAAAATTCTTCCATTTTTGTACACAAAAATTATTCAACTAATAAATTATACACATATAGACATAAACTCAAATTCCTAAATTTTGTTGAAACCAGAAGAATATTTGATCCATACAAAATATGGACAGGAGGTCTATCAGGCGGTGAATGATGAAACCACATAGGTGTTTATTATTTTTTAAAAGATTTAAAAAATCTTTTGAAGTTACATATTTTAGTTTTATATTTGATTATTCATAATTCTGTTGCTGGTTTGTTTTAAATATCCAAGTTCTGAGACTTTATCGTTATGTGTTCAGTGGCAGTGTGTTCCCCCATTTTATCTTTGTGAGATGTACATATGACAGAAAATACTCGTAGTTTTATTTGATTGAAGAGTGGTAAGTTCTTCAGCAACGTTTTTAAGTAGCTAAAATTCTTGTAAATAGGAAATTAGCCTGAAGAACTTTTCTGGCCTCAAAATCTAGTTTTATATATATATATATATATATATATATATATATATATATATATATATTTATATATATATATAACTACTGGGGAACGCCCTTACGAGGAAAAGAGAAGAACACAAAAACCTGTAGGCTCTAGTATCTGCTTGTATTTTTTTGTCATCAAGCTTTCGCTGCCTAATTGGTAGTTTCTTCTGGATACTGAAATGCAAACAAAGTACAGAAAAATAAAGTTAAGACATTCGTTAGGGTATGTGATTTATAAATTAATAAATTTGTATAATAATTTACTTACAAAATTTAGCAGTTCTCTGGTGATATGCAACAAAATTTACATTTCACTGGCCAGCTAATAAATATAATCATATAAGAAACATGACAAAACGACACTCGGAGAAATACACAGGTATTAAAAAATAAAATATAGCTAATAACATTTTTTAAAATCCCTTTTAGAAACAGAAACAACTGTGAGAATGACCATGATGTCGAAATGGTACTCCATTTTAAAATTTCTTGACATCGTATTTAGTAACTTTTAGTGATTTTTGAGTCCGACACCGGATATTGTTGGACTCCTTGTCGTCAGCGGGTCGACAAAAAATCCAAACATTAAGGCTAGAGTCTTAATATGTTTTGGTGATTGCTATTATTGGAAAGGTTATTTATTATTTTAATTTTTTAATTTTATAACAAAAAGACACGTAAAGCATTTAAATTGTTTAAAAAAACAGGAATAACATAAAAGGAAACGTCAACTTTACTGGAAAATAATTTTCTCACAAAAATTGTTATTTTTGATTGGTTTGGTGTGATTCTGTGTTATCAAATAGGTGTAAATACAGCTCAATCCTTCTATGTCTTTTTTTTGATTGAGATTATTTTTGCAAGTTTTTATGTAACACATTTCTAGGAAACTTCTTCTGAAGTAATTGGTTTCAACATCCAAAATGAAGCTGTTGTTATATTGTACTCAGTGGTCTGTATTATTGACGTGTAAACTCAAACTGGTTGCGTTAGGTTTATGTTTGCTATCACTTTTGTGTAAAACTAGTCTCTTAGAGAGCTTTTGTGATGTTTGTCCGATTTAGAACAAACCATATTGACAAGGAATGCCATAAATTATATTAGATCTTTGTAAAGTATCAGTTTTGTCCTTTAGTTTAGCATAAAAATAGTTCATCTTTTTTTTTTAAATTATAGCTAGCAATTCTTATATTTGTATTTGCAAACCGGGAAGACAGAGACTGGGAGAGATCTTATATATATATATATATATATATATATATATATATATATATATATATATAGATAGGTATATATATATATATATATATATATATATATATATATATATATATATATATATGTATATATATATATATATATATATATATATATATATATATATATATATATATATATATATATATATATATATATATATATAGGTATATGTTATATACGTGCTGTTCCGTTTTTGGATACTAAGGTTGTACACTCTGATAATAATACAATCAAAGTTGACTGGTACAGAAAAAAGTTCTGGTAGGTATATTCCATTTCACTCGTACCACCCTATGAAACAAAAGCTGAACATCATTAAAAGTTTAAAAAATAGAAAAGATAAGATTCGCCACCCTTCCTTTAAAGAAAAAAATGTAAAACTATTAGAAAACATCTTGATTGACAATTACTATCCAAAAAACTCTTATAAAAAAAGATATTTCAAAGATCCCCTCGTCAAATCAATCCAACTGATCTTACTGCTACGACTAATAACGATATTACGGTGGGCAAATTACAATATATAGAGGGTCTCTCCCAGTCTTTAACTTCCTTATGTGTAGGTACAGATGTAAAAATTGCCAACTATAACTTAAAAAAGATAAATTGCTTTTATGCTAACCTGAAGGACAAAACCAATACTTTACAAACACAACTACTTCAGAAGAAGTTTTCGGGAAATGTGCTACATAAACACTTGCAAAAACAATCTCAATCATAAAAAAAAACGGTCAAGTGCAAGTTGAATTTGCACAATTAGTGTTCTGTACGTTTAAAATAAAAATTTTTGTTACGGTGGTATAAAATGATCATCCCAAATGAGTTTTCAACAAAGTTCGTTTCCAATCTTTACTGAAAACTGTTGACCTTGAATTTTTTGTTTTTTTTTTATACCAGATAAATTATTAAAGGTAATGCACTCGTGATAATTTTCGTTCAATATACCTCGTGGAGAATATTTCAGAATTTTTTCAAACTTTTTTGATCAGTACTTTTTGAGATAAGGACAGCGATTTTTCACGTTTTTTAAAAAATAATACAGATAAAAGTGTGCGCAAGTATTACATATATATATATATATATATATATATATATATATATATATATATATATATATATATATATATATATATATATTTTACTCGTGTTTTCACAAGCTTTGATTTGACACCACACTCGATGACCTAGTAAAAATTTTTTTTTTCACTTCCGATTTCACCCCCCAAAACTAACCCCTTAAGTCAAAATTTAACTTTCAAAACTACACGGCTCCGATGAGGCCATTAATTCCTATATTATTACCAAATTTCAACTTTCTATGACAAATAGTTTCGGAGAAAATCGGGTGTGACAGACAGACGTACAGACAGACACCGAAGTCATCTTATTAGTGTTCCGTACGGAACACTAAAAAGACATGACATAGAAGGATTGGGCTCTATTTACACTTATTTGCTGACATAAAATCACACCAAACCAATTAGAAGTATCGATTTCTATGAGAAAATTAATTTCGAGTGAAGTAACCGTTCTCTTCTCCGTTTCTAAATGCGTTACGTGACTCCTGAGAATTAAAAAAAAAAAAAATAAAAAAAAAAAATTCCAATAAAAACATGTTGCCAAAATGTTAAACTCCAACCTTAATGAATACAGACTTGATGACTAAAAATCACTATAAGTTACTAAACGTTACGTCAAATATAAATTTAAAAATGGAGTACCATTTAAGCATCATGGTATTTCTCACAGTTGATTTTGGTTCTAAAAAGAACTTTTAAAAATGTTATTAGTATTATTCTACCTCTTAAGACCTATATAATTCTCCAAATGTGCTGTTCTCGTGTTCTTTGTATGATTGCGTTCGCTACCTGGTTAGTTTGTTTGCGTTTCAGTATCCAGAAGAAGAAAACAGAAACTAGAGCCTAAAGATTTTTGATTGCTCATTTCAGGTTTCCCAGAAGTTAAACTTTCGATTTATTATATATATATATATATATATATATATATATATATATATATATATATATATATATATATTTATTTTATTGCCTCTGATTTGTTTACCATATTTTGAAGATTAACAACAATATACAGCTAATAAGATTGAACTGAACCTATAACCATTTATGGTCCTGTTATTACAAATTACAACCAGTTCTCCAAGCTGATGGATGCAAACCTCGACAATTATTGTGAAATTTTCGTGTTCCCCTAAGAAGACCCAAAAAATCCATATTTTAAAAATGTCTGAAGTACCTCACAAAAGATTGTTAATTCTCCATAAAATATAAAAAGAATCTTGTCCAAAATGTAGATTTAGCAACTAAAGTGTAAAGGTAAACTATTACCTATACTACTAAAAACTGTAACAGTTTTGCTTAGATTGTTCATATAAAACTTGTGGAGCTAGTTGAGCCAAAGCTAAAAGATATATATAATATATGGAATATATGGAGTAGAAACTCTTGAAAATTTGAAGTTAATATGTGACAAGATCAGGAACAGTATCATCAAAATTAATAGGTGTATGTAAACTCAACAAAAAGGTGTTATCAATTTCACATTAAAAAATAATAAGAGAGAACGTCAGTATTATTCCGTAACCCTGTCGTCTCTTTTATTAATTTATAATTTTGATATATTTTATTAATAAGTCTTACATTTATGTTTTTCTCTCATAAGTTATTTTGGTAAGCTTTTAACAACATAACTTTCCAATTCATTAAAACAATTTCATACTCTAACATTCATTGACCATTTATGATTATTCCACACACTCCTTAACCTAAAAAGAAGGCTGTAGTTTTGAAAACGGAACCGAGATTTAATCTTTTTCTTTTAGTCGATTCATTTAATTGGCTTCTATTTCACAGAAAAATACTAATTTTTTCATTTTAAAATTTTGAAAATTAAACATTACTTATTAATATTTATGAGGGTCATTTTTCGTTTTTTTTTTCTGATAAGACAATAGCAATCACTACGTTTTAAACAATTTCTTTGGATGTGAATTTAACTGGTTGAGATACTTCTATAATAATATTCTTACTAATTATTGAGTGAAAATGATCTTTTTTATTAATTTATCTTACAAAAAAACATTATAAGTAACAATAATTTTTGCAATCTTTTTTTAGATCAATGCTTTTAAATTAAGTTGCTTGTTTTTTTTTTTTTTTATGTGACAGTATTTTTAGTATTCCATCCGGAACACTTATAAGATCACTTCAGTGTCCGTCCGTCCGTCCGCCCTTCTATCATACCCGATTTTCTCCAAAACTATTTGAAATAGAAAGTTGAAATTTGGTAATAATATAGGAATTGATGGCCTCATCAGAGCCGTGTAGTTTTGAAAGTTAAGACTTAAGGGGTTAGTTTTGGGAGAGTGAAATCGGTCATCGAGTGGGGAGTCAAATGAAAGCCTGTAAAAACACGAGTTCAAAAATATATATAATGGAATAATTGCCCACATTTTTTTTGTATTATTTTTAAAAAATCGTTATCCCCTCCTTATCTCGAAAAGTACTGATCAAAAAATTTAGACAATATTTTGGAATATTCTCCATGGGATGTAGATTGAACGAAAATTATCACGAGTGCATTACCTTTAATAATTTATCTGGTATATAAAAAAAACAAAATTTTAAGTTTATCAGTTTTTAATAAAGATCGGAAACAAACTTTGTTGAAAACTCATTTGGGGTGTGTTCTGTGAAGTCACTGATCATTTTTATTTTAAAGGCAATCAACGTACGGAACACTAATTGAGCAAGTTGAACTTGCACTTCACCGATTATTTTGCCTTGTTATCCCATTAAAGATCATTTTATCTGGGGTGCTCTTTCGGTTTACCATAATTATTTTTGAATTGTTGTTTATTTAAGTGTATCAACAAATTAGTAATAAAATAATATATGTAATGATTTATGAATTATATATTGAAATCAAAATTTATTTATATATTTTTTAAGATTTAAAGTTAGTCCTAGATATTGTGTCAGTTTTTTTAGCTTGATTGATACCACTTGAGAATCTTATTACCTTGTAATTTACGTCATAAGAGTAAGAAAAATTACCAGTACTACAGCTTCAGTAAGTATATGGTAAAAGTAAACAATAAGTTCCAAAAAAGTCTAATCTTAAAATATTTTTTTGCCTGCAGATTTTTACTCTTAGTGTTCGCGATAATTAATCTACTGGAATTCGGGCAACATAAGGTTTGAGTCTGCAAAAATATTCTCCATCTTAAATTTTTAAACAAACAGAAAATAATTTATTACCACTTGCTTAACGGATGTTTTTATTGTAAAATTTTCAAAAGTTCTGCTATTCTCTTTGATATTGTAAAAGCAACCATCCTACTGTATGAACGTCAATTTGTTGCCGAATGGCGTCTGAAAGAGATCAGTCAATTCTACGAAAAGTCTGAACAAAAGATATCGTTACCAAACCATTGTTAAGTGTAGTAACTATTTTTTGTTAAATTTACCTGTTCTAGTTAATATAGCGGCACACGCGAGAAGTATGATATGTGTTTTCCGGTAGGTTTTCTTTCTGTAGGTCGGTGATAAATCTTTAAATATTAGTTTTTTTATAACTTTAATGTTATTTTAAATATATGCTGCAACGTGGGGTTGCAACACGTTATTTTTCCAAATTCCTATTACATACTTTCCAGAGTAATAGGGCTTTTAAGCCCAAAAAACTATCATCCCTGGGCAATTTCTAAAAATTTTAGTCCTTTTTTGTGTTAAATTAGTTTACTTGTTTAAGTACTTTATATTCTATTGTTAATTAAAGTTAATACTACTTTTATTGGCGCTAACCAAATATTCTTTAAATTGTTCATGTAATGTCAAGTGCTATACATTTTGTACCAATTGGTCCAATAAATGTCGTCGCAAACGAGGTGAACGCTTAAATATCCGATGGTAACTTTAATAGTAATTTCAGGAAACGATTACTTTTCAGCGTTATGTTCTATGACAAATGAGGCTCTGACATCATTCATTCTACTAAAATTTAGGAATCAAGAACTTTAATATTGTCATTGTCTAAATAACTTTTAATAAATACTCGAATGTTACTGAAACTTGACGCGATTAGTTGTAGCAACCTCTAGTTAGATTAACTCTTTTTACATCTCGACAACCACAACACAATACAAATACCATTCTATGTACCATTTTATTTTAGCATTGAATAATGTCTTCATCAATATTTTTCATGAATTCGCAGAAAGCAATTTATGACGGGAAATATTTACTTCAATAATTCTTATAATTCTTAGGGAATTTAAATTTAAATTGATTATAAGACAACATAAACACATACAATTCACCTTCTGAATAAGGAAATCTAAAACTGGAATAGCTACAAGAATGCTACGAAAACTATGCTGTCAGTAACAGGAGTAACAAAAACTTGCTTTGGAAATACTTAACTTTTTTTGTGGTTGTGCTTGAGAAGAAAGGCGTCGTTCAGGATATTAGAATACACACGCAGGAGACCTGCCTAGCCATCCCAAAATGCTGGAAATATTCATTTAAAGTGGTCATAAAATACCACCTAACTAGCAAAACAGAGAAACAGCAGATCTAACGAGGCTTATTTGACATAGGGGGGTATGAAAATACTTTATTGTATTGAAATGGGTCATTCCATGTGTAAAAATAAAGATAAATTTTCTACTCGCTACATTTTATTTCTCATTTGGAATATTTTTAACAAGTTTTCTAATATTGCTTCCAAACATAAAAGGCATTTATTGGATTCTATTAAGAAGAAAGCTGTTCGGTTGTTTGAAGACCCAGAACTCACCAGAGGCCTTGATTCCTTGGAACATTCAAGAACGGTTAACGACTTACTTGTATTCTATTCGATGGATGTAGCCAGGTTAATTCTTCCCTCCCTTTTCAAAAATCCTTTTAACTGAAGAACCTCATCCCTTTGGAATGATTTGTTCAGAAATGTGTTTCCCAGCGAATACAATTTAGAGCAATTAAATGCTAACGTTAATCGCTTTTTTCGCACATTCGTCGCCCATTTCCCTTCAGGACATGTGCTAAGCCCATAACAAAAATGAAAATCCCTTTTAGCAGGTCTTCGGACGCTTGTAATTTAGTTTACAACAATGCTGCCAACCATTCATTAAAAAAAAAACAAGTTATTTTAATAAAAATATTTTCTTAAAACAATAGGATTTTCGAGTTAAAAAGATAAAAGAACTGTTGTTACTATAAAATCATCACAGTTAATGTTTCGTTTAACAATAACGGAATTTGGATCAGTGAAAAAAGTGTGAAATAAACAAAAAATGGAACTTTCGAAGACAGTGTTAACGAGATTGATGCATTAGTTAATTTTTTTTATTGATAATGCTTTTTAAAAGTACTTTTTTAACCAAAACTTTAGGATCTGTAAATTTTAAGCGCAATAATAACAAGCATGTTTCATTGCGCAAAGTTGAAAAAGAAACTGGAGTGAGAAAAGATTCTACAAAGAAAATTTTACACCCCAACAATTTTAAACCCTATCGCTGTCACGAAATGCAGCATCTATGACAAGAGGATTATCGGCAAAGGCGTATATTCTGCAGATGGATTCTTCGTAAATGAAAACAAGACGAACACATATATAAAAAAATGATGGTCAGACGAGAAACTGCATTAGAGGAAAGATTGGTAGTTAATGTCTAGTTAAGCATTCTCAATTCAAGAGTGGTAAGGCCTTATTTCTTCGCTGATACTTTAATCGGACAAACATATTTAAACTTTTTAAATAATGAATTTCAAGATTTTCTTGATAATCTGCGATTAGAAATTATTAGAAATTTCAGATATATATTCTGAACAGGGTGGGGCCCCGGCACACCACATTCGTCGGTGTGTCTAATTTTCAAACCAATTTGACCGCATTCAGCTGATTTAACCCCTGTAGATTTCTCGATATGGGGTTACATAAAAAAATCAGGTGTTTAAAACTACGCCAAATTACGTAGAGCATCTTAAAAAAAAATTATATGCTTGCAGTAAAATTACGCCAAGAACGCTATAAAACATCCAACCAAAGGTGATCAAAGACGCAAGGTTATGTAAGATTTTGGCAAGCTTTAAACCTCAATATTTTAAAAACTAAAAACAAAAATTGCAAAACCTTAAAAGTATCAATCCCGAAAATTCAGTTTTTTTCAACAAATATTTCCAGTTTTTGTAACATTTTGTAACAGTGTTATCATTTTGGCTACAAGGCCAGTAAGACTTAAGTGACGAATTTTGGAATTAACTGTGTTATAGTCCCCATGTTGACTTCAGGATATTTTAAATATAAAATAAAGTTTTAAATGTTATTCACTGTTTTAATTGAAAAACGTTAATATAGATTTATTAATCAAAAGAAAATGTAAATTTTACAAGTTTTGTTTCAGAACAAAGACTATAGAAATTCATAATTACAGTAAATACTTAAATTACATTGAGATATATTTTTATAAAAAAATAGTGTTGATCCTTGCATTAGGATTAAAACATATACAATATACAGGGTGTTGTGGAAATACCTTGATATATTGAAACTGACATATCCACCACTGCAGAAAAATACTAATATATGGCCCTTCTCGACAGTAACACGTAACTAATTGAAGGAAGTCACAGACTCCTGATTTAAAACCAACCCCCCCCCCCCCCGCCCCCCCCCCCTCCCTCACTGCCTGGAAAATTATATGTAGAAATAATGTATTAATTACGTACCCATATCTATTTTACCAATTAGTTTACCTCTCATTATCTATGGAGTTCAAAATAAGTAAAACAAGGTATTTTTCAGAAGCAATAACAAATTGGCTAGTAAAAAATGCTTTAATTACATTAGATTGTTACAAACACATAACAATAATTCAGTTTAGTTAAGCAAACTATTGTCACTAAACTTTTTGCATTACCAATATGCAATATTTTACAAAAAAAACCCATTTTTTTCGTAATACTTTTCACTATGTAAACAAAACGTTTTGATGTTAAAGATATTTGAAGGTTAGCTTGTCTCTGGTTGCAGGGTGTTATTTCCGTTCAACCAGGATTAAAAATTTACGCTCTCTGAGCCATAATCATCTTAGCTGTGACAAGAGCGGCACAATAATTTTTTGATTTACGTAGCCACGTGATTTTGTAAATTTTCAATTATGGTAAACTTTCTTAAAAATAAGTATTGGGTGTGACTCCGATTGACTCCAGGAGTCACCCATTTCAATATATTAAACGATTTTCATAACACCCTGTATATGTTCTTTGGGCCAAGTAAAGTCATTTACTATTTGTTTTTTCTCAAGTTGTATATTTCAAAAGGTTTGTAACATCCCGATTTACAAACCCTTTTGTAGTACCTATTTTTTACCAACCAATACTTGATTCAAATTTATTTTTCTAAAGCAACCTGAACCAAGTAAACAAAAAAATATTATTAAATAAGACCATTGTCTCAAAATATACTTGCTTACCGATATTGTTACAAATATGTCTCATGAAAGAGGTTAAACTTGGAACAAGATCTTTTTTTGCACATATTGCTCCTCATTTTGCTTAATTAAGATAGCGCTTATTAATATATTAAGACAATGTTTACGGAAAACTGTCGCAAACGGAGGGCGTCAAATAGGTGAGTGTCAAGTGTAAATAGACATAGTTGGATTTTGCAAATTGAAAGTAAAATATGTTAAAGCAATACGAGAACGTTTTACTTATTTAAATGGCCATTTTGTAGTATGTATGCAATATTTATAAATGTCGTGATTATTGTTGTATGTGAAAAATTTCAGCTTTGGATGGTCAAGTAAAAAACTATGAAAATTGTTGCTTAGACCTAAAGCCAAGATAAAGTAATGAGTATTACTTTGGATACAGTCAACACCAAGTAAGTCCAAACTGTAGTTTTTCTCGGAAATATTAAAACAGTTTATTTTGCAGAAACATTAATTGTCTTGAAGAACAGTACCCTAAAAAAGTTTTACCACACGTCTATCTAATATCCCGCATCATTGCACTTTAAGTAGTGCTTTAAAATACAAAATCTATTTCATTCTGTATGATAAATTTACCTTGCAAATACGCGATTACCGCCGCCGATAAAAGATTAATGGGCTCTTACCAGTTTTTCACTTTTTTTAATTGATAGAATTAAATAGTAAACAAAACATTTTATGATGACTTAATTTATATATGAATTGACTGAGATGGGAGTTTTATACATAATAAGATGTATGCTTCGCCGACGACATTGTCTTTATAATAGACAAAATACAAGAAGCACAAACTATGCTGCACTTGCATCAGGAAGCTTCAGGAAAGGTTGGTCTAAAAACCAATCTATTCAAGACCCAGTTTATGACAAACATTGTATTAAACGACACTATAAAACTGAATAACGTAGAAATAGAGCAAGTGCACCAGTATAAATACCCGGCACATGAAATCAGCAAAGGACGAGATAACCAAATACATAAAACTCAGCGAATAATGCATTTCTCCTGGGCTGTATATGGCAAACTAGCCTATATATTCACATCTAACCTTCCTATATGTTTAAAAAGAAGAGTATTTGACATATGCATACACCCTGTTCTTACGTACGGAGCCGATACTCTCACAATGAGGAAGAAAAACAACAATAAAATATGTCATGCAACGAAAGAAGGAGAGGTCAATGTTAGGCCTTACTCTTAGAGATCACATCCCAAATCACATTATCAGGAAGAGAACGGGGGTACAAAATGCACTCAAATTCATGCTATATCTTAAATGGAATTGGGCTGGGCATGTTACTATATTTAAGAATGAACGATGGACAAAGAGAATTATAAAGTGGCAACCAAGATCCGAAGCCTATCGGAGTAGAGGTAGACCACCAAGTCGGTGGATTGATAATTTGAAGAGAGTCGCTGGAAATTGGGTACAAGCGGCCCAGAATAGAAAAAAGTGGCAAGACTTGAGGGAGGCTTTCGTCCAGCAGTGGACAGTATAAGCTGATGATGATGATAATGATAATGAATATAATGTCTGTTAAAAGATGTCACAGTTCTCGTTTAGAATTTCTGGATCAGCACTTGCGGCGCTGTAGGTATAGACCAGACCGACCCTAATAGCTAAATCCTGTACCACTATTAATTATAGGGCATTAACGTAAATAAGCATTAAGTAAATAGTACATAGATAATAAATTTCCAACAAAGTTTCCATCTTTTAGAATTAGAGCCTTTCGACATTTAATTTGTACCTTCATTTACCGATTGTGCAAATACTTATTCCTCTCGGCGTACAACAATATTTAGATAAAGAATCGTAAATACAAAACGTACATAGATAAATTATTATTTCTGGAAGAAGACAGCGCTAGAGAACTACAGTATTCTGTATAGTTTTTTCTATTATAACTATTGATCATCATGATAACAGACTTAAAGTGACTTTTGATTAAAGCTTGTTAAAACTAGATTTGACCGAGTATTATTAAATCAACAAATATGAGAATAAATACATAATATTGGAAAAAGAAGATTTAAAAAATGCAAAAAATAAACTATCCACCAAAGTAGAAAGAAATTTAATGAAAATATCTTTCATATGATTTTAGTCAACAATAATTTATAATATAGTTCTATAAAAATTAAATTAAAGGTCTGAACATTAAACATTATGGCTAACATTGATCAAATCAATCAAATTAAGAACCTCAAATGTTGATTTCGCAAAAAGGATATATAAAATTATAGCTTAAAACAGGCAAATTATAGGTTTAGTGCATCTAGCCTTTCGGTATAAATCAATATAGTCCATTCTCATTTACATATTTATGAGAAAATTCGAGTTTTGCATGGTGGAATGCACCTTTTTCGAAGTTTTAGTATTAACAGGTGCAATACTGTGTTGTATATCCCTTTGTACCAAAGAGTCATATAATTATATAAGTAATAATCAGTACTTTTTAAAATTAATATATAAGAGTTAATATCTAAAATATTATATAATTTGTAATATATTTTTATACAATAGTAATGTTATATTTTAAACGTAACAGGAGTTATTAAAATATTGTACAATGATTAGGCTCTAAAAGTATCTGATATTTCTGAGATATCTTTGTATTCATTTAATTTACAATATTATGTGACATACTACAAATACACTAAACCAGCTGTGACTCAGATTTCATTTAAACGATGTTTTTCGATAAGTATTTTTTCTAATGTATAGCCTTTTGTTCTTGATTCCTCATAATTTCTAGAAATTTCTTTTTCTAAATAACCGGTCAAGTGCTAGTTAAATTTGCGCAATTAGTGTTCCGTACGTTGATTGCTTTTAAAATAAAAAATTTTGTTACGGAGGTATAAAATGATCAGTGACTTCACAAAACACACCCCAAATGAGTTTTCAACAAAATTTGTTTCCGATCTTTACTGAAAACTGATGACCTTGAAATTTTTGTTTTTTATATACCAGATAAATTATTACAGGTAATGCTCTCGTGATAATTTTCGGTTAATCGACACCCAAAATTTTTTGATCAGTACTTTTCGTGAAAAGGGGGGGGACAGCGATTTTTCGCTATTTTTCAAAAATAATACAAATAAAATTGTGCGCAAGTATTACATTATATATATTTTTGAACTCGTGTTTTTACAAGCTTTTATTTGACACCCTACTCGATGACCTAGTAAAATTTTTTTTTTGACTTCCCATTTCACCCTCCAAAAGGAACCCCTTAAGTCAAAATTTACTTTCAAAACTACATGCCACTGATGAGGCCATCAATTCCTATATTAGTACCAAATTTTAACTTTCTTTCTCAAATAGTTTCGGAGAAAATCTGTTGTGACAGAAGGACAGACACCGAAATGTTCTTATAAGTGTTCCGTACGAAACACTAAAAATATATGTGCCATAAATTAGTTAATGTTATCCTTCTCCTGATTAATGTATAAGTTACAAAAACTAAGGAGTATTAAGTAAGTATATAATAATTAGACACCATTCCTTGCCAAAGCGGTTATGGCCAGTAAGCAAGACACTATTGTAATGTTTTCTAGTTCAGCATTACAAGTTAAAATTTTCATTTGCAACCAAAAATTTACAGCGATAACAACAAGATTTAAATTGGAAAAGATAATGGTCTATTTCTTTAGAAATTCAGTCCGTTTTATGTGATTTAATAGTTAGAGCTTTACCATAAAATTATTCTAAGTGTTAACCACTACACATCTTTTTGTCGATTTCGCTAACGCTAACACATATTTCATTTATAACTTTTGGTGGGTACCGGTAACACGCACCGGTAACAGGTCTCCACATTTAAATATTTGGGAACCAATATGAATGACAAGTGGAACCCAAGGAAGGAAATATATTCCCGAATTGAACAGGGCCGTGTAACATATATGAATATGAATAAATTTTTCCATCGCACAAGTCTCGAACTCCGAATGAGAATGGTGCTTATATGGATGTGAGTGCTGGACCCTTGACCCTGTCTAAGAGAAACAACTAGAATCTTTTGAAATGTACATTTATAGACGCCTTCTTCGCATCTCCTGGGTACAGAAAATTAAAGACACAAAAGTACTGCAAAAAAATGAACAAAATGAAGGAATTACTAGCAACCATAAAAATAAGAAAAACTCAATACTGCGGACATATAACGAGGGGCCCAAAGTACGAATTGCTACGTCTAATCGATTGATCGGAAGACGACAGAATTCTTGGCTGAAAGACATGAGAAGGTGATTTGAATGTATTTTGAGTGATATTTTTCGAGCAGCAGTTTCTAAAGCTCGTTTAGCTATATAGATCGCCAACCTTCGGGAGGAGATGGCGTCGTACGAAGAAGATTAGACCCTAATGGGTTATAACTATATCAGTAAGATTTTTTGCTTTCCAGGCTGAGCTGGGATTAAATTTTTTCAAAATCTTACTTCAGATGGTAGTGAGGTTTGCTGGCTACCATTATCCTTTGAGAAAGATTCTTAGACTTTTGGTACTGTCGTGATTATATTGTAAGATGCCACGCAATGCCATCTTTACCTAGGATAGCTGACGAGGTGTAAAATGGCGGGAAATATGATATGTACTGGTTTGGTAATTGATAAACGGCACCTCCGGGAATTATTTTTGGAAACATAATATTTTTAGTGGAAGAGCGAAGCTTACTAACGGTCTTCGACTCATAAGTCACTACATATTTTTTCAGGGTATTTTTCACGGACGCTAACACATCTTTCTTTCATAAAAATTATTACTATTCACTATTCTAGAAGCTGCTTTGATATTTCTCGGTTCGTTAAACAAGTATTACGCTTGCGGATGTCAGACATCAAACGTTCTATCTTCTGAAGGCTATTGATATCAATATTAGAGCAAAAATTATTGGGTATGTACATGTAATTCATAGAAAATTGCAAATCAAAAACACCTAGATGCATTTTTTATAAGGCGACCTAAAAATAATCACATCAAAATTAGTAACCAAATTAATTAATTTGTTTATTAGGTTTTTTTGTATAATTATATTACGTTCACTATGAGAATCGTAAGACTATGACACCTAAAAATACCTGCATCTCTTGGAAAATAGGGTTAAGTTCTTAATTGCTTGCTTAATGTTCACACCTCAATCTAACGTAGTGAAAATAAAAGAGTCCATAAATTACTAATTGATGTGTTCTCTATTTAAAAATATCAACCTGAGAGGAAATGGTGACCTATAAAAACAATCAGATGCTTTTTTAGTAAAACTCAAAAACAATGTATCACAATACAATTAGTCAAATCATTTCTCGTCTTAAAAAACGTAAAATAAAGAAAAGGGAAAATCAAATTTCTTGCAGTATGGCATTTTTTTTATCGGCTAATTTATATTACCTACTGTAAAATAAGATTAATTTTTAAAGGTGAAAATACTGTGCAAATGTTATATGAAAAATGCTATCGGACTGTAGTGAAAATGAGCAATATTTTATCGAAAAATATAATATTCTATCGCATTTAAATACACCTGAATATAAGCTGCCTGTTTTAAATATGTAAATGTTTAATAACAAAAAAGTTATTCTGCAAGGAAATGACTTGCATCATTTCACTGAAAGTGAATCATATATTACCTTAAAATTTTCTTGTAGAAACGGATTCAACGCCCAGAAGTAACAGTAAAAGCTATTGTACTTGTACGTGGGCGCACTGAAAATATTTAAAATATCTTTAGGTAAAAACTAATTTATATTCCAAATATTTACCAATATTATTTAAACTGATATAATACTGCCTTAAATTTATCCTTGCATCTCTTGTAGAAGCTTTTTATATTCCATAATGTATGTAATTGTTTTAAAAAATAAAATATAATTGAGTTTTCCTATTACATATTTTTTAAAAGCTTTTATTCCGCAATTAAATTATAAAATTAGAGATAAAACCTGAGTTCACCAAGGGTAACACTAATGTTAGACAGCTGATAGCGCAGCGCTAATAGTTCATCATTTAGGGTGAGAATTATGGTTTCTGGTATTAAACCAGGTCAAATGATAATCACTTTCAGACGTCTCGTCTTTTGCCCACAGTGGAATTTTAAAAACTTACACTCAACTTAAAAATCGATGAACAGGTTGTGAACTTTTTTTATAAGAGACAACCCCGAATAGGAAAAAGTCCGATTCTAAGGGGCATATTTTTTTTCATTCGTAAAGGCTGAGGAGGAGCATGTACCCTCCCTGGGCCCTCCTTTGCCACTTCACTTCTATTAATGTTGGTAAATTTTGCTGTTCAATTTTCCGTTTATTAAAAATAAAAAATGGAAGAAAGGAACATGCTAATATTGGGCTGTAGCTTATTGTACGGTTTCATTCTAGTTGCTATATTGTTTATGCTCTTTATTTCAGGTTAGTTCAGGTAGCTTATTGTACGGTTTCATTCTAGTTGCTATATTGTTTATTCTCTTTAGTTCTAGTGAATATTGATCTTCCAGTTTCACCCACACAGACCATATCACAATACGACTTCAGTTAATGTCAGTAAAGAAATGGCGATCATAAGTATTGCCCAATTTTTTCACAAGTATTTTAAATAATTTGACTATTTTGTGTGGTATTGTAGACCACACTATCTCTTTAATAGTTTTTTATTACATATTCGTCTACGGTAATGGTTAGACGAATTGTCGTTCATGAGCATTTTTTAGAGCGTTAGTCAATTCATTTGCTTTCGTTTCATCGGAAAGTTTATCATTATGAGTTTTTAAGAATTATGAGGTTAGTATTCATTAGATTAGCCACGATAATAGAGAGCCCACTAAATTTGTTTGGAAGATGAAATATACAGATGTCGGATATGCTTCTTTAATTACCGCCAAAGTTAACATTGTTCACATTTCTATATGATGATTCAATCTCACTCAGCCTTCAAATACTCAACAAAATCTAGTGAAATTTCATTAAATATTGTAACGTGTAAATGAGTTGATTGCTTTAAGGCATTTATTTTATTCGGTTATTACTCCGCCAATTATAACTGCTTAGTCGATTGAGTAGTTAAGCAGCCACAGTTGCCTGTCCCAAGCCAGGATAAAGGAGGAGAGGTCCTCACGTTAGGCTAGCTGCGTGCCTGAGGAACAGAAAAACCACAGCTTACAGAACCAAAGGCCTAGCTTCGGATGCCGGACAGATTTTAAATAAGACGCCCCATGCGAGAAACAGAAACATGAAGAGAAAGCACATAAAAACTACAAGAGTCTCCTGCTGGAACATCACCACATGGAATGGAAAAGACACAAGATCAGGCTAGCTCCAGCGACACAGAGACACAGAATTGATATATTTGGCATATCTGAAACAAAAAAATAGAGCCAAGGAACATCTAATTATGGAAACTACGTTTTAATCTACTCGGGAAAAAGAAAGGACAAGAAGGCAAACTCCAGAGTGGGAGTTGTTGCACAAAAAATACTGACAATTAATTGAAGAAATCATCGACGTCGACAGGATTCTTAGAGTAACCATATCCCTTAGTACCTCCAAACGACATTTAATTAACGTTTATCAGATATACCGAGGCCAAAAGAAAACTTAGAAACTTTCTACCAGAAGCTTCAAGGAACCAAATATGATCTAAATACTGTTCATGACATGAAGTGAGTCAATATCAGGTATCAAGCGAAGCTACAATGAAGGCCTAATTAACGAAAATAGCGAATTGCCGATAGATTTTTCCTCAAGAAGCAAACTAAGAATAAACAGCATCTTCTTTGCACACAAAGCTCAACATAAATAAACATTCAATAATACCAGAGGGCAAAAATCAACAACTAACTATATAATTACTAACCGAACAATTATACCATATCGAGTGCAATATGTGCCGGTACTGTTCTCAGTCGACACACCGCTCGACCCCAGGATTCCACGCGAACAGATTAAACTCAAAACTATCAAAGGTAGATACCAGAAACAAGGACATTAACACCACTTAGAACAAAATGCTACTTACAATACGAAAGCTCACCAACACCGGAGAAACAGTCGCTGTATTATAGCAAGGAATAAAACTAATGCTGAAATTAAGAAAATCAAAAAAGTAATTTATATGAAACCCAAAAAAAAGATTTGGAAGATGTTAAAAACCAGGAAAAAGCCAGTCAACGAATACATACAAACTAAATCTGTGACTATAGCCGAATGGGAGAGATACTTTAAAATTCTATATGATATGAAAGGTATAGCTGAAGCACGGCGGCTTACCACTATGAAGCTTCTCACGTCTTGACTAAAAGAATATCTAGAACATCCAATCGAGATCAAAGACGACCAGCAAGGTTTTTGACGGAACAGATCAATAAGTGACGCCTCATAAGTAGTAAGACATATAAAGGAAAAATCGATCGAATACCATACTGTGGCCCTTATATGCTTTATAGACTCGACCAAAGCATTTGACGAGGTTAAACTCAGACGTAACAAGACTGCTGAAAGAAACATATCATCTAAAATCACCAACCTTATATATACCCTAAACACAAATAACACCATACATTTCAAAGCCAATCTCGAGACTTCAAATTACATACATACCACAGGATGCATCAGACAGGGAAAAGTCTAAACCCGTTCCTATCAAATTTAATTGTGGACGAAATAATAGAAGAAGTTTCAAAACTGAATCTGAGACGCAACAACCTGAACTGAGACAGAAAATGACCTGCAAAGGAAAATCCACAGATTCTACCCAGTGGCTTGCCATTATAACATGTCCATCGCAACAGAAAAACTAAATCATTAACATTCTCCAAAGATTCCGTTAGATGCAAGTTGGTGGTAGAAAACAACTCTATCGAACAGGTTAGCAGTTTAATTATCTTGGTACAAAACTGACAATCAGTCATAACCTAACAAACGAAATAAGATCTCAAGTTAATAAAGCCGCCCTTATATTTGGCGCACTACGCGACGTCGTCTGGAAAAATAAATTTGTAACTACTGAAATAAATATATACAAAACATGCGTAAGGCCTGTACTAATATACGGTATACAAACCAGCACACTCTGAAATCGGTGGAAATGAAAACACTAAGAGCAATATCAGGAAAGCCACTACGAGACCGGATAAGAAACGAAAATATACAACAGTCACGTGGGAAGACAGAGCCCCGACGATTCTCGCGTGACCATGTCAAGAGAATGAATCCAAACAGAACAGTAAGACTAGCTCTGGAAGGAAAACCACCGGAACGATACCCATGGGGAAGATCTCCCAAACAGTGAATAGATAGCTGGCATTCTGGCTCCCAAGAGGGCCCATAAGGTACTGGAATTTAAACAGGGCAATCTTCTATAATAAGAATGAAGAAGAAGAAAAGATTGTTATATTAGGAGGCTTAATTAAAGACGTAATTCGTCTTTCGATTTTACTGGATTAGTGGACTTAAATACGTCTCGTACGTTTCGTTAATCTTCTGCACAGACTTGTCCTTATCTGTGACTAAAGTTGTGTTTTACTTGTTTTTTGAAAAAAAAAAATAGATTCGTTTCGGTTAATTTTTTTATGCTTCTCGCTAATGGGGGCTTTGGCACTTTCTGTTGAATGCACTTCAATTAGAAAACAATATTGCGAAACGCTTAAAATGCGATACCGGTCCTTGATGTTCATTATAATTTTTTCAATGAAGAAAATCAAATTATACACCCAATATGCGACAAATATATTTTTCTATTTAAAAAAAAAAAAACATTACTTCTAGTTACCAAATACACCAACTGACAATAGATTTTGCTACGAGACTGATTGAGCGCATGTTTAAATATTACCTGCGAAAAAATAATGAATCATTTTAGGACGCCCTAGAAATGGATATGAAATGATATCTTTGACGTAAGTTCGTGCCCTTATTGGACGAAGAGTACGGAGCAGCTTTTATAGAATTTTCTATTCGACTGGAAATATTTTTCGATTTTTTTAAATATACTTCAAACTTTTATTAAGCGCAATAAGGAATTTATTAGTTCACGCCAATTGCGAATGCCAGGTTGAGAGTTTAAGTGCTGGCAATATTACGTAACAATTTAAAAAATCTAAAATAGATGCCTAATCTAACTACAAGTGCTGATACATAAAATAATGTATTTAAATAAATGTTTTTTTATAGTAAATAAATCTACATGAAAAAAATAACCTCTCTTATTTCTTACTAGCTGGTAGCAGTAATACAATAGTTCATTTTGCATTTTTATCTTTTAAGACTTTTAAGTTTTGCCACCTTTCACGAGTTTTTTTACTAAAAATGGAACTATTTTTGTTTATAAAAATTTTTACAAAACAACTGTCTTTAAATTTAAAATTTCTAATTAGTTACAGCCATTTTTGTAAGGCTGTAAATGCTGTGAAACATGTTCATAATAGGATCTCCATCGGCACCACATAATAGAAATGTATTGATCCTAAGAGGTAACCAGTATCTACGTCGTGCTATTGCTGTTATACTTAACCATAAAGAATAATTAATAAATTGAAAAATATTTTAATTTCTGTCTTAAAGTAAAAATTTCCCGAATTTTTACTTCCCATATTACAGGAAAGCTCTCATTTACTATTATTACAAAGATTGTTAGATTCTGATTAGAGTAGTGGATAAATTTGAAGTGTGTATATATATATATATATATATATATATATATATATATATATATATATATATATATATATATATATAAGTAAAAACACATCAGTAATTGTCGGATTATTTATTGAATAAAGGAAAACGAAATTAAGTACCAATAAGCCCTTTTACTAACCTTCCTCTTCTATTTATAGTGGGATCTTTCTTTCAGAGAACGAGAAATTCGTATGGTGTTGATGTGGTTGTACACATGAAGCGTTATATTAATATTAATAAAAAACTGGTATCCAACAAAAACCGTTTGATATTTTTATTAGAATGCCGCCGACAACAAATAAACCCTAAATGTCTAGAACGACACCTCAACAAACTATGGAGGATACCACAGAGATTCACACCAAGAAATATTACTAAAATTGAATCACTCATGAAACAGGTAATAACCAACTTACTTAAAATTACCATTTCTGACACTAACTTTTATATAAAAACTCTCCAAGCTTCCTTTTCATATTTTGGATGATTTCATTTACTTACAACATAATAAGTATAATTCCATTTTTAACAAAATAAAAAGAAACAAGATAGAAAAAATTGCAACTTCTTAGAAATTCAATTGACATCTTCCATACTGAAAATGAGGCTTGGATTAAGAACATTTCAGATATTGATATACCTAATCATATAGCAAGTTCTTGGCCCTTGGTCCAAAATTTAGTCTTTCAGTGTCAAATAAAGATATTAATTTTTGCAGCCTCTTGTCTGAAATTGAACAACTAATTTAGAACAACAGGACTACATTAGAACCAGAGCTACAAGCTTGGTTACAAATTTTATTACTAACAACAAGAATGTCAATGCAATATCCTATAAATTAGAAAAAAAGCAAAAACCTTCCTTAAAGAACATCTTGACTTGCTGGTCACCCGCTCTGATAACGGTAACGTTACGGTTGTCATGTCTTGTAATTCTTATCTTGAAAAATCCTCTGCACTATTAAATGACACAGATACTTACGAAATAATTAATTCTAATCCTGTCAATAAAATCGAGAATAGTTGCAATAAAACTTGTCAAATTTCTAAAAGATAAGAATTACATAGATGAAATAACAGCAAAAAAACTTACTACGTATAATGGGACTTGCCTTAAATACTATGGTCTACCTAAGGTCCACAAACCCGACATTCTTTACGACCTATCGTCTCCTGTACGGGAGCTTCTACAAAGCCTTTGGCGATGTTCATAGGTTCAATTCTTGACAAATCATTTAAAACATTTAACAAATTTCGAATAAAAAACACTTTTGAATTCAGTGAGCAGATTAATGACTTTGTTGTCCCCAGAGGTTTTGTGTTGGCTTCTTTCGATGTTATCTCCCTAGTTACAAACATCCCTCTAAATTTAGTTATTTCCATTCTTACTGAACACTTTACACTCATTGAGCCCAATTGTAAAATACCAAAAGAACAATTTCTAAAGATTATCACTTATTTATATAATAATACTTTTTTCTCATTCAACAATAATTTCTATAGACAAAAGATTGGTTCCTATGGGTGCTTGCCGAGATTATCATGGACAAGTTACTCTATTATGTCTTCGAAAGGATGAATTTTGAATTCCCTTTTCTTTTTCAATATGTAGATCATCTATTGGTAGCCTTACCTGAGAACGAAGTTCAGGATACTCTCGACATTTTTAACTCTTTTAATGAAAAACTACAATTCACAGTAGAGATTGAATCTGACAACTTGGTTCCTTTTCTTGACACGAGGGTAGATCGATCTGACAATAACATAATAAAATTAAACTAGTATAGAAAAAAAAACAAGCTCTGGACGATATATACCTTATCACTCCTATCATCCCTTGAAACAAAAATTAAATATTATAACAGCACTAAGGAACAGAATTGACAGAATTTGTCATCCTACATTTAAAGAAAAACATTTCAAATTATTAGAAAACATACTAATTGCTAACAAATATCCTAAATCTATTATATAAAAAAAACTTTCAACCTATGAATAGACCTAGGCAAAGAAATTTTTAAACAACTCAATCTCAACTGAGATAAAATTTGGAAAGTTACAGCACATCGAGGGTCTTTCCCAATGAATTATTGCACTTTTTAAAGGCACCAGTGATAAAATAGCTCAGTATAATTTAAAGAAGCTTGGGTGTTATTGCTCTTATAAAAAAGATAAAACTGATCTTTGGCAAAAGTCATGTGTAGTTTATGGCATTAAATGTGAATGTAAGTCCATTTACATAGGCCAGACTTCACAAAAATTATCAAAGATAGTCGCTCTACATAAAAGCGATTGTAAGCACAAACCAGATTCTACCAGTCTCAATCAACATGACAATAAATACGATCATAAAGTCCGTTATAACAAAATTTTCATTTTGGACATTCAAAGAAACATGTTCAGACGGAATTTTCTGGAAATGTGCTATATAAAAAAACTGCCAGAATAGTCTAAACCAGAGGTTCCCAAACTTTTTTTTCTCGTAAACCACTTTCAAAATTTTACTGGTTTCGGTGGACCCCCTGGTGCTACATTTCTACCATATTCCCAAAACTCGTTAAAAAATGTGAAGATTAGATCTAACGATGGAAATTTCTGAGTTCCAATCCTAAATTCGGAGTGGTAGAAATAAAAAGACAAATAATATATTTTCTTGTGTTCTATTTATTAAAATAATATGATTACAGACTTAATAGAACTAAATTTAAACATTAATAACGTACCGTAACTTCAACAATGCAAATCAACAATTAAAAAAAAATAGTCATAATTTTAATGGGAGGGATGTACTTGATGGATTGGCAGCAAATTATCAATATTTGGCTTCAGTTTTATAAGGAATAACCGCAAATCTCCCCGTTCTGTGATGTTCGACCTGCTCCTTTTTTTTGTTAATAGGTTTGTAACGACACTAAAACTTTTTTCGACAAGGTATGACGAGGGAAACGCTATCAAAAGTTTTCTCGCAATTTCCCACAGCCCAGGATATTTTTCGGGTATTTCTGCCTGCAGCCAAAATGTTTGATAGCCTTTTTTAAATTTCAGCTTCAGCTCTTCATTCGTGCTAAGCTCGAGTAGCTCCTCTTGTAATACCACATTTGCCACTTCCGTTTCATCAAATGGATTTATGATCCATGGTGGTATTTTCATCGTCAGAATATCTTCAAATCTATTTTTGAAGTCATCATGCAGGGCATTTAAATGTTGAACGTATGTCTGAATATCCTCATCAAGACATTCTGCCTGTGACAAGTTCGGAAACTGGGAAAATTCGAGCCGACTAATATTTTGCTTCATTAATTTCAATTTTCCAAGAAAAGCCGAAATTACACCCTTTCTTTTTATTAAATTTAGGCTGTCCCCTTGTAACTGCAAGTTAATGTCATTAAATTTTTTGAACAAATCTGTCTGCTTTCAATTTGATCAGGTTTTCTTTTAAATCTGGATCTTTACTTTCCAGAAACTCTAAAACTGATTCAAAAAGTGAGTAAAATCTTGTTAAACATGCACCTTTCGACAACCAGCGTACTTCAGTATGTAAGAGCAATCGTTGGAAGTTTTCATCATTTTCGTCGCACAATTGTGCAAATAAACTGGTATTCAACGCATTGCTTCTTATTTTGTTAACTGCTTTAATCACAAATTAAAGCGATTGGAGAAATCTATCACTCAAATTCTTCGCTACCAGGTGTTGTCGGTGGATGACACAGTGAATTGCAGTTACTCCTAGTATAATTCTTTTAAGATGGCTTATAAACCCACGATATCGCCCGAAGATGGCAGGAGCTCCATCTGCTGCCATCGAAATAATGTTTGTAAATGGAACCGATTTTTAGTTAGAGATTAGTGTCCGTCTTCAAAGTTTTCGCGAATAGTAGCTTTTCATGTATTTCTTCGTCCATATAAATATATAAATAATGCTTCATTACCAGGTAAAGGTGACTCGTCCAGTTGAATAGAAAAAATGAGTTGTTTGCAGATAATTACACAAGAAGCTTTCAATATCAGAGCTCATTTCATCAATAAGTTTTTGTGCAGTGTTGCTACTCAAAGGAATTCTTTTGAGTACGTCAAATGGAGGTTTGTGCAGAATAGTTTTTAAAACCTCTTCAACAGCGGGTAAAATTAACTGTTCTCCGAAGGTGTGCGGTTTTCCAGATTTCGTTATAAGCAATGAGATATTGTAACATGCCCGCAAGCCATCATCGTTACTTTGAGACATTGAAGCTAACATACTGTGCACGGTGGGTCTTTTTTTCATATTTTTCCTTCAATATTTGAAAATATTTTAAATCTTTACCTATTTTATCAGGATGACACCTTCTTAGATGATCTTCGAGCTTCGATGGTTTCATAGAGTCATTGCTCAAAACTTTGTTGCATATAAAAGGCATATGGGCAATAGTTTTGTCTACCTTTGATGGAAGAAAACCAAATTTCAAATAATCAACACTGTACTGTCGACATTTCTTCTTAGATTCAGCCATGTTTCGTATCAGTTACCTACCTGTAAAGAAAAAAATGTTTGTTTTAGTAATCAGTAATCGACTTTAACAGGATATGGCTATTTTAACAGAATAAAATAGGATTAATGAATTATTGCAATGAAAAAACCAAAATGCCGGCGGCAAAACTGATTTTAATTATTAAAAGCAATAAACTGCTAAGACCCATATAGAGGTTTCCACAAAACGGCTGAACCTATTTTAATGTAATATAAAATATTTTTTGATTAATTATATTTTGATACATTTCTGTAAATTCGAGAGAAAATACTTTTAAAGAATATTTTGACATCAATACTCCGCGATTTTAATGATTTATTTATTACTTTGATGTACGTTACGAGTGGTACATAAAGACACGTACAATTTATGAAAATATTTTTAGTCATTTAGCATTAGCAACTACGAGGGCACTGAAATATGTACAAACATGCAGGTCAGTCATATATCTCTCCTTTAGTGAATCACCACAGTCGGGTAAATAAATAATTTTATAATAAAAAGTACTAAAAGTTCAATCTTTCTCGGCTTTCTGTTCTTTTATAGAAGTATCGAATAATGGCCCTGTTTAGTATTTAATTTTTATTACGTACCTACTACACGCAAACATAACAAATATAATATTATTACAATATAAAATAAAAGTATGAATAACAAATAGGCAGGTACTTACTTTTTCCGGCACTGGCAAATACTGACATCGATTCACTCACACTTTTCTTTTCAAAATTCCGGAACCAAATGAGTAACGTTTGTCCTTGGCATTCGTATTTATATTGGTGAAGAGTCAAACAAGTTCATGCAAGATTGCAAGCACAGTACAAGTCGTATTTCGTCCCTTTGCAAGTCTCTACGCGCGTTGTACTGAATATCGAATATGCAAGTTGCTGACCTTCTTAAAATACACTACTCAAAAAAATTAAGGGAGGTTTTAAAACAAGGAAATTAATGCTAAATAAACAGGCTATCTGATCCATATGCCGGCCTAACTGAAAACATTTTTTTCAAGGCCCGTGGACCAAAAAAAAGCAAAATATTTGCAATATTATTTTTTCGCGCTATCTGTTAAGATTGCATGAGAACCGTAGCTCCTAGAAAATTTTAGCCAAAAAATCTGAAAATTAGAATCTTAAAGCTTCAAAATGCTTTTTTTTAAAGTCTCAATACGACCATTTTTCACCGAAATACAGCCTATCAAAAATCACCGAAAAATTTGGAATTTTTTTTTGCTCCCTTAATTTTTTTGAGTAGTGTATTATCTGCCTAAATTGATAGGTAAAGCCAAGCCAACATTTTTGTTCTTTACTATCGAAACCAGATAAATTTTCGTGGACCCCCACTTATAACTTGTGAACCCCCATTTTTTTTTCACGCCAACGTAGATCCCCGTCGAGTCTCCCGTGGACCCCTGTGGGTCCACCTGAGCCACTTTGGGAATCACTGGTCTAAACCATAAAAAAGACGTCCAAGGCTTAAGTTCCATCTCCACATATTTATTGTCCCAGGAACTTACTAAAAAATAAAAATTCATGATTCCTACACCAGAGTTTCTTTAAATTTTAATAATGCATAAATGTTCCATTTTTCTAATTTTCCTTTATTTTTCATCTGATTGAACGATCTTAATTTGACCTTTTGTTAATAATTTTTCATCACGCAAGTTTTAGTTTCCGGCAGCATTGACAACTTTACAAATTCAAATTACTAGATTATTTCAAAATGGCCGAGCACGTGTCCGCTGGGACAAAAAGTATTGTTGTAACTTTTAAATTTTAAAATTTTTTAAAAATTCTCTTAATTCCTCACTATGATTTTTTATCTAATTTAAAAATAATTTTAATTGACAAACTTATGTTAATTGTCGTGAATTTATGTGTAAAAAAATAAGTTCGGTGGCAGTTATTGTTATTGTTTGTAAAAAATCATGTGTCAACATTTCATTCCCCTCGACGGCATAGATTGTTTTCTCCTTTGACAGAGGGCCAACTGTGATTATTCAGTAAGTAACCCTTCTAATTCAATAACTTTATTTTTATAAATATCGTAAAGTATGATAGGGCCCCTTCTGTTTTCCTTGCTCAAATATGATATATTCTTTCAATTGGCTCTTTGCCTGATGAGGATTGTTTCTGTGTCTCCTAGGTCCTAAAGAAGATGTACGAATTGGCATCGAAAGCTCGATTTTAGAATAAAACTACAGTTACTAAGAACCTTAAGACCTTCTTGTTCACTCTATAATCCTAAGGGCTATCCCTAAGTGAAAAAAAAAAACTCTCTTGATTGTTACCAGTAAGCCCTTTTACTGACTTTCCTCTTCTATATATATACATATATATATATATATATATATATATATATATATATATATATATATATATATATATATATATATATATAATTTTTGTATATTTTCCATAATATTATATTTCGTAAGTCCTTTTCAGGGTTCTTGAAATCTAAAAATCTGAAAATGGTGTTCGTTTTTCATTACTTGCATTCAAAAAATAATAGACCACGATGGGGAGGCAGTTAGAGGAGTGGTTCCATATACATATATAGTGTTATACATCCTTACACCTCTATTATTCTTTCATTATTTTTAGTTAATTATAGTCTAACACGCGAAGGTTTAAAAAGGTGAGGAGATCAATTAGAGGAGTTGTTCCGTATATTTCCTGATATACGACCTTGTTAGAGCTATTGGAATCGGAGATTCTGAAAATTATGTTATTTTGTCATTATTGGTAATTATTTGGAATCAGACATGTAAAGGGTGGGGAAAGTAGTTAGAGGGATTGCTCCGTATATTACGTGTTGTATTATTTTCGCATTATTAGTATTTTTTACTTAGTCTTGTTCAGAAAGAATAGGTATTTTAAATATAGAAGATTGTAACATTTTACGATTGATAATTCACAGTAAGGTATTAATTCCTCCTTTAAAATATAGAATATTACTGATTATTTTTTAGTGTGAGAAATACAAATTCTGTATTTATTTTACAACTCTTATTTGAGAGGAAAAAACGGGGTAAATAACTTTACCATTTTTTTATTGTTATTTCACCATAAAATACTTATTGTGTAAAGCACCCAGTTTTAATGCTTGGATTAAGTTATTCTTTGGTCTGAGGAAATCAAATTTAGTGTTAATTTTAGAACTGTGTGTTTCCAAGGGCAGTACTGAGTAAACCACTTTGCCATTTTTTTATTGCATTGGAACATTAAATAATAATATCTCTAACATCAGCTTCTAGCTTTTTATGTAGTCAATCAAAATATAAGTACACGTAAGCTGCTAGAACAATATTTCTCTGGTGCCTACATCGTGTATAAATATTTGTTCTTATAGATTTTTTAGACTTTGAAAATCATTATTTCTTGACGAACTATATATTCTACATTGTCGATAAATACTTTAAAATAAGCAGTAGTGCCGTTTTACTTAATTTTCTAATTATTTCCATTTATTTCTTTAAAGAGAATTTTGTAGCCAAATGACGATGATGTTAGAGTCAGTTCAGATGATATTAAATTAATTAAATTGGAGAGTTTAGGATTATTTAAACCAACCTCTGTCCAAAACTAGCAACGATTCACTTACCCATACTAATCAAGATTTAAAAAAAATAAATAAATTGATCTAGAATTGCATTCCTAAATAATAGTATAATTTACACGTATTTAAATTAATCTAAATTAACCGACCTATTTTTAGTGTTCCGTACGGAACACTTATAATATTACTTCGCTGTCCGTCCGTCTGTCTCTCTGTCACACCCGATTTTCTCCGAAACTATATGACCTAGAAAGTTAAAATTTGGCACTAATATAGGAATTGTGAATAGGATAGTTTGAACGAAAATTATCACGAGTGCATTACCTTTAATAATTTATCTGGGATATAAAAAAAAACATCATTTTTCAACTTTGTTGAAAACTCATTTGGGATGTGTTTTGTGAAGTCGCTGATCATTTTATACCTCCGTAACAAAATTTTTTATTTTAAAAGCAATCAACGTATGGAACACTAATTGCGCAAGTCCAACTGACCGGTTATTTTTAAATTGGATTGATTTCTTCTTACGGTTGGGCAGGTCTTAGCTAGTTGCAGACAAAAATTAGTCTGGTTAGTTTGGATAATACAAAATAATAAAATTGAAAACTAAATTACTATTACCTGAACAAACCTGAACCTCTTTCCATGACTAGCCAAGGTTCACCTCACAAACAGGTCCAGGGGGAGGTTCAGTTTATGTTGAGATGAACTTAAATTATATCACGACCAAATTAACTGATCAATTAAAAAACTCAATTTTCAACCTACCTAACCTAATCTCTGTCTACATTATTTAAACATACGTTGGAGACGTTGATTCAAGAATGAGGTGTTTTGTGTTATAATTTTGCTTTCAAAAAACATATTTTTAAAAATTATATCAAATTCTTCTTTCTAATTTCAATATTTTCTGATGTTTTAAAAATTTTGTTTTCCAGAATTCAACATTAACATAATTTTGTTGAGTTTATTGGTTTTGAGTTCTACTTTACTCGTGTATTTTTCATTTATTTGGATACTTGTATATGAATAGATATTTAATAACATTTATGTCTAAAAAATTACATTTTAAGAGACCCATGCATCAAAGACGCAATCTAAACATCACAATAGTTATTTCTTTTTATATTCTTTTGAATAAATGATGATTTAAATGTGTTTTAAAAATGTATGCATTAGGAACATTCAAGAACAATTTCAGTTTACCAACTACAGCGAATTAATTCCACTGGAATGAAAAATAGTTCCGGTTTGACAAAAAAATATTTAAATATTAAATAAAACCAAATAAGCAGTAGTGCAATAAAAATAAGATAAATAAAAAAAATCACAACTACATCAGAATTAACGCTGTTTTTATTATCTCTGCAAACTATAACGGTGTACCTCTCCTGGGCTAGCTACTAAATATGATTTATATATTAATGTCAAATTTTTTATATTTTTGCAATTTTTTTATACTGAAGGGTAATTGAAAATGAATTATTATATAACAAGTGTTGATATAGCACCTTGTATACGAGTGATACGAATGCGAAGAATACATTACATATATAGTACACATTATACTTTTTCTATGACCTCTCCTAACCTTGCTAATTTGTAAAAAAACGAGTGATACGAGTGTGCAAAGTACCTTACATACGTAGTACATATTATACTTTTTCTATGAATACCCCTAACCTTGCTAATTTGTAAAGGAACATGCAAAGTGATTAAGTAGTTTTTATGGATTTATTCTAAGTTCCATGTAAGTATATACGAATCAATATAAACCTATAATCAATTTATCCCAGATTTAGAATTCGGGGCCGTTTCTAGATATAATTTATTTGTGATTTTAAGTATACATGAATAATATTTGTGTATGTGAACAGCTGAAATAGGACTGGGGACTGGGAGACATGTCAAAACGTCACGGCGCCCTGCAATAGCAGGCAAAATCGCCAATAGTGATAGAATATCTAGAACAATGTGGACCGAACCTTTTTTGCCACTAACGGGTCCACATAGTAGAAAATATTTGTGTTGTATGACGATAACGGACCTAAAGCTAGAGGAGAACGCTTAGCGTGTTCAAAGTAAGTAAAGATACTCGTACAGGAATGAATTTTCTTGGATCACTTAATGAGTACGAACTTTTGCTATGCGTAATGTTATTACCTATTTGTACCTACCTACAAATGTACAAAGGTACCTCCCTTTGGCAGATCTTAAGAAATAGCACTGAAAATCAGCCTGTTGGATATTTCATGAGCTGTATAATAACGTTTACCTCCCTACTTTATACCAACAAAGTATGTGACTATAATTTTTAAATTTAGTGTAAGCTTTTAGGACTCTATGTAAAAAGGTTCTTGTTAGTGAAAAATATCTCAGCCAGTCATCAATTTTGAGTTTACTGTGTGAAGGATTCACCGATGAGCGCGCAATTTTTCTGGAAATTGTGCTGGTAGAGGCTGTTATGCCCGTCTGAACATGCCTGTACGTTATCTTTAGGAAACAATTCTTTATAGTTTACCGACCTTGATTTTACTAACCCAGGCGAAGGTCCGATAATGACTGTTGATTTCTCCCTGTATCGCTCATAACTTCACCTCTAAAGAGCAATGCAACAGTTTTTTCTTAATTTTTCCTTAAAAAAAAAAATAAGTTTGTATTACAGCTAAAACCAACGACCTTATATCCACTGATTTTAATCAAATCAAACCACATCATTTATTTCTGATCCCTCAAATTGAATAAAGAAACGTATTGGAAAAGTCACACAGTGCGCTTATCGCCATTCACAAATCACCCCAAAAAGCAAAAAGATATACTTATCGGACGTATTCTTTCAGATTTGTCTCTAAATCCCCCTTAGGCGGGAACGTTTTATGTTTTTTTATGATATATCATAATACGGCTTTCTGCGTATGCAATACACTTTTTTACGAGGGAATGAAACTGAACTGAAAGCGATTACCTTTCCTTATAGAAATATTATAGAAAGAGATGAAAATTCACCCCCACACAGAAGCTATTTATTTTTATGTGAGTGTTATCATTGATAGCCGAGAATGAACAGTGGAACTGAAGCGATTTTTAGTGTTTTATTTAAGAGGTAGGTGTTTTTTATTTTATGATACTTTTGCTGAGAAAACAATATTGTGTTTAATAGAAGGGAGCTCAAAAAAATTGTCGCTTTTAGGCTATTAAAACCATTATAAAAGAAAACATCGCGTTACTTTAATCTCTATCATTTTCTTGTGATGAACTTAATATCTCCTTATAACACGCTTAACTGGAAATTCGTTATATTATTAATGCCTTTTTATATAATTAATTATTACTTGGTTTAACAAGAATTATAGCACACTAAAAATATATTAATATGAGTTTGTGTTGCCACGAAAAAATTTGGGGCATGTCCAAAAATGAAAAAAAAAAAGATAAAAATGGTTGTTTGTGATGTTAAAGGTAACTTGATTTTGTAAGAACAAAAGGTGGTACTCGAGCATTGCGAGTACCTTCTGCCGAACAATAGTGAGATATAACTAATCGTTGGAAAAAAAATAAAATCTAGAAATTATTTAAAAATTTTATTTATTCATTTATCAAAAAAGTTGGTGTTAACATCTATAACTAATTTAGAACAAATACATATTAGTTGCTGTCAGATGCTTTTTCAAATCCCTGTCGAAGTGAGTGCTTTTTTAAATTTTTATAAATTCTTTTAATGTCCGTATTTTTTTATTTTTCTTCAAAAATATGAATGCGTAAAATATTAGATTTTAGGTTAGTATTAGCATCTCCAATAAATTTATCATTGAAATTCTAAGAATTGCTTCAATATTTCAATGTCTCCAAAGCGATAACAAAAAACAAATATCATTAATTTTTGATATTTAAATTTCAAATAAAAATAGCCACACTTTTAGAAACAGCACGTCATTGTCATCTTGATTGGAAAGTAAAATTTTAGATATTTAAAATCCTTCCTCCAGAAAAATGATAAATTTCGGCATAAGTTATGCATTCATTGTATTATTATGGTGTTCGTATTTACTTATGTTATACCGAACTGGGTCAAAAAGGTGTGAAACAAGTAAATTTGACTCACACACCACATAGGGACGAAGGAAGTGCTTCGCTAAAAAATTTACTACCGTCCCACCCCAAAAGATTTTAAAACAGTTCAGTGCTAGCCATGTTTTGGTAATAAGCATAATCAAAGGTTACTCTATGTATATTTTAGCACCAAAAAAATATTTTACAATAAAAATCCAATATTCCAGAAAAATTGCAGCTCGGTTTTCAAACGGTCCAATAACGATGAATAATATTCACCTGTAATAGTTTTACCCTTTTCCAGATAGTCGATGAGGATTATCCCTTGCGAATCCCAAAAGACAGTCGCGATAACCTTTCCGGCCGAAGGAACGGTCTTCGCCTTGTTTGGTGCAGATTACCCTTGGTAACCCATTGTTTAGATTGTTGTTTGGTCTCAGGAGTATAGTAATGTATCCATGTTTCATCCACAGTGACCAAACGTCGCTTAAAGTCCTCCGGATTCTTTTGGAACAGCTACAAACCATCCTTGTAACACTTCACACGATTCCGTTTTTGGTCAAGCGTGAGCAATCGCGGCACCCATCTTGCGGATAGCTTTCTCATGTCCAAATGTTTATGCAAAATATTATGTACCCGTTCAGTCGAGATGCCCACAGCACTAGCAATCTCACGCACCTTAACTCTTCTGTCATCCATCACCATATCATGGATTTGATCAATGATTTCTGGAGTCGTAACCTCCACAAGCCGTCCAGAACGTTCAGCGTCACTTGTGCCCATATGGCCAGTCCGAAAATTTTGAAACCACTTATAAACTGTTCTAATCGAAGGTGCAGATTCACCATAATGTTTATCAAGCTTCTCTTTAGTCTCCTGAGGCGTTTTGCCTTTCATAAAGTAATGTTTAATCACCACACGAAATTCTTTTTCGTCCATTTCTTGAAAATCACTCGACTTCCTTGATTCACACGAATGCCAAACACAAAGAAATAGACCAATATGGCTGAAACTTGGTGTGCGTTTATTCAAGAGATGCTACTAACTAAACATGACCTCGATACGCGCCGGTGGTGCCATCTCTCGGACTTTGCACGGATGTTCAAACCAGCCTCGTGTATATATATATATATATATATATATATATATATATATATATATATATATATATATATATATATATATACGTAATATATATATATATATATATATATATATATATATATATATATATATATATATATATATATATACGTATATATATATATATATATATATATATATATATATATATATATATACGTATATATATATATATATATATATATATATATATATATATATATATATATATACGTATATATATATATATATATATATATATATATATATATATATATATATATATATACGTATATAACGTAATATATATATATATATATATATATATATATATATATATATATATATATATATATATATATATATATATATGCGTATATATATATATATATATATATATATATATATATATATATATATATATATATACGAAACAACCCCTCTAATGTCCCCCAATCCCTTTGACTCCTTCTAGATTTTACTGTAAATATTTATGATCTAAGGCGTAGATTTTTACGAAATTCATATTTGTTTATTATGTGAATAAAAAGCTAAGAAAACTCACCATATTACTATTAAAACAGTATAACATTTATCGCCCCCCCCCCCCCACCCCTGTCATTCCCCTTCACTTTAAGCGATATCACTCATAAACTATAGGCTTCATACCCTTATTAGGTATTATAGTACAGGGTGTTCCAAAAATCAACCTTCGAGGGCTGAGAGGCCAGCTCAAAAATCACCAGAATATGTAAAACCATAGTGAAAAATCATGATTTCTTTTTAATTTTTTTTTTTACAATTTTTTTTGAATAACTGACCAGGTTAGCTTGGTATATTGTTTTTAGGGTATCAAGAGTCAAAGTTAGTTTTACCCACACAGGCTTAGCACAATTAGTTTTATTTTGAACTGTGATCAACAGCAGGTTTATTCAGAGTTGCGTAACAATAGTTAGAAACTTAGAGTACGGAAATTCGTAGTTGTGGCACTCGATAAACTGATCTAAGGTGTAGATTTTCACGAAATTCATAAAACTATCAATATCTCGAAATCTAACGATTTTTCACTAAGGTCATATTTACATATTCTGGTCAGTTATGAGCTGGTCTATTAGCCCTCGTGTTAGCATGATGAGAAAAGCAAAAATCTCAAAAGCTTATTTTTTCACGAATACAAGAAGAAAAGAAAAAAAATGTAATGTGTCAATTCTGTGCAAGAGCCCCGAAAAAGATCTATAACATTATAAATACGAAATCACTCTTCTACTCCACTTTCCCGCACATTTGGTCACTTATATATTTTATTATAATGATTATGCTTAAAATTTGACCATTCTCTTATTTAAAAAAAAAATCTGTTTTTTATAATACTATTGAAACTGTACAAGATTCTCTCATTTTTTTCACTCCCTTCACCTACTAGAATTGAAAGTAATGAAAAATAACTTAATTTTTATATTCCTACAGTCCAAGTACCTTAAAAAGGACATATAGCATAATATATATGAAATAACCCTTCTAACCGCCTACCCACCCCATTACTTACTTATATAGTTATGTAATTTATATATTATTAGAAAATTTAAACATTTTCTAAATTTATATAATGTATTATTAGTAAATACTAGTAGGAAAATAAAGTAGGTTCATCACATTAACAATTATAAAAAAATGTACAAAATTCGTTGCTCCGAATTGCGTATACTAGAGTTAGCTATAGATATATCCAGTGAGGGACAGTGAGACTCCTCCCTAAAAGGGAAAAAAATAATAAATCAGGATAGGATATCTCTTGTTTCTGTTAGACCAAAGGAACAATAAAGGCAATACTCGAGGAGAACTTTTAACGTAGAAAAGTTATTATGGAGAATGTAACAAATATTACTAAGAAAGTCATTACTTATGCTGTCTTAACTGACGAAACAGCCGAGATGTCTGAGAAAGAACAATTATCTATTGGCTTGCGTTTTTACGATGAAAGGCAAGGGTGAGTCCAAGAAGAATTCACAGGTTTTGAAGAGCCTCATCTATCGCAGAAACAATTAAGAGTTGTTTGCTTAGCTATAGTTTTTCACCAGAGAATGGTGTAGGATTTGGCTTTGACGGTTGATCTACAATGGCAGGCACAGAGGGTAACGTTCAAGCAATTTTAAGGAAAAACACACTCCAGCATTATTTATCCATTGCTCAAACCACAAAATAAACCTTGTAATCAATGACGCAAACAATGTACCGGAAATTAGAAACACTATTGCCACTGTAAAGAATATTATAAACTTCTTTATGGAATCGACTGCTGGTGGGTGATTCTTATTTTCAGCGAAAAAAATGTTTCAGACAGGTAAAATCCTCATTTGTAATTAAATGTTAAAAGTAGCTATGCAAGATTAAATATATCACTCTATTCTTTAAATACCGTATAAAAATAATCAATATATAACTTTAATAAATTATTAATTAAATTAAATATAAAGAAAGGTATTAAATATAAAGAAAGGTCACGCGCCATGGCTTGTGAGATTTGTGCTATTGTGTCGTAATTTTTTTTCTACGTTAAAAGTAACTCGTTTAAAGGTATATTTTCACAAATCATTAATTTTTTGGATGTTAATGCAGACTTTCTTAATTTTTAAAAAAATGTTGCGCGAAATTTTCTTTATAAATAAATGCTGTGAAAGTTGTGATCGTTTTTTTCTGTCACGACCATGGCTCATTCTTTACTTGCATAGATAATCTGTAAATTTTATTATTTGACGTTGGTATCACTAGCTTTTATTTTTGGTCTAGTAACACTATCTTATGTCAAACAGTTTACCAACATGGTTGCATAGTGTTTCTGAAAGACCGGTTTGTTTGTGCATTTCTTGGATTTTGTCAAGCATACCACGTCAAAACCGTGGTTACTATATTTGAGGTAATTGTTTATATTTACTTTTACTTATTGCATGTATTAGTTGGGCAGTATGGTACATATATCTTGTAAATAAACTAACAATATAGACCAAACAGATTTGAAGTTATGCGAGCCACGGTTCACAATAGTCACAACCATAGGAGTCACGACCATAGAATCTGTGTTGCCATGGTCGTGACCGTTATCCATAGTTGTGACAACATTTATCTAAATTAGTAGCGATAGTTAAAAATACATCAATTCAGTTATAGTTATATATATATATATATATATATATATATATATATATATATATATATATATATATATATATATATATATATGTACTTACATCATATCAGCCTGTAAATGTTCACAGCTGGACATAGGCCTTCCTTTAGGCAAAGTAAGCTTACTTTATTTAGGTACTTTAATATATATTTTTCTGCAATAGATGCCGCGTAGTAAAAAGGCCATATTTTTAGAAGAAAATAGAAAAAGAAAGGGAGAAGCTGAGAAAAGCAGGCTGATCCCGAAAAGTATGAATCTGCAAAGTTAAAAGAGAAACAGCGTCGTGAGAAGAGAAAAGTTGAAAAAAAGATACCAAAAATCGAAGATTTAAAGCCGCGACAGCAACGGGCTCAGCGAAAGGCATGGCAAGAAAGAACAAGAAAATATAGACGTTTAAAAAAGGAAAGGCAACTCCAGTTAGAAAAGATACATAGAGAAAATACTCCCGCAAGTACAGATGATGAAACGGGCAATATTGTAATAGAACGTGGAAACGACAATATGAACCAAAATGAATCACGTCTCTCGACGCCGTCAACTTCATTTTCGACATGTTCTACGACTTCTAATATGAGTAGAAATCAGAGCCGTCAGAAGTGCACTGATAGCCAGAAAAAATCGAAATATTAGATTAAAAATCATAGAAAAACAAAGAGAACGACTAGATGACATGAAAAGAAAAATACATACATTGCAAGTAAAATATAACAGACTCATTAAAAAGATTCCTCCAGCAAGCAAAAGATGTAAACCCCTGGAATATAAAATACCAATACATCAATTAAGAAGAAATGCTATTAAAAAAATTCCTAGAAGAAAACAAAAACAGTAAAATGTGCCCAGGCAAAAGAGATACAGTTACGAAAAACAAAATAAAAAAACAAAAGCGATATATATGTGACTCAATGGAGAATCTACATAAAAAATATAATTCTCAGTTATCTCGACTCTCATTGAAAGTTAGTTATGCATCTTTCTGTCGTTTAAAACCGTTTTGGATCACGCCACAAAAAGTACCCGAGAGGGATACTTGTTTATGTGTTGCTCACGAAAATTTCATCAATATGTTGAGAAATTGAATCGTCTTAATATAATTAAATTAAAGAATATAGATGAATTATGTGATTTGTTAGTTTGTGATAAAAATTCTCGGAAATGGATGCACCGACAGTGTGATTCTTGTAGAAACAAAGAACCCATCGTAGAAGACTGGATTCAATGCTTACGATGTAAAGAATGGACCCATGATGCTTCTTCCACATACAGTGAGGTTGGCGAATATGTGATACTTGCCAAGACTAATGAATAAATATTAAACCTTTAATAATTTAATTATATATAAATGGATGTTAAGTTTTTTGAAATAACATATTTAGATTGTTTATTATTCTGAAAGAAGGAAATAGAAGTAAAAAGAAAAGTGAAGTCTAAGTTCAAATAGTTTATTACTACTCTTGATTTTTTTAAATAAAAATTATTATTAAGAAGCGAAAATCTAAGGGCCTTAAGTTTTCTAATGCTTTGTTGATTGAGTTGTTTTTTTTTGTAAAAAAAAGTATATTATTATTGCCACTGGAAAACATTGTGAATGTTGCTGACTGATTAGAGTAGAATTAGTTAGAATAGTTTAATCCATGAAAAATTTGATTCTAAATAATTAGATTTGAATAATCACAAAAATATTTATAAATGAAAACTATTTTGAGAATAGTATGTAACTAAACATTGGTTTTGAGTGATCTTGTTCCACTTTTTTAAATAAAAAGTACATTTCGTTTTATATACCATGACTTTCATTGAGATTATAACATGATTAAATCATTACTGATCCCAATCGTTGCTACTTGTAACTACCATGCATCACTATTGTCACAAACGTGGTTCAGTCGTCACAACCGTGAAAAGTACAGTTTAAAAAAATCAAATTTCCAGTGTCCTATCACAATTTTAGCTTATCGAAGCTAATAAATAAAATGTGTGACATATTTTCCTAAGAATAGTAACAAAACCGAAATCATAATTACAATTCACTTAATTATTTTTTTATGTCACTGAAAATAAGAATAACCCTGGTAGGAATTTGATTCTCAATCTTTGGCAAATGTACGAGGCTAAATGGTCTGAGAAGTAAAACAGCATTCGAATATTCTCATAATACCCTAAAAAAACTATCTATCGAGGAAAAAGACTCCACGAGAAAAATCAGCCTACCAGATATATTCAACGCTTACCAAAGCTTCGTTCATTGTTGCACTAACGACACTAGCGCTTAGTAGAGGTGGGAGAGGACATAAACAGAATTATTGAAGTACTAAAAATGGAAAATTACTTCAAAAAAAACACAAGGCATTGCAATGTACATGTAGATAGAAATTGCTTACGAGCAAAGGCACCGGAACAATCCGTCGTTAGACTGTAATAATGACTACTGGGGGCGTTCACTTCTTATACCACATCTTGATTCGCTTACATCATCGTTTAAATATTCGATTCTCCCAAGAGCGTACGCCATCTTTTGCCTTGATAAAACTACACCCTATATGTATGCTGAAAATGAATATTATAAACCTATAAAATTTCAGAATTCTTTAAAAATTTTGGTATAATTTGTACAAGAAAAAAAATTAACCGAGAATAAACAAAAGGATATTAAAGTAATTTATTTTTTAAATAAAACAGATGTTTTTTTTTCGGCTATGAGGAGGGCACTCTTGATTTTGAGCATAATCCCAGCCGCTGGGGTGATCGTAGAACGTTCCTTCAAAACGTTTAGAGTGAAGAGTGAAAATCTAGTTGAGAAGCAATATGGAAGAGACAAGGCTGGCTGAATTATATCTGATGGATATACATGATGGTATTTTATCGGAAATGCTATTGGAGGCCGAAGAGGATTTAAAACAAGAACTGGTCAAACTATTCGACATGTGTCTAGAAACTGGCAAAATATTAACATTGTGGCATACGTCAGAAGTAATACTTCTACACAAAAAAGGAGATATCAGAAAGTTGGACAATTACCGCCCCATTAACTTACTATCTCATATTTCTAAACTTTTGACTAAAATCATCTCCAATATATTAAAAAATAAGTTAGATTCCTACCAGCCATGCAAACAGGCTGGTTTTAGATCCTGCTATAGCATTTGCGACCACTTACAGACAATGAGAAATATACTAGAGAAGAGCTATGAATACAATTTCGAACTTTACATAGCCTTCATAGACTATGAGAAGGCTTTTGATTCTATCGAAATGTGGGAAATCAACGGCTTGAACAACTGTAGGATTGATTCTGATACACTACCCTACTCAAACTATAAATGAAAACGCAACGATTTACATAAAACCTAGTAGAGAAAAAATACTTATAGGAAGAGACGTAACACAGGGAGATACTATCTCTCCTAAGCTATTTATTACAGCTCTAGAAGACGTATTCCGCCAACTAGATTGGACAAAGAAAAGCCTAAAGATAGATGGTGTGTATTTGAGTCATTTAAGGTTCGTCGACAATATTGTAGTCATCAGTAGTAATCCACATGAGTTGCAGGAAATGATAAATGAGTTAAATTACCGCCCAAAGACAATTGGTCTGGTTGGTTAAGATGAATAAAAGTAAGACAAAAATATTAACCAACACTAATAACAACATAGTTATAAATTTGGAAAGAACAGCTCTCGAGATTGTTAAGGATTATGTGTATCTGAGGCAAAAAATTACTACGACGAGAGAGTGTCTCGGATGAAATTTCAAGAAGAATCAGGCTTGGATGGTGCGCATTCGGGAAATTAAGTTATATATTTAAAGATAAAACCATCCCAAAGAAGTTAAAGGCCAAAGTTTACGATCAGTATATCCTATCCGTAATTACATATGGCGCTGAACACTGAATAAAGCCGATATACAAAAACTAGTTCAGACCCAGAGGGCACACGAAAGACAGATGATCGGGATATAAAAACTTAAAGATAGAAAAACAAACAAGTGGATACGTGAACAAATGAAATTAAAGGATATTATAGAGCACGTAGCAGAAAGAAAGTGGCAATGGGCTGGACATGTAGCACGCACGACTGATGATCGATGGACCAAGCGAACATTAGAGACTACGAGAACAGAAAAGGAGCGTAGGACGTCCCAAAACAAGATGGCGTGATGATATACAGAGGGTTGCGGGCATTGGATGGATGACAACAGCTGTAAATAGATTGAGATGAAAATTCAGGGAGAAGGCCTACTTCCAGCATTGGATAAAATTAGGCTTATAGTCTAGTGATAGTGAATATACATTGAAATTTTGCGAAGGAAAATCAGAAAGCTCAAACATAAAGTTCTAGAAAAATTTGCAGCAAACCCAAGAAAACAGTTATTTTAAAAATTAAAAAGAAAAATCTAATAAGATGATAATAAAATTAATAATAGTGTTTTTAAATATTTATAATGACTAATAAAACAATTTTTTCAACATTCTTTTTTTTTATTACGAGGTATAGGTCGACGTAATACACCTTACCGCCAACACAGTAAACATTAAAAAAGACGCAGTAGGGACACTCAAAAAAATTTCTAGGGTCTTGTTTTTTATCACGCATGCGTCCCCTATCATAGCAACAACATGGGTGCAGCGCGGTCACGGGTTGTGTTTACATCTGGATTTCAAGGCAAATCTTTTTATAACGTGCTCCGAAATTCATTATTAGTAATTTTCCAATAAGTAAATGACTCGTTTACGTTATAAAATGAACATAATTATAAAAAAAGATATCAAGAGGAAGTTTTTGTTGTGCGGTTAGTGCTTGTAAAACTATATGAGGTATCTTCAAAGGAGTTAATTTGTTCATAAGTCTTTATTTCTATTATGCAATATATTATATCAAGGTTATGATATTTGTGTTTTCATATTAGAAACATATTTTATTTGTAAAACAGTTATTCCACCTGTACTTTTTTTTGAATTCAGGGCAGAATGTTTGTTAGAGTTAAGTTGTATTATCTGGTAAAATTAGCTAACCAACCTTTCAAAACTCAATCTGAGCATGCAAAAGTAGTAATTCTAAAGCACGAATGAGTTTGAATAAATCAGTGCATGGATTTAATTTTTTTTATATAAGTAGTATATAGTTGTATGAAAATTATTATATTAGATTTAACTAAGGATAAAATGGAGGAAAAAATGTGTTCACTTCATTTTTAAGTTCAAGAGAAAGACGATCTCATCTTAAAATGATAATTATGATTATTTTCAATCTATCCAGATTACTGGGATTCGCTGAAATATAAGGAGTCTGATTGTTGACATTATACGCGCGAAGCTAAAGGTGTGCAGAGATATATTCTCAAAGTGAACTTTTTCTCCCTAGACAATATCTCTACTAATTAAGAAATATAAATCCAACAATAATATATTTAAATCAATAACGTGCAAAAAGCGTTGAAGCCAAATGTATTTTTTTCCTTGTATTTTTTGCCATTTTCCCTGTTTTTTTATATATCTGTTTTAATAAGAACTTGATAAAAAAAGTTTCTAAAAAAAACTTTTCTCGTTTAGAATTTTTCTTGAAAGAAACAATAAATATTTCAAAAACTCGCTGGCATCATATCAGCAATATGGCGACAGGACATGTGATCATTACTCAACTCGAACCCCTTGAGATCAAGGTGCCGAGTCGGACTGTCGCTACTGTGTTTTATGTTTACTGTGTTACCACAATCACTTCCCTTCGTACTTTAGCTTCTAGGCGGATGGCACAGAGTTTTTAGAGAAAAAAAAACAAATTGAGCGGCGAATCTTAATAGTAAAGAGATGAATTTTTTATTTCAATTGTTTTTGTAATGTTTTCTATGTTTTTAATACCTGTTTGATTAATACTAATCTTTTTTGTACCAGTTCGTAGTTAGTACGCTAACTTGGGAAAAAAATTTACATTAATGTTAAACTAGGATTATTTTAAGATTTTTAATAATTGAATGAGCGTCGCAACTACCTACGATAAAATGGGCTGAAAATTGTGTTTACTGTATTTACTAATTTTATGGTAACAATTTTTATAGATGTAATAACAGAAAAACTAAGGTGTAACAAATATCAATAAAGTTTGCATAAAATGGGAAATTTTTCCAGAATTATAGTACTGGTTAAAAGAACAACAAGCTGAAATGACATATGGAAATCGTTCAATCAAAAATATTTTGAGTTTATATTTTTAAGGCAGAAAAACCTTTAACAAGATCTTTATAGCAGTTATACCTACTTATACAAGGGCTTTTAAAGGTAGATGATTTTGTAAATATAGTCTACATGAAAACTGAAAAATAAAAGAGTTACCCCCGGATCCGGAAGATTTAACATCCTGCGGACGGCCTGGCCTCCGAGGCCCGTTTTGTGAAGTTAAACTCTTGTAACTACTTTTGTATAAATGATACAAATTTCAGATTTATTGATATTTAATAATAATTTTAAACTTCAAAACTATCGTTCCGGATGGGTGGGCATCTCAGGCCCTTCTATATAAAAACCATATTGCGTCTCTCAGGGGGAGGCGCCAATTGGCAGACAATACATAATTCCAGTCTCTTTTACGATACCAGTGGAATTTTGATTGTGTGTAGGGATAGGTGGTGGAGGCAGACTACGTTCTTATGGCAAACAATTCACTAGGTACGTTTATAAATCATTTCAACTGTAGTGTTCTAGTAAAAATGACTACCTGTGTTTGATCTTACATAATATTGAGTGAAAGTGAAACTACTGAACTGATGGAAGAGATTGCTGATGCTGCAAAACCAATCCAGGACAATAGTGAGGATGAAGCCATGGCAATAGTGTGCGTAATTTACTTTCTACCTCTGCTGATACCGGTAATGAGAAATACTGGTATATATCCAAAAATGAAGAGCAACTTTGGTGCTGCCTGCCACTTGCTGATCTCAGAGGGTGGAAAAGGTGGACATAATGTTCTGAACAATGCGGAAGGTCCAATCCGATGGGCTAAGAGAAGTTATCAATCAGTGGCAGCCAGCTTTTTATTATTTTTTAGGCAACCCCTTTTAGAAAAAATATGCACTGGAGTAATAAAGAAGTGCACTGGTAAATAAAAATAGACTGAAAGAAATATACGTCGTCAAGATGGTCGCCCAATTTATAGTAAGATAATGAGCCGAAATCCGTTCAAGGATGTTTCACGCGTTATGAGGTTTGACGACAGAGAACCCCTGATAAGCTACAGCCTATCCGTGAAGTTTTTGAATGTTGGAATTCTTACTTGACCGAAGCTTATGTGCCTAAAAGGTCTATGACGGTGGATGAGCAATTGGTAACGTTCCATGTCCATTGTCCATTTCGCCAATACATACCATCAAAACCCGGTAAATATGGCCTTACGTTTTGGATGATACGTGTCTCTTTTACAAGCTACGTTTGGAAAGTTCAGGTTTACAAAGAAAAAGAAAAGGAGAGAAACCGAGAAGTAAATCAAGGGGAAAGAGTAGTTAAGGATATGATTCAAGAAATTATAAAAAGTGGGAGAAATATTACCTGCGACAATTTTTTCACCAGCTTTTCACTGGCAGAAGAACTTCCAAAAATTAACCTGACATTAGTGGGCACCAATCGAAAAAACAAACCTGAACTCCCACTAGCATTTATTGCCACAAAAGGTCGTACAGTCCATTCTTCACTATTTAGATTTCAAGACGACGCTATGATTGTTTCATATTGCACAAAACGGAACAAAGTTGTTATTCTTATAAGTACTATGCACAACCAAGAGAGTGTTGACAAAAAAGTAAGGATAAGCCATGCGTAATCAATACCTGCAATGAAACTAAAGCAGGAGTGGACAAAGTCGACCAAATGTTACATTATTCGGTCGGTGGCCAATGATCGTATTTTCAAACATGATCGATATAAGCTTTTATAGTGTTTATGTTTTTAGTCAGAGTGACAAGGTTGGCAGTAGAAGTGGAAGAAGAAGGAGGTTTTTGACAGCCCTTGGGAGAGAATTAGGGGGATAGTTCAAGAAGAAATCTCAGGGCAAGCAACAATGGAAGAAACTGGCTATTCAAGGGAAGCAAAAAACGTATGTTCAGAACATTGTTATCTTGTGTGCACTAAATGTAAATAAAATTTTTTAAATAAGTACGAAATATTTAATATTTTAATAAAGTAAATACAAAAAGTAATACTTTTTTAATAAATTGTGTGAATATTATTTTTTAATCCTAAAAAAATTGTGTGTTTTGCGACTAAACCACAGAATGACCACCTCTCATTTTGATTAGATCTCCAGTATAATGTTCCTATACAATAAGGACTCGCTTTATTGTCCTGAATATATTTTGGGTGTTTCACCAATACCGAAAGAGGAAAAACTCTCTAAGGCCCGTAATACTCTATCTGAAACCTCTATAGTTATAAAACAACAGCGTTAATTTTATCTAATTAAATAATTGTATTCCGGTCGCATAATTTTCAAATATTTGCAGCTAGCCAACGAAAAGCAATATATTTCTTGGAGGAAAGTTCTAGAACATTCGCATGAAGAATAACATTTACTAAGTAAATTTAAGCGTCTCTTATACTTATTATTATATACATAATATATCTTCTAAATTTTAAGCAATAACAGCCTTCATATTTTATTTTCCTAAACACTACACCAAATAGCAAGATTAATTATTATGTGGAAATAAATTGGCATTTTATGTTATTTCAAATTCCTTTGTTTTGTTACCTAATTTAGTGAGTCACCAGTTCTGTTTAACTTATTATTACATTATCAACGCTAGTTTGCTCCAAGGTTCAATACTGTCTCCAACTATCTTTCTTATTTACATCAACGATCTACTGAAAATACCTCTACAACTTTTCGATGATAGTACGCTTGTTTTTTTTCATTTTCCTTGAAAGTTCGAATATTATCCACCCATACACATATTCGCAGAAAGCAGAAAGTTGTCCAACTTAACAAAGACCTCGAAGAAATGCTATCTTGAGGTGACAGTAACCAAGTAGATTTTAACGCTACAAAGGTGGCTGTTTTCAAAAAAACCGACATAATTATTTCGGAATTATTTCGGAACATTTCATTCCAGCATTACCTCAACTTGCTAGGCGTTAAATTGAGAGCAAATATGTCTTAGCGTCAATATATTGCATACATAGCCAAGAGAGCTTCTTAACGCTGGGATTATTCGTACTAGGAAGCTTTACACTCCACAATAACTTTTAATCCTGTACAAAGCTCAAAATTGGCCAACGAGCTCCCATGTTTGGGACTTTGCTCCCAAACATACGTATCGTTTGTTGAATTTTGTTCAGAAGAGAACTTGCTAGGCGTTAAATTGGGGCAAATATGTCTTAGCGTGAATATATTACATACATAGCCAAGAGAGCTTCTTAAAAGCTGGGATTATTCGTACTAGAAAGCTTTACACTCCACAATAACTTTTAATCCTGTACAAAGCTCAAAATTGAACCAACGAGATCCCATGCCTGGGGCTTTGCTCCCAAACATACGTATCGTTTGTTGAATTTTGTTCAGAAGAGAACTTGCTAGGCGTTAAAGTTGGGGGCAAATATGTCTTAGCGTGAATATATTACATACATAGCCAAGACAGCTTCTTAAACGCTGGGATTATTCGTACTGGAAAGCTTTACACTCCACAATAACTTTTAATCCTGTACAAAGCTCAAAATTGAACCAACGAGATCCCATGCTTGGGGCTTTGCTCCCAAACATACTTATCGTTTGTTGAATTTTGTTCAGAAGAGATCTGTTCGCCTGATTGCGACCCGGGACTCACCAGAACCTTGATTCTTTGGAACATCTAAGAATGGATGGTACTTTCTTAGAGTGGTACAGGTTAGATACACATATTGCGCTAATACATCACTTTCTTATAAGGTTCAGCTCACCACTCATCGTACCATCCTTTTTAAAAATTATTTTACATTGTAAATATAGGGTGATCCCTTTGAAATGATTGACTGTATTTCCCACCAAATGAAACTTGCAGAGATTCAAGACCAACATGAATAGCTCTTTACGCACACGCGTCGCTTTTATAGCGCTTCAGGAACTACCCTGCAGTTCGTATGCTATACCCATAAAAAAAGATCGTATAAGGTAAATTTTTATAAGACTTTAAGGTGAAAGTTGTTTCTAAACTTCTGTAAATTTAATTATACATCATGAGTCTAGAGATTAAAACCTTATTTTCTATTTTTAAATTAACTTATTTGAAACTAAAATCTTGGCCAAAAAACGGCTTTTTACTTTCATTATTTACATCTTTTAATTCTGCTTTCTTGCAAATTTGAAAACCGGGTATTTTTGTAAGTAAGCTTCCCATTTGTAGAGAAATATTTCGAACATTCTCTAAGAGCTGTATAAAAAATAATAATTTTTATTAAACGAGATCAGAGCTGGGCAAGCTATTAAAACAAATAATTAATTACAAGTTAAAAGCCTTATTATAAAATACTGGTGTGAAATCACTTTTGATACTTGTGTGAAGAAATTTTTAACTAATTATAAAAAAAAAAAACCTGTGATTGTTTTTTTATGAAACTAATATTTTGACTCAAGCAATATAAACTTTTTTTATTATAATATTAACGTTTTCTATAATATAATAAATTCACAAATATAATTTTATTAAAGTAACAAAAGTCACGCTACAAAGTGCATGCCTAAATGCAATAAAAAATCATGTCGCTAATCTTTACAATGAGCTTGATAAGTATAATTACACAAGGCAATCTTGACTTAACATACATTCTTAGTACATGTAAAACATGACTATTATTAACATAATCTTAAATATATTTAAATTATTTTCTAATGACCGATGGGTAATACTAAATAAAACGACCATAATCAATTGAGGCTCTTCGCGTGCAAAGATGAATACATATTGTAGTTCTATTTAATAGAAGGGCTTACAAATGTAACAGCTTTAGTTCCATTAACATGTTCTTAGAAACTGAAACTTTTTGAAAATTCATGTTATCTTATGGTGATGAGATTGCCAATATCAAAACTCATGTATCTTGAATAAGAAGAAGAACGCTGAATTAAATTAATTAATTAATTAAAAGGAAAGATGTACTGTTTAATTTAAGAAAAAATACAGTGAAAAGACAAATAGTTTATAATATTTTTTTTTTATTACGAGTATGTTAGTATTCATTAATCGAACAACTAATCAATCAGTTCGCTAAACCTTACAGATATTGTAAAAAATTCAAAATTTTCACGGTAGAGGGAACATATTAGTGGTGTGTTGGAAGCAATATTATATTCTGTATTGTATATTCTCATTTTTTGTAAATTCTTGAAAAAGTTAAAATAAGCAACGAAACGTTGAGACCATATTAATTGTGCTTTTCTCCGGCCGAGCTCCACCTTATTATGAATTTGTTTCCAAATTTATTTATTGAATTTCTATTACTTTTTTTAGATATAGTATCAAACTTTCGATACCATAGGTTTGTTTCATAAAACGTCAAGTGTTAATAACAAACAATTTTTAACAAGTTCGGCAACTATGATGTTATTGTTATGTCACAAACGTATAATAGTGCAGTAAAAAAAGGTCAAAATAATGATGAGATAGGCAGAGTTTAGATACAGCAATACTATGATTTTATCGTCTCTGGGATATCACCAGGAGCATTGTCCTGAGTTTTTGACCTAGAAAAACTAGTGCTCTTTTGTTTATAAACAATTTAAGTTTTCAAAACGCGTTTTTTTGAGCTTAAAATGTGAATAACTCCGGTTATATGTCGGATCAAGACGAACAAAAAACTAGACTCTTCGTAAAGCGATTTGCTACAAATCCTCGTTGGTTTGAAATCGCTCAAATGTGTACATTACCTACAAGATTGGAAAATACAGGCAAAAACCTTTTTTTCTTTCATTTTATTGCACAAATCGACTAAGTGAACCGATCAACATGAAATTTTCAGAAAATATGTCTTTTGTTATAGCAAAAATATTTTGAAATTTTGGTTACAAAAAATATTCAACCCAGTGGGCACAATTGAATTTGTTATTTAAAATTTGAATTGCCTGCCATTTTATGCCATTTAGTCCAAAATGGACCGTTTTTTTCCAAAATTAGGTCTCGACATCAGCTTTCCGATGCCATTAAAAAAAAAATTTGAACTATTTTGACCATTTTTTTTTACATTTATTTATTAATCAAATGACAACTGTCATTTTGAAAAAAAAATTGTTAACAAAAATAATTTTTTTCTCACTTCGGTGTCCGTCTGTCTGTCTGTCATACCCGATTTTCTCCGAAACTATTTAACATAGTTGAAATTTAGACTAATATAGGAATTGATGGCCTCATCAGAGCCGTGTAGTTTTGAAAGTTAAATTCTGACTTAAGGGGTTAGTTTTCGGGGGTGAAATCGGAAGTGAAAAAGTTTTTTTTTTACTAGGTCATCGAGTGGGGTGTCAAATCAAAGCTTGTAAAAAGACTAGTTCAAAAATACATATAATGTAATACTTAGGTACAACTCTCGTTGTATTATTTTTAAAAAATTGCGAAAAACCGCTGCCCTCAACTTATCTCGTAAAGCACTGATCAAAAAAATTTGAAAAAATTCTAGAATATTCTCTGCAGGGTGTAGATTGGACGAAAATTATCACGAGTGCATTACCTTTAATAATTTATCTGGTATATAAAAAAAAAACAAAAATTTCAATGTCATCAGTTTTCACTAAAGATCGGAAAAAAAACTTTGTTGAAAACTCATTTTTGATGTGTTTTGTAAAGTCACTGATCATTTTATACCTCCGAAAATTTTTATTTTAAAAGCAATCAACGTAAGTAATCAAAAAACGCATTTGTTGTTATTTTTTTAATGACGTCGGAAAGCTGGCATCAAGACTTAAATTTTTAATTAAAAATATCCATTTTAGGCCAAATGGCATAAAATGGCGGGCAATTCAAATTTTAAATAACAAATTCAATTATGCTCACTGAGTTCAATATTTTTGAACTAAAAGTTCAAGATATTTTTATTAAAACAAAAGGCATATTTTTTTAAAGTTTCAAGCCGATCGGTTCACTTAGTCGAGCTGTACAATAAAATGAAAAAAAAAAAACAGTTTTTTGTCGGTTTTTCAATTTTGTAGGTTACATAACCTACCTATGTGTACATACACATTTGAGAGACTTAAAACTAACGAATATTTCTTGAAAATTTTATTACGAAGAGTCTCGATCCGACATATGTAGTCGGAGTTATTCGCGTATTAAGCTTAAAAAAAACACGTTTTGAAAACTTCAATTGTTTATAAACAAAACAGCACAAGTTTTTCGAGGTCCAGAACTCAGGACAATACTCTTGGTGATACCTTAGAGAGAATAAAATCATAATATTGCTGTATCTAAATTGTGCAATTTCAAATGCTTTTTTTACTGCACTATAATTATTATAGATATGTCACAAGCACAACTTTACAGATTTACAAGTAAATTAGCTATTATATACTCGTATCTTACAATAAGTTAGTAAAATAAGAACTGACACATGTTTTTAACTAATCATATTCTACCTAACTCGATAGGAAGGTAGATAATTTTACAAGTTAAAAATATTTCAAAGTGTCAAAAAAATAACTGAAGCGTGTTCTTTACCAATCATTTGCTACCTAACTTGAAAGGCGGTTATAAAGTTTCACTGGTTAAAATCATTTTAAAGTATTAGCAAAATGTGGTTTAATTTCCAACTATGAATTACAACAAGAATGCAGCTATGTATAGAGTTGTATTGGTTAGGTACTGGGGAGCACTATCATGTCATAAGAGATGCACATAGAGTGTGAAAATTAAGTGTGAAGAAAATTGAACAAAAAAGTTTTTTTTCAGATTTTTTTAGCTTTAACAAAATTTTTCCTATTGAACATTAATAAATGTACGTGCTCCAAGAGTAAATCGGCTGTTTTTTGTTCAGTTAAATGAAAACCGCTCCATTAACTGTATAATTATTTGTGGAAATTTCTTACGTCAGTTACCCAGGAAGCTTATATAATGCTCGAAGACTGGTGTCTAAATCTAGATGCAGTTATTCTAGTCAACAAATTCTACATACTATATACCCTACTTTATCCCCTCGCTTCAGTTCTTGCTGTTTACCCAGGGATTATTTTACTGCTCCTAGCTTCCCACTATTTAGTTGGTAAAAATTTACATTGAGTTTCCTAATTTTGTAACCTAATTTTTTTTAGTCTAGGTAGTTTTTTAATCTATGCTTCTACCCGTATGGTTAACGTTTAATACGTTAATAATGGTGTGCTAGTTCTAGGCTTTCTTGAAATTTTGGCTCATTGGACCAGTAATACTGCTGTAGAGAAGTAGGATAACCGTCAAGTTAATAATACAATACGGTGGCTCAATAACAAAACTGTTTTGTTTTTAGACATACCATATTCTTCGCCAAAGATTAGGTCCCGACTATTTGACTGTACAATAAATCCAAAATGTGACTGACGAGAAAAACTTGCTTTCAGTAATAGGACAAACCAAAGAATTATGTTATATAGAATATTCACTTAAATAAAGGCTACTCAACAGGAAATAAAAATTTCTAGAGGGCACAAGAACTGTAAAGGCGCCTATTTAGCATATCTTCTGCCAAATTGTTTTGTTCTTGTTCATACACGGATACTTTTGCTGCCCACTATTTCGGTTACCTAAAAGTTACAGTCTTATGGGAATTAATAACATAATTTCCTAGTCGATGGTAACAGAGAAAGCGACTTTACCTAATGGATATTTCGCTTAAAGTTGCTAAAGAATTGATTTTTTAGGGAACATTTCTAATACTAAAACTATTTCGGAAAATAGTAATTAATAGTTTATTGTAAAAGTATAATTAAAGAATTCTACAAAGCCACAGCTAAACATCTTGTATACTTTCACCGATATTTTAGTCATTTTTAAATCATCTCCTTAACGTATAAATTTAAATAATAATAATGAAAGTTTTGAAAAATTCAATAAAAAATGTTCCATTGATTACAATCATTGTAAGCTTTAATCTATTGTTTAGTTTCAGTAAATAAATTTAAACTACTGTTAAACTTTTTATTAATATAAAATACACTTCATCTGTTATATTGCTGTTGCTTCTAAACATCCTGCCTACCACCAATGGCGTGAAGATCCTAACGTCATAAATCGAATCACGTTTGTTCGTACCCGAAACAGATGCAAAGAAATCATCGACGGAACCAGGGAGTCACACAGTCAAAAATTTAAAACAAACTTCTTGCCTGCCCCAACAATTCCAGGTCCATTTGGTCAGTCAGCCATTAGTCAAAATTTTTCTAAATCCACTATACCACGACTCACACAGCTGGATAATACTATTGCAACAACACCAGTATTGTTTTCAGACAGCGTATCATAAAACATATTTTAATGAAGCTAGACACCAAAAAAGCTTTTGGCGCTGACGGCGTACCTCCCACAGTACTGAAACAATGCACGAGAGAACTAACACTAATTTTCAACCTCCTTAAGAATGAGAATATTTCCTTCCCGCTGGAAATGCGTTACAGTTCAGCCAGTACCGAAAAAAAGGCAAGAAGACAATTCCAAACAACCACTGACCAGTCGGACTGCGTGCAATAATATCGAAAGTCATGAAAAATGGATCAACCAGCATATGCTAAAATATCTTGCAAGGACTAAATAAAATTAGCGACCATCAATATGGCTTTCTTAAGCAAAGATCAACAGGAGTTCTACAGCTTTGCCGAGGAAAGTACGCTTATTTATTCATTCACTTTGAATGCTTGAACATCGGCTATTTCAATATCCGCAGAAACCAGGAAGTCGATCAACTTAGCAAAGTCCTGAAAGAAATTCTATCTTGAGTTGACAGTCACCAAGTAGAAAATAACGCTACAAAAGCCCAGGCGGCAGTTTTTTTTCTAAAAAAAAATAACGTTGCTGAACCCGAAATAGCTACGTCGAGGCACTCTATTTCTCTAGCGTCCTCACTCAATCTGCTGGGCGTTAATTTGGGAACAAATATGTCTTGGTACGAACCTGTTGCAAGCATAGCAGAAAGAGTTTCTCAAAAGTTGGTAATATTATTTCGAACTAGAAAGCTTTACTTTCCACAACAACTGTTAATTTTGTACAAATTCACTCAACGATGGAATACTGCTTCCATGTTAGGGGCTCTGCTCTCAGACATACACTGTATTTGTTGGATTCTGTTCAGAAGAGATCGGTTCGCCTGACTGGAGACCCAAAAACTGACCAGCAACCTTGATTCCTATTAACATCGAAAAATAGTGGGAGACTTGAGTCTATTCTACAAGTATTTTCATGGAAAGGGATGTAGGTCGTCTAATTCCTCTTAAAGCCGTACATGCTAGAAATATACATCGCGCTAACAGTTCACATTCTTATGAAGTTCAACTTGTCACTCGTATAAACCTTTTCCAGCAGTCTTTTATATGGGCAACCTTATCCCTTTCGAATGATTTGCCCAGGACTGGGTTTCCCACCAAGTAAAATTTACAGCGATTCAAGACTCACGTGAATCACTTTTTCCGCACACGTGCTGCTCCTGTAGCGCTTTAGGGATTTCCCTGCAGCACGTGTGCTATGTCTAGAAAAAAAATATTACTTCGCTAAGGAAAGTATTGTATTCTTAGCGAATTCCTCTTTTGAGATTTTTGTATTTCTTTACGTTTTAGGGTGCATAAGTCACGACAAACATAATTTCAAATTTCCGTTGGTCTGTCGGCCTGTCGATATGTCTGACTGCCTGTCTACTTATCTATCTCTCTGTCTGTTGCAGCGATAACTCCCTAAATGGGGCATAAATAATAAACTTGATGCACATTTGGAACACACTCAGTATTTCAGGTGGTCCAAAAACCTACCGTTTTTGATTAATATTGTTTCACAAGTAGAAGTAAAAAAGATGTGTTTGATTAAGTTTGTACATTTTCAATACCGATATAACATTTTTTTTTATTTTTTACTGAACGAGTTTTAAGCATAATTATTTATACTGAAATATATAATTGGTGTAGAGGTAGCTTTAAAAGAATTATGTTATAAGTCGTTTTTGGAAAATTTTTGGTGAGAGAATTTGAAAATCATGTTATCTTTACTATTATTATTTTCCAACCTTACTAGATATAGAATGTTAAGGTAAGGAGATGTGAATAATAAAGTGACCATAAGAAAAGTTTTTGGTTGGAAAAGTGTAACTATTTGAGAAGCTCTCTTTGCTATCATGGCAACATGTTAATGCCAAGACACATTTGCTCCCAAATTAACGCCCAGCAAATTGAGTGACAGTACTAGAGGAGTGCGCCGACATAACTATGTCGGGTTCAGCAACATTAACGGTTTCAGAGAAACCTGCCGTCTGGGTCTACTTGGTTATTGTCACCCCAAAATACAATTTCTTCCAGGTCTTTGTTAAGTTGAACGATTTCGCAGATATTTACATAAGTAGCCAAAGTTTAAGAGTTCAAAATGAATGGAGATAAGCGTACTGTCATTTGCAAAACTGTAGATTGGATTCCTGATCTTCTCCAGAAGATCGTTAATGTAAATGAGAGTAGGAGACAATATGGAGCCATAAGGCACATCGTCGTTGATGGTTAAGGTGTTAGAAATAAATCCGTCAACTGACACTCGTAAAGAACGCTCTTTGAAGAAACACGAGAGCCATAAATAGAACTTTTTAGACATATCATGAGAGCGTAGCTTAGCTAACAATCCACTGTGTTTAACACGATCGAATATATCAAGTGCAACCGCTCGAAGTTCTCCAAAGTGTTCCATTGCGTTGTTCCAAACATGTGTTATATAACTTAGTGTTTACAAAAGCCATATTGATGGTCGCTAATAATATTGAATCCTTCAAGATATAAAGTGGTAATGGTTTAAAGAAAACTTTTCTATTATATTACTTTGTTTCATTTTATTGGTTAATACTTGTAAGTTAAAAGGATGATTTTGCGCTATTCTGTATACTAATGACTCAAAGATTGAAAGATAAATCACTATTACTTGAAAAATGTTTATCAAAGAACTAAATTAACACCATATAAAAACTGTATCTACACTTCACATTTTGTTTTTATTTTTTTATTTTATTTTATTATTTTTTTTGTTTTAGCTATCTCAATTCAATATAATGAAAATATCAGAGGGGAGGCGAGGCTATGATATCCGTCAACGTTGTCCAGTTGCAGAGACAAACATTTATATCTTGCGATACTCTTAAGGTTAAGGGAGTGCGTTACTGATTTTAAGGCCGTTATCATGTTCTTACAAAATCTATTTATTCTACTTGTCTCTGTTAACTCCTAAACCACAGACAAGGGATTTCTGTTAGTTTTCAATAAATAGATAGGCAACTCAGTATACAAGTGGTGTCCTGAAAGTGGTGACACTGGCGGCACTGGTATCTGGTTGAAAAATTAAGTATCACAGTGGCACATAATTTGAATGATCCACAGTTCATTTATATTGCTTTTAAATATTTAAGTTTTAAATTTAAAAGTTTTTTCGTCCACAAAAACTGTTAGGACACGATAACTTTGAATCTAAATAGATATTTTCAGGTAAAAATATATACAAGGAATTGTTTGATAAGTTTTATTGTTCCCAAGCTAAATATATTTTACATAAAACAACAATTTTAAATGAAGTATTAGATAAATTTCTTAACCCTTTAAAAACTAAATTTATGTTGGTTTAAAATTATACAATAAGTAACTAGTATTTGGAAAAATATTATTAATAGATCACTTAACATTTAGTATAGCTGGATCTCTTAGAAAAGGTTTAATCATCTAGAAAGAAGCGTTGTAATTTCTGTAACTTGCAGTAAATAGCGGTTTAGAGCTAAATTCCGTTACAATGTTTAAATTTTACAACTTGTTAGATGCTCTCATACATTAGATACAAAAACACTCCTCATAAGAAGGAGATTGTAAAATCGTTCAGTATAAATAAAAATTATAGCAAGGATATTTCACGTTGATTACTAATGAATTTCTAACAGGCCCTTGTAACTAAATAAGGTTCCTATTTAATAAATTTAGTATATTCTTTAATATTTTTTAGATTTTTTTTTATTGGAGGTACTTACACTCCATTTTCAATTTTTTTTTTAAGTGTAGTTAGGTTACAACATTTATTTGTTTACTAATTCCTAATTGTTTGAAACGTTGTAGGCATATTTTTTGTGAATTCTGGTTGCAAACAATTTATAATGTCATCAGTGGATTCTAAAATGAAATTTTAAAATTAGATATAGAAAAATGTAAAGAACAGTAAAGCAATTAGACTTGCCTAATCTGAAAGTTGAAGGTATTTCAAAATTTATGGTTGGAAGTGGTGAAAGGGGGTAAATTAGAGTTTTTTAGAAATATCTCGAAAATTATCAATTTTTCGAGGCAAATAGTTATTAGAAAATTTATAGCTTATAAAATTTTACATAAAAAATGTTCTTAAACTTTCTTTTGTATAGCCAACCGTTTAAAGATATAGACTGATTTATGTCTGAACACAAATTACGCATACCACTACAGTACTAGATGTGATTTTAAAGTAGCGAAAAATTATATTTTACTGTTGAAAAAAGCCATAATCCTTTTCCACATATTCTAATGTCTGACCTACTGGTATCGTCGGCGCGGCGATAAGAAAATTAATTGCTTCAAATGTTGGTCTAAATTCTATACAAAAAAATGGTTGGAAAAAAGTTTGATAAGATCAACTTAAAATATGCAGACAAAGTCCTTCCTCTTCTAACTATGACTAGCTCTTTTAAAGTTCACGATGCTAAAGTGGTAATTGATCCACTATTATTCTTCCAACGTATTAGTGTAACAAAAAAATTTAAGGAATAACATTGGCATTTGATGACATAGGAATGATAAAAACAGCTAAATCAACCGTTTATGATTGTTTCAACCCTATCATCACTGAATCTAATACCACAACATGTACATATATTGTTGATGGTGATTTTTTATTACAGGGTGTAGTGTAGAACAAAGATGTCACCTTTGAAAATATTTGTGGTTAATATATTCAATATATAAAAAATCATTTTGGAGCTAATGTAACAGTAGTTTTTGATGATTAAGATAATACTTCTAGAAGTATAAAATCAATAAAGCAACGTCGTCGAGAGTAGCAATTTCCTGGATCTACTGATGTTTTGTTTCATGTATCCATAAATCTTCCTATGAGACAAGATACATTTTTAAGCAGCGAAACAAACAAAAGTAGATTCATCTCTATATTAAAAGAAAAATTCAAACAAGCCCAAGACCATGCTGACATATTTTTTATAAAAACTGCTTTGGAACACTATCACCCTAATAATAAAACAATAGTAGTTGGTGAGGATGTTGATTTGTTGATTTTCATAATTGCAAAAGCGTTACCTGATCAAGAAATTTATTTATTAAAACCAGGGAAAGAAAAAACCGAGGCTAAAATATATTCTTCCAAAAATATGGACAATTGTAACAGTAAGAAACACATTTTATTGATCTATGTTATTAGCGGGTGTGATACTACATCTGCACTGTTTCAAATCTGAAAAAAGGAAGTTGTAGAACTCCTTAAAAGTCGCGAGGACTTACTGGATTGTGCCGAACTTTTAAAAATGCCACAAAACCGATTTTTTTCTATTTCGGGGTGGATTAGGCCCACTGAGGATACCATATTAAAAAAAAAACGCGCCCTGTATTCTACCCCCCCCCCCCCCCCCCCCGGTGGTGTGGAAAAGAGTATACATTAAAAAAAAACGAATATTACTACTTTATCGCGCCTTTTACTCGAAAACGGTTGGCTGTACAGAAAAGGTCTAACAACCTTTTTTTGTAGAATTTTATAAGCTATAAATTTTCTAATAACTATATTCCTCGAAAAATTTATAATTTTCGAGATATTTCGAAAAAACTAAAAACCCACTGCTCAAATCAAGGGTACTTTTCAGAATATGTTTAGGACATTAAAATAAACGATCTCAACAAACATTCAGCTCTCAGTCGGAATTTTTTAAAGGTCAAAGTCTAATTTGACTGGACTGTTGCTGACAAAATATAAAATTGTTAATTGTAGTGAGAGAACCTGAAATAAGTTTTTCATATTAGTATCATTATATTTTGAAACTTCAGTGCTTTCATGGAGATATTCGGCACATTAGTAATAAACGATATAAAACTTAATGACATATGGCCCAATCTTTGGCATTAGATATACTACAACCATAGCTAAAAAAATTTTTGTCTAGTAAATATTAACAAAAATTAGTCTTCTAATTGTACCATGAGCCCTTATACGTGCCTTAAAGTTAAGGGTTAATATTAAAATTTAAATAAAATGAGTAATAGGTCCACAATTTTTGAAAAGTTTACCTTTTCTATACAAACTTTTCATAACTTAACCGACCATTAGGGACAACAATATTTTAAAATATTGTTACAATTATTTTAGTCACTGAAATATTAAGTTATCCCCATAAAATGTGTTAACTGGTAATCCAAATGATAAATTAGGATTGATCTTTATATTATCTCAGTCCTTTTCTCTTCTTTATTGTGTATGTATATATGTATGTAAATTAGGAACAGCTGGTAAAATAACTATTTATTTCATGATTTCTTACCTTCAGATTGAAAAAGACTTAAAGTTGAGACAGAATTCAATTTTAGGTTTGAACTTCTTCTGCTAATTTAATAAGGAACTCTGCCCAAAAATGATTACGATAACCTTTATAGGTTTCTTAAGAATATGTGGATCTTCTTCAACGAAAATGATTCTGAAAAAATTTATTTCATTACTTTTTAACTAACCTTTAAAATAACACAATTTAAACGTGTATATGGTTTTAACTTAGAAAAGTAACTGCAGTAATTGTGTCAGGGCACGCTGAAGGTATTGTCAAATTCCGATACTGAACGTGTTCTTGTTTTGGACAATCCACTTTGAGTTTTATAACTCCGCACGTAACAGTAAATTAGTATTCTAATTACTCAAATTCAACCTTAAAATATTAAACAGTTTTAAAGGAAAATTAACTTTTTATCGTAACGAACAACTACAGACTAACGGAAAATTTAGCGAGGAAATGGCAGCCACCAACGGAAAAATAACATAAATGTCATTAATTAATAAATAAATCGCTAGAATTCAGGTGTTATCTTTATTTCTCTTATTTTGTCTCCGATAAAGAGATAGGGAAATTAATAATTTTCTAACCGGTTAATATAAATGGCCTTTTCTTTTGCTGCCAATCCGAAAAAAAAAAAAAAAATTATACTCCTAAAATTTCGTGATGCAGACGTATGGCTGAAAAAATAATTTTTAAGGAACAATATTGGCTATTCCAGTTATAATATCATATTTCTAAATTATTAATGGTGGTTACTTCCGAAACAACCAAATACATGAGAGTTTTAAAGAAATCTTACAAAATACTCAAAATTCAGAAAGTGTATCATGATGAACTTTTTCTGAACATAAAAAATATCTTCTTCTTGAAGTGTTATATCCTCTTGCTTTTGCCTATGGTTGGTGCCTTTTTAAGTGTTCTACAGATAAAGGGGACCTACAGTTTAATGCCGGTTCCGAACGGCGAACGTGAGAGGGCTTTACTAGACATGATACTGCGGCTGGTTTGCCATTGTCTTCCGTGAGAAGCGACTACCACGTCGTAATTTGTTTTTTATTTATTATATTCGGAGCCGAGATTCAACCCAGCTACGGCCGCTCTTAAAAAATCTTACCAGAAGCAATTATAACGTTTACCAGCTTAGGTCTCTATTCAATCCTTTATGAACCGACATTTTAGGTATTATATAATTTGCATTAGAGGAGTGAAAAATTAAAAGATTCTAAGTCTCAGAATTATAATAATAAGAAAATTATAATAAAATAAATGCACAACCCAGAAAAATCAAACTGTTTAAGACTACTGTAAAAGGAGAAGACTAAAAGAATACGCACATCTTCCTCTTTGATTTTGGTTCTTTTTACACAAAAACAAGAAAAGCGAGTAAGATACCTAAAATATAAGTATATAGTTTTGCGAACTGAATGACGTAAATATTACCTTTGATACAAGATGCGACTTTTCTATTAGTATTTTCTTAAATTGACAATTGTGCCTATTTTTATACAATTTAAATGGTTGTCTGAAATGATGCAGTATTTGCCGCTTCAATAACAGAAAGTCCAAATAACTTAACCTTTATTATGTTAACAAATAATATAGAAAATACCTATATAGTGGTAAACAGCAGGCTTAGTAATATAATCATGAAAATATATACAATGTAAAATTTTAATTATGTCAGGAGCAACCTTGATTGCAAACGCGATTTGACAAATAATCATTGTGCGTGAAAAATAATAATTTTGATACTGTTCTCTTTAAAGGAAAGGGCAGGTTATGTGTGTCTTTTTTTTCTATAGTACTTTGGAGATAGTAAAACGATGCAAGATGAGCTACATACTTGTGTCGATTATTAAAATATCGTCCCATATCTATTAGCCCTGTCCTTAGCCATACATTTTTTGGCACATTAATTTCGATCTTTTGAATTCATCTTCAACCACATCGTACCTGTTTTTGTTACTGAATACAATTTTTTACCCATGAAAATAAACAATTTCGTTTTCAAAAAGCTAAAAAGCAGAATGTCAAAAAAATTGTTTTGGCTAACACGGAATTATCATAATATACAAAATTTTGTATTATGCACAGCCGAAGATCGATGAGCAATAAAGACAAAATTTTCAATTTTCTGCATATAGGATACACTGTGCTTCCCAGAAGAATAACAAGTTAGAAAGAACTAACGGCGCTGTAAAACGTATGTTGAAATCTTGGAATCTTTGGCACAATAACACTACATAACAGTTATCACCACTACACTAAACACTTTACTTTTGCATTTGATGTCCGTTTACTGAATATAGGTTTTTTAACTAGCTCTTTACATTCAGCACACAAGGCTAAACTGCTGGCATGAAAATAAACAATTTCGTTTTCAAAAAGCTAAAAAGCAGAATGTCAAGAATATTGTTTCGGCTAAAACGGAATTATTATAATACACAAAATTTTGTATTATGCACAGCCGAAGATCGATTTGCAATAAGAATGCTTCCCAAAACCATAACAAGTTTAGAAATAATGGAGCCGTAAAACGTATGTTGAAATCTTGAAATCTTTGACACAATAACATTACATAACAGTTATCATCACTACACTAAACACTTTACTTTTGCATCTGATGTCCATTTTCTCAAGCTGTATTAGCATCATTAGGAGAGATGATCACCGCTGCTAGTATAACATGGTTAGCGAAAAGCTCATCGAGTGCAACTAAAACATCGTAGGTTTCCAGAGGCTTAGTCATAATTTTTATTAAATATTTTTTTATATTTTTCCATTGTACTATAATAAATCAAATGTACTTTGGTTTAACCCGTATATCTGAGATATTTCCACTTTCATAAACATGAAAATTCCCTTAACAGGGAAATCAAAATCACCCCAGTGGGATGAATTTTCAGAAACATTTGCTAGTAAAATAGTAGGGCATATCTCGATGCTTTTCCTATACCTTGGGAGAATATTTTTATTGGCGTTTTATGTATAGTGATTGTTGATTGATTAAATGCTTCTACGTTTTATGTTGGAAAAAATATTTAAATGTTCATAAAAAAATTAAGATCGTTTGTTTGTATACAATTTTTTTTCAGATGTTAGGAAGCCAAACTTGTTAAAATTAATTCAGCTGTTAAAAAAATATATTTACTATCTCCGAGAAGTGAAATGCTACTAAAAGACGTGACCCTTCGGGGTGACAGTATTATTAAATATGAATTAATTATGGGTTTGTACTATACATACTGATTTTACAAGTCACATTCTACTGCCAAGAGCTCTACTTTTGGTAATAGTAGCAAATACAAATTTCTAACTTTTGTAAAGACATTAAGTTCTAATCTTAAGATTTTTCCGTAATATTAACTAGTCACATTTTTGGCATGTTATTATTAAACCGAACCTAAACTAACCTTAACTATTCTTATTATAAGTAGAGTTATCAATCAATTATGTAATTCTTGTAATATAATTTTAAAATAGTCGGAAATAATTAAAGTTCTAACTGTCGGTCAGCTTTAATAAAAAAGAATAAAGAAGCGAATAAATTATGCGAGTCGTTTTTCGGTAAAATAAACCCTTAAGAGTTTTCTATACAACAAGCACATTAATTTTCAGATATCCACGTAAAGAAATTTTAAGTAATAAGTATTAATCCGTTTTAGGGTCATCATTTTATAAAGAACTGAACTATCTTGTAATATCATTTGTGTTCCGTCCGTATTGTATCTGCCTCTTTTTGTGTCTCTGTTTTCAGAACAGTGAAGGGGTTTCCATGTATCAAGGACGCTTGGGATAGCCACTGGAGAACATGGCTAGTCACCATGCTTTCGTGGTCGTTCCAAGCTGAGATGCCGGATTAAGACAGAGGCACATACAAACATTCGAGGCTCGAGTGAGCAACACCTGTGCCCACTCACAAACGTCCTAACTTTTCCCCAAACGGCAACCAGATATTACACTTTCTCAAGCACAGCACAAACACAGATACATTTACATGTTCCTGTAATAACAGAAACAAAACATTACACTACACTTTACATGCGTTTAATCCTAAAATATTACACTGCCGTGCTGAGGCGAAGAATAATGTGTCATCAGTCAACAAGAACGGTGCCTTTGGGATAACATGCGACACATGTCAACCTCTTATTTTCTACCTACTCGTGGGAATTTTATGGATGATACTTACATAAATACCTCCAAATCAGACAAAGAACTTGATGAAGACACCCTACTTGAATCTCCATTGCCAGTAGATATGAATAACAATGACACAGCTTTGACACCTAAAACCAAGGAAAGTGCTCTGCAGGAGACCAAACCTTTACTGAAACTTAACCTTAATAAACTTTGTTTGAAGTTACTTTCTGGAGCTCACGGACTGAAAATCGCCATTCAAGTGGCAAAATAGGGCGACGAACAAATCCGCGATAACAAGAAACCCGTCTCTGGAGCTTCTGCCACCAGCACCTCTCGCGCAGGGCACCTTTGCACTCCTTCGGGATTGCTGGTGGCAAATACTTGGAAACCGATAGCAACAATCCGACGTACATCATTCCAGAAACAAAAAGAGAAAGGGGGAGCATGGTGGCGCCATCGCCTTCAACGAAACGCTAACTACCATCAAACTGGCCATTGTTCCGCAGGATTTCCTAGAGCCGCACTTGACCAAGGAACAATATGAGACCATCAAATGGCGTTATTGGAGGTAATAAAACTCAGACCAGAAGGTAGTGAATCAGCCTTCAGCAAGTGCTACTGCTGAAAAAGGAGCAGTTATCCTGTCCGAGTAGAGGATACCGGAACTTAGACTCAAACCGAGGTCCCCAAACTCTCGTTGTGAGAAGATATACAGCTTAAAGTGGGGATGGCAAAAGACCTTCTAAATACGATAAAAGTGATAATGGTTCTCTAGAAAATTCTGAGGACTAAGTGGCCGAAAGAAATCCTCCAACTGACAAAAACACAGAATGGAGGATTAAAAACAAAGAAGTGGCAGATAATAAGCTACATCACTGGAGACTACGGAGATAAGTTTATATTAAACATCGACGAAATATCTCATCGTGAAGTCCAACATGAAAGCATGTGTAAGATTATGAAAGTGATCTTTCAGAATTTTAGCTTCAGCAAGCAGCGGCAGTGATGGCTCCAACGAAAAACATAAAGCTGCTGCAAGTAAACCTACAGCACAGTAGGGCTGGTCTTGCAATCTATCGCAGGATAATCAACGAGTCTATAACAATCGCCCTAATTCAAGAACCATGGCCCATACAGGACAAAGTCAAAAGACTTGCACTAATAGACGATAAGTTAATATTCAATAAGTCACCTGATAATGCCCGGGCATATATCTAAGTAAGTAACGACGTAGAATGCATGCCTCTGTTAAACTTCTATTCTAGAGACCTTTCGGCCATTAAACTGAGATGTTTTGAAAGTGGAAGCTTCAGGGAGCTGATAGTCTCCTTGGCATACTTTCCATACACACACACACACACACACACACACACAAGGGTTACCACCTTATGCACAGTTTAAAACTCTTATGGACTCCTGTGTAACATCTCGAACCAATTCCTAGCAGGACGTGACGCAAACGCACATAATAGCGCATGAAGCAGCTCTTACAACAATCCTCGCGGAAATGCTCTACTAGAATACTTGGTAAGTAATAACTTACTTCTAGCAAATTAGGAAAACGAGCCGACTTTTGTTACGGCAAGAAGGGGGAGGTTCTCAACAGAACAGTAACCACTGTGTCTATTCACGACAGCGTAGGAAACTGTTAGGATCATCGCAACAGACGGAAAATTATATGAGAATCAACTTGAACATAGTCTGGCTTTCATCAGATCTAACCTTCGGAATACTGTTTTTAATTCAGCTACAGACATGGTGCAATGAAATACAAATGTATGTTTCTGACCTTGGTAATATTGACGGATATTACGACATACTCGCCGATATCCATTCAAAAAGGGTGATCCCTATACAGGCGGACAGGTGATCGATAAAAAAAAACAGGGAAATCATACGAAACAACTTTACTCAACTTCATAGGGAGAGTCGAATCATCGCCCGGCGATTTCATTGACATACAGTGGGCTTTTGACAATGCATCTCTATGATTCCAGACGTAGTATCGATGACACCACAAGCAGGTGGATAAACAACATGCTTTTATATCAATAAATAAACGTCGAGCTAGAAGGATACCCACAGGGAGGAGTGGTATCGCCACTCCTCTGGACCTTAGTGGTGGACAAGCTCTGCTAAATTGATAACATAGTTATAATCATCCAAGGGAAGCATATTTTCACTGTGGCAGAGCTGATGAAAAGAGCACTGAACAATGTACAGAGCTGGTGTAAGGAAGTAAAATTGAAAGTCAGTGCTGCAAAGGCAGCTGTTCACAAAAGGGAGAATCAAAGGCAATTATAACAACCTGCTTATTTCCAGAGAACGGATAAAGACCGTTCATGAGTACAAATATCTGGGCGTGGCACTAGACATAAAATTAACGTGGAACAAACAAATTACAAACAACCCTTAATAAAGAGTAAAAATAAAATGTGTATCATGAGATGCAAGAGCCTGTTTGGGAAAACCTTAGGTATAAAATCAAAGATGGTGCTTTGGTTATATGTCACGGTCATTAGAACCACTGTTACATATGGCGCGTATGCTAAACGAAAAAAAAAGCAAAGAACGACAACCACGTAGTTACATCGACTGCAGAGGTTGGCTTGCTTGTTTTTCACCAGGGCTATAAGTAGCATCCCCACCAGCACTATGAAAATAATTCTAGTACTAATACCCCTAGACATATACTTAAAAAGTGAGGCTATTAATAGCGCTTATCGAATGAGGACGAATAGGGAATAGAAACAACAACTTGCACAGTTTGGGCACACAAGAGTTATGGATATAACTAATAATAAACTTTTGGATATGCAATCTGACTATACGACAACGTCGTATAATTTCAAAAAGCCATATAGGACTGGGTACGATCTAAATTTGCGGCTGGAGGTGGCGACTCCAACAAAGGCTACGGGTATGGTCTATTACACAGACATATCAAAAACTTGTGCTGCCATATATACATTAAAGCCCAATTAGAGCTTTATTATTCCAAGTGAAACAGTATTCCAGGCAGAAATCCATGCAATACAAGCATGTATTCGTAAGAATACTAGATTGGACTACAGCTATCCAGAGATATATGTTCTCTAAGACAGTCAAGGCTAATGGCTTTAGATGCCTATTAGGCCAACTCTAAGATCTTAATGGAGTGTAAACGTAACATTATAACTATTCCCCAAGAACAACAGGGTTGAACTAGTGTGGGTTCTAGGTCATTTGGGGCTAAACTTAATGAAAACCCGACGAATTAACAAGATTGGGAGTTACGAAACCATACAGGGGTGCAGCGTTTGGTATACCAAAACAGGTGGTAGAAACGATAATCAACAGATAGTCATATCAGCAACATCCACGTAGTTGACTCGCAACATCTAGCCAAAGACATGCGAGTGTAGTAACTGGCGACACCTCAAAGAAACTGACGACTAAGGTTCCTTGTCTAACAAGGGCTCAGACCAAACTAGTAGTAGGACTAATCACCGACCACTGTCTCCTGAGAAAACATATACAGAAAATAGGTATCCACAATGTTCTCACGATATGCAAACTATGGGTGAAGAGGAAGAAACCTCTGTACATATCCTATATGAATGTGCAGCTTCAACTCGGAACATACATAAACTGTTCGGAGATCCACATCGTGGCGATAAATAACCATATAAAGGGCTTGGAAAGAAGCTAATAAACACTCATATAATCAAGAGAGGAGCACAATAAGTCAAGAGGCTACAGTGCATAACAGGCAGAATTGCCTACCCGGCCTATAAGCTGCCAATCCATCAACCAACCAATATCGAAAGTGAATGAAGAAATCGTTGCCAACTTCATTCAAAAATCACGTTCATGTGTGATCCGTTCCTAACATTATTTTTAAATTACTTTTAGCTTGTCATCCTGGGGTCAAATTATTAGTTTATATTATTTGATATCAACTTCAGAAATGGACAACTTATACTAACTCATCAAATTCATTTTCTATACATGCCAAGTAGTTTATAGCAAATACGTTTGAATTTGATGTTTTAAAGGCACCCCACTGAGCATGACGGGCATTAGGTGAGCTTTAATCTTCAGGCTGTCTCATCCCCTCCATTTACAACTAATTATAGCACTCATTACGAAAGTTTATTAATCAATGTTCACTGGTAATCAGAGTCACGGTCTAATAGGATTGCTCTTCGAATTTGACATGAAGGAGATGTGATATATTGATTCTCTTGTAACTTATAATACTTAAATAAGTTAAAATAAGTACATATAAGATAATCAACAGATAAAAATCAAGGCAGGCAATTAAAAAAGTCTAAAATATACAGGGTATCGATGGATTACTGACATTGCCATTTTAGTAATTTATAAAATAATGAGGTTGCTTCTTATTAGGCCGAAAATGGGACTACCTATGTTAATTAAAAACAACCACACAACACATTTTTATAGCATTCTAAATTACATTCATGTACTGTATTCTATGTTTAACCTCAATACCATAAAAAAGTAGGCCAACGAGTAAACGTCTTTCTATCAAAAGATTTTGTTATTCACCCTATAAAAATATTATACCCAACCTTATTTACTTTTTTTTTTGAAGCAAAGTTACAACATCCAATGTAATTTTTTGCTATTTAATAAAGCGACTTGAGCCTAACGAAATAAACAACATTGGTTTAGGTAGGCATCAGACTTTTTGGGTTCATTATTGTATCTACATATAATCTACTTGAGTTTTTTTTCGATCATGAAAATTAGACAGCTTGTTACGAATATATTTTAGTATAGCTAAAAAAGAACATCACGTCAAAGATGTTGCCAAATTCTTTGTTATTACTACTTGTGTTCAAAGAAAAGATCGTAGAAAATTGAAATTTGGATCATAATTAATTACATACCATATACATCAAGGTCTACATTTTTAAAACCTCAGCGTAATTATAATTTTTAAATTGATTCTTTGGAAACAAATGTTATAATTTTCCTTAACAGGTAATTAGTTAAATCTTTGTCAACACAAGGAAATGTTCAAGGGAATTATAATAAACTGCTTTAAACTATATGTTTAAATGGTTATTTACAATACGATCTCCTTCATTTACAAAATTACTACTAAAAAAGCAACATTTTTTCTTTCAATTTACGAAACCATTTATTTGAGAAGTATAATAAAATTAAATGTTTATTTCTGTAGATAAAGACAATATCTTAATTCATTCATCCACGGGAATCTTTAAGGACAGGTCCGATTCAGGAATACTAGTATATATATATATATATATATATATATATATATATATATATATATATATATATATATATATATATATATATATATATATATGTGTGTGTGTGTGTGTGTGTGTGTGTGTGACGGCCCGTGGTGTAATACATTGCTTACGGTGCAGAAAGTCAAGGGTTCAATCCCGCAGGTCGGTATACTTATTTATTAAATTATTTAAATGTATTTGGCCTGGCCACGTACAAAGATAGTAGTTGTTCGCAGAAATGCAATAACGTCCGAGGCAGCACAAAGGCGTTGTCTAAAAGGTGCTGTGAAATACGGAAATGTATAGCCGCGTATTCACTTGAGCATTCGCTCCGCATGAACACGCGTTTGCTCTGTTTTGATCAGATGAGTACAGGGCGAGCAGAATGGCTCCACATGCCTCGGCCCGAGTCGAGAGTTGTCGGTACATCAAAGTGAGTACGCGCTCGGTTCGTGCTCAGTGTGGACGGGGTTCAGTAGCCGAGTCGGGTCGAACAATATGAGCCGAAAGACTGTCCCCTCTCCAATACGCTCCATTCGGTCAATCCTCTGATGCTAAATGTTTGTCTTATTCTTTTGAGATACTACGAAAAGTATCCCATATTATGAAATCCCAGAGGTCAACACTATTATAATAATATTAAAAAAGAAGATATATAATAAAAGACTGTTTTTTAGTCAATTTCCACTGGTTTATTTAAATTGCGATGACGCGTTACCCTGTGGATGCAGTTTCTTCAGATCTACATTTTACACTGTCAAGTTAGGTTTAATGTTTATAATTTTATATAATTTCTTAATTATAATATTACAACTAATAAAATTACATTGATAGTATTGGAAAACCCACACAGATATGGAATTAGGAGAACAAATTCAATATGGTGAATTGTTTAAATCTACCTGGTCGTTGAGTAAAGTACCTGTAGTCCTTAATCGATTTATGTGCATTGTCTCTAAAAGGTTTAGTGTTAAACCTTTTTGTTGGGTATGTAAAATTTTTAAATTCTTATTGAACGTGTGATTTTCTGTTAAAAGATGATTAGTATATGTTGAATTAGACTTTCTATGGATGAAACTTTTTTCGTGTTCTATGATTCTTTGTAAAAATGTACGTCCAGTTTGTCCTATGTATGTTTTAGGACATGATACACATGTTAATTGATAAACTCCTGTCTTATTATTTTTAATGATTTGTGGTTTGTAGTTTTTGAGATATTTCCCTATAGTATTTTTAGTCTTGTAAGCTATGTTGATATTTTTTTGATTTAAAAATTTGCACAGGTTTTCTGTTGGTTTGCTGAAATAGGTTAAGCATTTAAATGTGATTTTTCTGTCCTTAGAACATGGGTATATTTCTGAGATTGCCTTGTTTCTAAGTTTTTTCCTAACGATGTTATCGATTAAAGTAACCGAATAACCGTTGTTAACGGCTACTTGTTTTATGTAGTTTAATTCTTTAGTAAAATTGTCATCTGATAAGGGGATATTAGTATATATATAATACTATGATAATCCGCGAGTTTATGATAATATCCCCTTATCAGATGACAATTTTACTAAAGAATTAAACTACATAAAACAACTAGCCGTTAACAACGGTTGTTCAGTTACTTTAATCGATAACATCGTTAGGAAAAAACTTAGAAACAAAGCAATCTTAGAAAAATACCCATGTTTTAAGGACAGAAAAACCACATTTAAATGCTTAACCTATTTCGGAAAACCAACAGAAAAACTGGGAAAATTTTTAAATCAAAAAAATATCAACATAGCTTACAAGACTAACAATACTATAGGGAAATATCTCAAAAACAACAAAATAAAAATCAATAAAAATAATAAATCAGGGGTTTATCAATTAACATGTGGATCATGTCCTGAAACATACATAGGACCAACTGGATGTACATTCCCCCCCCCCCCCCCCCCCCCCCCCCCCCCCCCCCCCCCCCCCCCCTTTACAAAGAATCACAGAACACGAAAAATGTTTCATCCATAGAAAGTCAATTCAACATATGCTAATCATCTTTTAACAGAAAATCACACGTTCAATCAGAATTTCAAAATTTTACATACCGATCAAAAAGGTTTAAAACTAAACCTTTTAGAGACAATGCAAATAAATCGATAAAGGACTACAGGTACTTTAAACAACGACCACATAGATTTATACAATTCACCATTATTGAATTTATTCTCCTAATTCCATGTCTGTGTGGGTTTTCCAATACTATCAATGTAATTTTATTAGGTGTAATATTATAATTTTTTTAGGTTACTCTGTTACCAGATATTTATTCCTTCTACATACAGATATTTATTCCTTCTACATACTATTATGGTCAAATTGAAAATAACGAAAAAGAAAGAACACTAAAATAGAAGTATATTATGTTGATCTATACACAACAACCCCTCTAACGCCCTAACCCTATCCTTTCACGTCATATATCTTTTACTATAAATTACAATTGAATAAAACATCCAACACAAAATTCTCATAATAATATTGAAACTATACAATATTTAATGATAACCACCTCTTTCACCCTCTAACCCTATTAATATTAAAAATAACAAAAAATAATGTAATACTTCGAGTCCTTGCCTCAAAGAACCCTGAATAAGACCTATAACACAATGAATGCTCAGTCACCCTTCAACTCCCTTTCCCCATACACTGCATAATTATTTATAGTAAACAAATGTTTAAAATTTCCCGATTATCCATCCAAAAATCTGGAAAAATTCCCATAGTACTATTAAAACTATACAATATTTGACAATTCTACCTCTTTTAAACTCTCCTTCTTCCATTAAAATTGAAAGTAATGAAAAAATAACCTAATTTTCACATTCCTCGGCTTCAAAAACCCTTCAAAGGACCTATAACAAAATATATACGAAGTAACCCCATTTCACAAATACAATATTTGCCTTGGGTAAGGAAAGTAAAAACTGTACATATTTTTTTGTTAATTGTTGTTCTTCGATACTTATTTCATGCTATTAAATAATTTATCATATAAAATAAAATGAGACTGTTTAAATTTTATTTTTATTCCACCCTTATGTTAAAATACGGTAGCTGTTTGTCTTAAAGCCCGGTTGCTATACCGCTCTCGAATGCTTTGAATAACAAATCTCAACTTTGTTTGCTTCCAGGTATTTAATAACGAACCATTATTAAATCTGAATAAGATATTATTGCCCTTATCCGGAAACATACATAATCTAAGATCATAATACTAACAAAAACACCAAAATGAAACTTAGCTAAGAGGGTGAAATTATAAATTCGGAACTTGCTTATGACTTACGTCGATCAAGCTCCCTACAAGGTGGAACAACAAACGCCAAAAGGGGATGCTCATATAAGAGGGCTAACAAGGCACCCCCAATGAAGCCGAATGTATTCGGCTAACTCCTGAAAACAAACCGCTGACTAGATCTTATATTACTATAATATTAGTGAAGGAGCGAATACCATTTCCATATTGACACTGTAATTACTTCCCTTGCTAAAGAAAAATACTGTAAAAGTGTTTCATCCTCTGATTTTTTTTTTTGTTTTATGTTTTAGGATCCCTACAAAAAACATATATGCCCATTTTCGTCAGTCTAACTGTTGGTGTGTCTATTCGACTGTCGGTTTCTCTGTCTGTCGATATGCCTGTACGATAACTTTAAACCGAAATGTGATATCGATTTCAAATTTGGCACACCTATAAAAATTTAAATAGGAGTGATAGGAAGTGTGTGTTTTTTTCCTATAGCCCTTTTCAGGATTTGTACCGTCGATGAATTTCAAGAATTGTGTTATTTTTCCATTATTTTCGAAGTTACTAATCATCATCAGCTTATACTGTCCACTATTGGACGAAAGCCTTCCTCAAGTCTTGCCACTTTTTTCTGTTCTGTGCCGCTTGTTTCCAATTTCCAACCACTCATTTGAAATCATCAGTCCACCGACTTGGTGGTCTACCTCTACTCCGATAGGCATCGGAGCTTGGTCGCCACTCTATGATTCTCTTTGTCCATTGCCCATCCTTAAACCTAGCAACATGCCCAGGCCAGTTCCATTTAAGATATGGAATGAATTTGCGTCTTGTACCCCCGTGCTCTTTCTGATAATGTGATTTGGGATGTGATCTCTAAGAGTAACGTCTAACATTGACCTCTCCATCTTTTGTTGCATGACACATATTTTATTGATGTTTTTCTTCGTCACTGTGAGAGTATCGGTTCCGTACGTAAGAACAAGGAGTATGCATCTGTCAAATACTTTTCTTTTTAAATACATAGGAAGGTTCGATGTGAACATATAGGCCAGTTTGCGTATGCAGCCCAGGAGAGACCTATTCGCCGCTGAACTTCATGTGTTTGGTTATCTCGTCCTATGCTGATTTCATGTCCCACATATTTATATTGGTGCACTTGCTCTATCTCTACGGTATTCAGTTTTATAGTGCCACTTAATACAAGATTTGTCATAAACTGGGTCTTGAATGGATTGATCTTTAGACCAACCTTTCCTGAAGCTGCCTGAAGCATGTGTAGCATAGTTTGTGCTTCTTGTATTTTGTCTGTTATTAAGACAGTGTCGTCGGCGAAACCAAGGTGATTTAGCTTTTCACTGTCAATGTTAAGTCCCATTCTTTCCTAGTTTATTGAGTTTAGAATACTTTCCAGAAGTGTTACGGAAAGCTTGAGTGAGAGCGTATCACCCTGCCGCACTCCTCTTTCGATTCGAAATTTTCTGGTGGATTGATTAGTTCGTGTTTTAACAAGAGCGGTGGTATTTTCATATATATATTTAATTACATTGGAATATCGATGATTAATACGACACTAACGATCTGCTGGTAAAGACCGGGAATCCAATCTATAGCTTTGCAGATGACAGTACGCTTGTCTCTTCATTCACCTTGAACGCTCGGACATCGGCTGCTCAGGCGAATATCCGCAGACAGCAGGAGGTCGTTCAACTTAACAAAGACCTGGAAGAAATTCTATCTTGGGGTGACAATAACCAAGTGAAATTTAACGCTACAAAAACCCAAGCGGCAGTTTTTTCTAAAAAAGTTAACGTTGCTGAACCCGACATAGTTATGTCGGGGCACTCCATTCCCCTAGCATCGTCGCTCAATTTGTTGGGCGTTAGTTTGGGAGCAAATATGTCTTGGCATGAACATGTTGCAGGCATAGCAAGGAGAGCTTCTCAAAAGTTGGGAATATTATTTAGAACCAGAAAGCTTTACACCCCACAGCAACTGTTAATTCTTTACAAAGCCCAAATTCGACCAACTATGGAATACTGCTCCCACGTTTGGGGCTCCGCGCCCAAACATACACTGTATTTGTTGGATTCTGTTCAGAGAAGAGCGGTCCGTCTGATTGGGGACCCGGAATTGACCGGCGGCCTTGATTCGCTGGAACATCGAAGAACGGTTGGCGACTTGAGTCTGTTCTACAAGTATTTTCATGGAAAGTGTTCGAAGGATGTAGCCGGCTTAATTCCTCCCAAAGCGGTGCATGTTAGAAATACACGTCGCGCTGGTGCTTCGCATCCGTATGAGGTTCAGTTTGTTACTCCGCGGACAACGCTTTTCAAGCAATCTTTTATATGGAGAACGTCATCCCTTTGGAATAATTTGCCCAGCGCTGTGTTTCCCACCGAGTACAATTTACAGCGATTCAAGAACAACGTGAATCGCTTTTTCCGCACTCGTGCCGCTCCTGGAGCGCTTTAGGGACTTCCCTGCAGCACGTGAGCTAGACCCATAAAAAAAAAACTCAGCAAGCGCATCCAAAAGTCTCTGCTGATTTACAGAATCAAAACCCTTTTCGAAGTCCACAAATATGAGTACAAGAGGCTTTATTATATTCTATACACATTTCGATGAGGATTTTAACTGTAAGCAGATGGTCGTTTGTTCCGTACCCCGAGCGGAAAACTCGAATTTATTTGCTAGACGTTTGGTAATTATTTTCGTGAATAACTTGTATACACGGCTCAAAAAGCTAATGAGTCGATAGTCTGTGAGATCTGAAGTATCTCCTTTTTTATGCACGATGACAATAGTTGCATTATTCCATTGCGATGGAGTTATTCCTTCCAGGAGGCATTTATTGAATAACATTTTAAGTCATTTGATAATTTGTTGTCCTCCTTGTTTAATGGTCTCTTCTACAATATTGTCTTCACCCGGAGCTTTGTTTTTTTCATGTCCTTCAAGGCTGATGTGATTTTTTCTTCTGTCTGGGATATCCTCTGACCCCTGATTTAGGACTTTTGGTATGTTGATTTCTTTTCTTTTATTTTGTAAGGTATATAATTTTTGATAAAATAATTCGATAATGTGTAAAATATCTCTTTTGTTTGTTATTACATTACCATGCATGTCCTTAATCTTGCATATGTCTTTCCTTCCCATTGTGTTCTTCCTTCTCAAAACTTTTAAGCTTTTATTCTGTTCTACGATTTTAATTTCCTCTGCATTTTTTTGTCTTTTGTCTTCTCTAATTTCCCTCGGTAACTCTCTATTTATAGTTCTGTATTCATCTGTATTCTTATCTACCATTTCTTTCCTTTGTTTTATTAGCAGTTTTACTCTTTGATTTAATTTCTGTTCTTTTTGTTGTTTGGGGCAAGTTTTGCAAATAGCATTTTCTATACTATTTTTCATGTTTTCAAATATGTTATCAACTGCTGTATCTTCATTGTGTTCTAAGAACTCTCTTCTATAAGAATCCACATCTTCCGGGGTCGTCCATTTCTTATGGTTTCTTTTAAGAATCATGTTGTTTCTTTCCTGTTTAATGTTAATAAACACTTTTGCCAGCCATCTACCTTTCCAGAAGTTTTATAACTCGTCATATTCAGTAGGGATTTTTAGCCTTAATTCACCACGTTGGCCACACGGTTTGGCGAATGGGTAAGGATGTAAGGATAGGGTTTTTAGATGGTTTTGGGCGGGAAGGGTGAAAAAAGGACATGATGTTACTAGTACTACTACTTAAATCAGCTTTTTGTAAAATTGCTAAAGTTTCACCTCTTTGCACCTTTTTGTGAGATTAATATCTCACTATAAAATATCGATTATTTAAAACATCGACTTGTAGTGCTTGGATTAAATTATTTTTTTATATAAAATAACCAGCCAAGGGCAAGTGGGACTTGCGCAATTAATGTACGTTGATTGCTTTTAAAATAAAAATTTTTGTTACAGTTACAGATCAATGACTTCACAAAACACGTCCCAAATGAGTTTTCAACAAAGTTTTTTTTCGATCTTTACTGAACACGATGACCTTGAAATTTTTGTTTCTTATGTACCAGATAAATTATTAAAGGTAACGCACTCGTGATAATTTTCGTTCAAGCTAAACCCTGTGGAGAATATTCTAGGATTTTTTCAAAATTTTTTGATAAGGAGGGTGCAGCGATTTTCTTGCAATTTTTTAAAAGTAATATAAAGAAAAGTGTGTGCAAGTATTACATTATATATATTTTTTACAAGCTTTTATTTGACACTACACTCGATAACTTGGTAATTTTTTTTTCACTTCCGATTTCATCCCACAAAACCCTTAGGTCAAAAATCAAAAAAGGTGTGACAGACGGACAGACAGACACCGAACTGTACGTACGGAATACCAAAAACTCAAATCCAGTGCTTATTGTGAAAGTATATGTTTGGAAGGGAATTACTGAGTTACAATTTACCTATTTTTTTAAATTGATTTTGAAGAATGTAGAGAAAAATGTTAGCAGCTAGATTAGTATATTTTCATAAATTGTGTTAATGATTTTTACATAAGCGCCACCTTAATTTGGATAGAGCAGCGCGGGCCCAAGATTCACTTGCCCTTTCTGTGTTTGATAAAATAAATAATCATTTTCTGTCGAACTATTTTTTTATTTAGAATATAATATTCCATATTTCCACAATTACTTATTAATTTTCGACAGCGGCGAGAAACGCGCGGCGATATGACTAAATCTGAAAAAAAATTGTAAACTCTGTAAAACAATTATGGATGACTTATAAACTTTATTTTTTAAATACAGTCGAAGTATCTAAAACTTTTAATAATTTGACGATTCCTCTGTAACAAAAAAAATATTCCACCTCCTATTTCTTACGCTAAAAAAATGTTGGCTTTCGTTTCAAAAGCAGGTTAAAAATAACATACGGTACGAGCAGTCTATAGAGATGAAAAAAAAAGGTATATGTAAAGAAATTTGAGTTAGATGTTACAGGGTGTTTAAAATAAATTTATGCATTTCAACTATTTTAAATTGAAAAATCTCAAATTTTTTAAATGGCACACTCTGTATTTTATTATTTTTTCTAATAGATTTTACAAAACCCTCCAACTTTTATTAAGTATATCATATACCTATTTCTAATAGTTTTCGATTTATTTTAAATTTTTACCTTTGCTTTTAATACACTTACGCTATTGTGAAAACATAAACAAATAGTTAATAATAATTTTAATATAGTTTAACTTTTCTAATGATTAATTATTATGACGTAATAAATATTCAAAAATATGCCCGTCTACTTGAATACACATGTTTAGTCGTTTTACTACATTTTCCTTCACTTTCCTTAGCATAAAGGGTGTTATTGTCCTGCACGCATCCCGTATACTATTTTCCATATCTACTGGTGTTGTAGGGGGATTCACATAAACACGATCTTTAATGTAGCCCCACAAAAATAAGTCTAAAGGTGTTAAGTCACATGATCGAGGGGGCCGCTGAATGAATCCATCCCTCCTCCATTCATCCATCCATAACTATTACCTTTATACGTCACTTACAACAAATTAAACTATTTTTACTTGCTTAATAGACATGTCAAAATTTGACAATGCCTACATTTTTGTTTTGTCTTGGCAACTATGATCTTATAGTGTAAGTGTATTAAAAATAGGGGTAAAAATTGAAAAATTCAAAATAAATCGAAAACTATTAGAAATAGGTATATGACATACTTAATAAAAGTTGGAGGGTTTTGTAAAATCTATCAGAAAAAATAAAAGTATACAGGGTGTGCCATTTAAAAAATTTGAGATTTTTCAATTTAAAATAGTCGAAATTCATAAATTTATTTTGAACACCTAACACAGGATCTAACTGAAATTTCTTTACATATATCTTCTTTTTCATCTCTATAGAACGCTCGTACCTTTTTTTGGTGGGGCTACATTAAAGATCGTGTATATGTGAATCCCTCTACAATACCAGTAGATATGGAAAATAGTATACGGGATGCGTGCAGGACAATAACGCCCTTTATGCTAAAGAAAGTAAAGGAAAATATAGTAAAACGACTAAACATGAGTATTCAAGTAGACGGGCATATTTTTGAACATTTATTACGTTATAATAATTAATCATTAGATAAGTTAAACTATAAAAATTATTTTTAACTATTTGTGTATGTTTTCACAATAGCGTAAGTGTATTAAAAACAAGGGTAAAAATTGAAAAATTGAAAATAAATCGAAAACTATTAGAAATAGGTATATGATATGCTTAATAAAAGTTGGAGGGTTTTGTAAAATACTATCAGAAAAAATAATAATTAAATAAATTTGAGATTTTTCAATTTAAAATAGTCGAAATATAATAATTTATTTTGAACACCCTGTAGCATCTAACTCAAATTTCTTTACAGATATCTTTTTTTCATCTCTATAGAACGCTCCTACCAATTATGAGTATTCCACCTTCAGAAACAATGGCGCTACTGGCAATTTTTTGCAAAACTGAAAACTAGTATTTTTTTAAAAAGTTGAAATATTAGAAAAAACTACTAGGTTTAGGTATATAACATTATTAATAAAAAAGTTACAAAATTTTACGCAGAATTTAAAAATAAATTAGAAAATAGGATGTTCCATTTAAAAAAAACATATGTTATATCGGCCACACTTCTTTGAAGTAACCTGTATACTCAAAAATAATTTTAAACTGTGCACCTTAACATTCCCTAAAATTATTGTATTTGACATTTTTCCGTCATTCCCGAAACAAATGAAATAATGAACTTTACTCTATCGTTGACTCACCCTGTACAACTGCTAAATTAAAAAATGTGTGTTTATTATTTATTAATATTGAACAAACTATTATTTTCAGTGTTTTTTGAAGTTCTTAATTCTGACTTGACATCAAAAAATAATGTCAACAATCATCTCAACAAAAATATATAATAATAATATCAACAAAAAACTCACTTTTAACATTTACAAGGGTTCTGTATGGTTGGTAAAATGCTTTTTTAATAAATAAATACAATGAAATCATGGTTTTGTTCAATATTAATGAGCTAAAAACAATTTTTTAAAGACGTTGCACATGGTTATTTTAAACAGCATTTTGCTACGTAGCTTAGTTAAAGGTGGTGTATGCGTGTTTTTTGTTAAAGATGAACACTAAAACCTAATATTTTTATGATAAATGTAGATTCAGAATATTTAAAGATGTTTGACGTAATAGTTTTATTGCATAATTTTAATGATTTTTACATTATTTATTAAAATTTATTTTTTTCAATTTAATAGTTTTCTGGCAACTTTAAGTGTGTTTTCTGAAAAAACCTCACGGTCGATGTCTTTTTTTATGACTTTTTGGATTCAGCATAAAAAAATACTGAAGAAAACACGTGTCTTATTTAAAAGACAGCTTAATTTTATATATCTGTGTTGTCAGAGTCTTGCGATATGACCCGCCCATCTCCCCTTCAACCTGCTTACCCTCTCAGCTACATCAGTTATTTTGGACCTTCCTCGAATTTCTTCATTAGTCAGCCTATCCCTCAAAGATTTTCCCAATATCCTCCTTTCCATCGCTCGTTGAGCTACTTGTAGGCGATTTATAATTTCTTTATTCAAAGCTCACGTTTCCGTTTCGTATATCAATACTGGCACCACACGCATTGATCGAATATGTTCGCATTTAGTGTATTTGGGACATTGAAAAGGAAGATGTTCCTCAATCTGCCAAATGCCGACCAAGCCAAGGATATGCTCCTTGATAATTCCGCTGTCAAGTTTTCTTTGGATATTACTACTTTTTGTCCAAGATATATGTACGAACCCGATCTTGTGATTTTCGCGTTTTCAATATTCAGTACTGCTACTTTATCACAGTCGTCATTTATGACGTTATGAACATAGTTTTGGCGATGTTTATCTTTAGACCAATCTCTCCGGACTTGTTGTTAAGTTCGTTCAGCATTTCTTCCAATTCTTCTTTGTTGTTAGATATAAGCACAATATCAACCGCGAATCGCAAATGATTAAGTTGCTCTCCTCTTATATTTATACCCTTACTTGTCAATGGAAGTTGTTTGAAAAGATCTCCAATTTCAGTGAGATGGTGTCCCCTTGACGTACCCCTCTTTTCATTTCTATCTTGTTGGTGTTTTCTTTCAATATTATCTGAAATGTTGCATTTTCATATACATTTTGCTGAGAGTATCTACTGTCAATTCTACAGTTACTTAGACTATTTAATGTTGCTCAGATTTCAAGAGTGTCAAATGCTTTCGCGTAATCCACAAAGGCCACCCAAATCTTAAAATTATACTCATTTGACTTTTCTATTACGGTTCTTAATATGAAGGTGATGCAGTGTACTAAAGCCTTTTCTAAATCCGGCTTATTCTCTGGGTTGTGTAAGCGTCCAATTTCTTTGTGAGTCTCGCAGTTATTATTTTCTCTCTCTCTCTCTCTCTCTCTCTCTCTCCTCTCCCTCTCCCTCTCCCTCTCCCTCTCCCTCTCCCTCCCCCCCTCCCCCCCCTCCCTCCCTCCCTCCCATATATAACATGATATACAACATATAACATGATATACTCAAAGCAAACCCCTTCCTTGCTTTAAATTTGTTAATATATTCCTAATACTATTTAATAAGACTTAACCATCCACATCCTTTTAACTCCCGTCTCTAGAAGCGACATCGCTGTACAACTATAGGTTCATTTTCAATTTTTTTTATTTTCTTTTTGACGAGAGAAGTAAAAAAATGAATATTTTACTGTTTTTAGTAGAAAACATCAAGGCGAATACAGTAATAATATACTTTAATAGAGAAATCTGGATTTCAGACTGATGCTCTAGACAAATTTATAATCGGTTCTACTACTAAAAAAATTAAAAATAATTATAATATTTATATACTCTTTTCGGTAATAGAGTGTTTAAAAAAATAATTATTGTACGCAGTTAGCATCTAGGTCATACAGGACAATATCCGTTATTGAACTACGTAAAGTTAATTTTACAAATGGTAGAAATATATACTAAATTAAATACAACTTTGGAAAAAAACATTCAGAGTAAAGCAAAACAAAATGATGTAAGCAAATAAAGGTAACATAGTAATAGCAATAGACAAAATCGACTATATTAATAAAACGTTAGATTTTTTCAAAACAGGAAAGTACAAAATTTTAAATAAAGATAAATATTTTTCAAAAAGAAATAAAACAACAAATTGAACAGGCTACATGTACCAATCACGATAAAGATAAATTTAAATTGATAAATATGAATCCCCAAATCCCACAACTTTATTCACTCATAAAACTACACAAACTTGACTACCCAATCAGACCAGTTGTTTCCTATATGTCTGCTCCAGCATATAAGACGTTATCATTTTTAATTGATTTAATCAAATATCATAGCAAATTTGATCTAGTATCAAAAACTCATACGAACTCGTGGATAAAGTTAAGAATATAACAATACTAGATAACTCTAAATTAGTTTCTTTCGATGTCAAAAACTTATTTCCAAGTGTTCCCCCAGACGAAACAATAATTTTAATAGAGAACCTATTAATAAAAAACAAAGTAAATGAAGTTATAAAAATGGACATAATTAATTTATTAAGAACTTGGCTAAGACAAAATTATTTTTCATTCAACAATAAATTCTACAATAGTAAGGAAGGGTTAATTATGGGGAGTCCATTAGGTACATTACTTGCCGAAATTTTCATGGACAGTATTGAAACAATGATATTTATTTAACAACCATAATAACAATAGTAATAATTGTCTATACTTTTATCGATACGTAGACGTTATAATTGTTTGCTTTACAGGTACGGACAGACAATTAACTTACTTTTTACAGTACATTAATTCTTTACATAGAAATATCAGTTTTACAATGGAAGAAGAAGTCGAAGGGAAAATCAACTTCCTAGACTTAACAATCAGTAAAATCAGGAAAAAACATGAATTTGCAATATATCACAAACCTTGTCATACAGATACCACAATTCACAATATTTCTCACCACCCTAACCATCATAAACTCGCGGCTTATCATAGCTTTATACATAGACTAACTAATATCCCCTTATCAGAGGACAGTTTTATTAAAGAATTAAACTACATAAAACAAGTAGCCGTTAACAACGGTTATTCGGTTACTTTAATCGATAACATCGTTAGGAAAAAACTTAGAAACAAGGCAATCTCAGAAATATACCCACGTTTTAAGGACAGAAAAACCACATTTAAATGCTTAACCTATTTCGGGAAACCAACAGATAAACTGGGAAAATTTTTAAATCAAAAAAATATCAACATAGCTTACAAGACTAACAATACTATAGGGAAATATATTAAAAACTACAAATCACAAATCAATAAAGACAATAAATCAGGGGTTTATCAATTAACATGTGGGTCATGTCCTAAAACATACATAGGACAAACTGGACGTACATTTATATAAAGAATTACAGAACACGAAAAAAGTTTCATCCATAGAAAGTCTAATTCAACATATGCTAATCATCTTTTAACAGAAAATCACACGTTTAACAAGAATTTCAAAATTTTACATACCTAACAAAAAGGTTTAAAACTAAACCTTTTAGAGACAATGCAAATAAATCGATTAAAGACTACAGGTACTTTACTCAACGACCAGGTAGATTTAAACAATTCGCCATTATTGAATTTATTCTTCTAATTCCATGTCTGTGTGGGTTTTCCAATACTATCAATGTAATTTAATTAGGTGTAATATTATAATTAAGAAATTATATAAAATTGTGAACATTAAACCTAACTTGACAGTGTAACATGTATATCTGAAGAAGCTGCATCGACATCGAAACGCGTCATCGCTATTTAAATAAACCAGTGGAAACTGACTAAAAAACAGTCTTTTATTATATATTTATAATGAATTTCCATCAAGTAGAACCTACAACTATCCAAAATTTAAATTTTTTGACCTTGTGAAATAATCACAATATATATATATATATATATATATATATATATATATATATATATATATATATATATATATATATATATATATATATATATATATATATATATATATATATATATATATATATATATATACATATATACATATATACATATATATATGTACATATATACATAGATATATATATATATATATATATATATATATATATATATATATATATATATATATATATATATATATACATATATATATATATATATATATATATATATATATATATATATATATATATATATATATATATATATATATATATATATATATATATATATATATATACATATATACATATATACATATATATGTACATATGTACATAGATACATATATACATATGTACATATATACATATATACATATATACATTAATTCTTCACCACATACCATCCTTCCAACTTCCTTATTCCTTATCAACACGTTTGGCCGGCGCAACGAGGATGGCTAAAAAAACTTCCAAAATGAACAATGAATATGTCGAATTTCCAAAACGCAGTACCCCAGGCGAGTATAGGTAACTCAGAATCTCGCACTGCTCTTGCAGTCAGTCCCATGGATTCTGGGAAGGACAAAAATTCGAAAGCAAAACACAGTCATATACCTACAGGACATAAACAACCCAAAAGAACAGAATGGTACATAGCAACTTACAACAAAAAAACTTTAGGAGCGAAAAAAAAATGCATTGGAAGAACTAATAAAACATAAAATGGACAGTGTTGGGCTCAGCGGAAGATAGAAGAACAGGAGAGTCTTGTATCATCCCATGGTCATAAATTTTTCTAAACGCACAAATAACTAACAGCCTACTCATTACTACAAAGCAAATAGCGACAACGAAAAAAGTAAACATACAAAAATTAGGTAAGAGACACAAATCCCATGAAACAGAGAATACTATTAGGAAATGACCCTACAAATGCAGATTAATATTGGCAGAAATAGACAAAAAGTAAAGAAAAAGATCAGAGAAGACGTCAGACAGAACAGAAACTCAAAAATAGAAGAAATTGTGAAAAAGGGAAAAAGTTTGAAACACCTAAAGAAACAAATGAATGAAGGGAGACATCAAATAATAAAACTTATAAATAACGATAACCAATAGGTCGTACAAATCCAAGAGATAAAGGAAGCTACAGAGAAATATTATCAAACACTGTATGACACGAAAATATCTCCATCGCCCAAGAAAGAAGGAAATAGACTGATAGTAATAATTGTGGGATCTGAAGAAATTTCCGATGTAACAACGCATGAAATAATGAACGCCAAATGCACAAAAACAAAGGACCAGGGACGATGAAATAACTATAGATATGATAAGAAATGGAGGGGCACCGATAATAACATCTCTTCAAGCTCTATTTAACAGCTGCCTTATAGAAAGTAAAATACCAACACCTTGGGTGAACGCATTGATTGTACTTAGTTTTAAAAAGGGGAACAAATTTAAAGTGGAGAATTACAGACCCAACAGCCTGTTATCGGCACTATACAAAATCCTAACTAGAATGATAACATATAGATTAACGAACAAATTAGACAGTTTTCTACCACGTGGACAACTCGAATTTAGACGGCGATACAGGACTTTGGACCATCTTTCAATAATTAGATTACTGGTGGAAAAGGAAATGAATATAAGGTCACGTTGTGGATAGCAATGGTTGACTACGAGGGGGCATTTGATTCGGTAGAGATATGGGCAGTCCTTAACGCCTTAAGTCATAGCAGAGTCGACGAAAGATACACAACTCTTCTTGAATGCATTCATAAAAATGCAACATCACAAATAATGCTTGAGGAAAAAACAAATAAATTCAAAATTAAAAGAAGAATTAGACAAGGCAATATCACCACAGCTGTTCAATTTGACTCTAGAAGATATGTTCAAATCATTAAAGGGGGATACTAATGGAGGGTGAACGATTAAATCACTTAAGGTTCATAGATAATATCACTCTCATCGCCAACACAAAAGAAGAATTACAAGAAATGCTGACGGAATTAAATAAAAAGTCTCGAGAAATAAGTCTAAAAATAAACTTCAAAAAAAACAAATATTTGAATAACGAAAGTGAAGATAATAGCCAGGAACAATTAATAGAAGGTGAAAGAATAGGAAAGGTACAAACATTCATATATTTAGGACAAAAAATCGAAATATCAAAAAATAATTTAAAGGCTGACTTGGATAGAAGAGTTTCGTTAGCTTGATCTTCGTTCGGAAGGTTACAATCTACATTTAAATTGGACATCCCAAATACAATAAAAGCCAGAGTATTCGATCAATATGTACTCCCGGTATTAACATATGGCACTGAAACGTGGGCTTTAAATAAAAGTATAATAATTAAACTCCATGTAACCCAAAGAGCAATGGAGAGGAGAATGCTAAATATTAGACTCCAAAATCGTATTCCTAACATCGAGATACGAAGAAGATCAAAAGTGACAGATGTAATACAACGAATATGTATATTAAGGCGGAATTGGGCGGGACATATCGCAAGAATCAATGATAACAGATGGATACATCGTATGGTTAAATGGAGGCCTACAGAATATAAAAGATGCAGAGGTAGACTACAGACAAGATGAACGGACGACATAAAAAGATTAGCGGGACACGATCGGATGCAAAAAGCAAACAACAGAACTCATTGGGGATAACTTGGGGAGGCTTACATCCGACTATGGATGGAATAAGCTAATGATGATGATGATGATAACATCTAACACACTGTCTAATTGATCGTGAATGGACTGATTGAACTTGTCGATACCTATATTATTGCTTTTATTTTATTTTTTTATTTTTTTTTTATGGGTCTAGCACACGTGCTACAGGGAAGTCCCTAAAGCGCTCCAGGAACGGCATGTGTGCGGAAAAAGTGATTCACGTTTAGCTGACTCTTTTAATATTTGTAGGCTTCAAATTAAGTAAATGGTAATTTATTGCCAGGATATAAGTCTCCGAACAGTTTATGTCTATTCCGAGTTAAAGCCGCACATTCGTATAGGATGTGCATAGAGGTTTCTTCCTATTCACCACATGTCTGCATGTCGTGGGACCATTGTGAATGTTGAAATGTTTCCTCAGGTGATAGTGACCGGTGTCAGTCTCCCCACTAGTTTGCTCTGGACGCTTGTTAACTAGGACGTCAGTTGTTAGTTTCTTTGAAGGGCCGCCAATTACATTCCTTGTATGTCTTTGACCAGATGTTAAGAACCAACTTGCTTTAGTTCAACCTTGTTAACCCTCGAGGATAGTTCTAACGGGTCACGTTTATATTCCGTCGAGATCTTGGAGGTGGTCTGATTGACACCTAAAGCCTTTAGAGCAGGTTGACTGAACATATATTTTTTGGTTGTGGTAGGTCCATCTAATATTTTCGCGAGCACGTGCTTGTATTACATAAATGTCTACCTGGAATATTGTTGTACTTATTCCTAGTGGAATGCGAAAGTTTCACTTGGGCTTTTTTGCAAATATGCTAGCGCCTACTCCGCTCGAAGGTTTTGATCCGTCTATGTAAAAGATCAGACTCGTTGCCTTTGTCGGAGTCCCCCCCTCCATTTATAGATTTGGAACGCACCCAATTCTATATGGTTTTTCGAAATTATACGTTGTTGTCATATAGTCAGATTACATATCCAAGAGTCGATTAGATTCATAACTCTTGAGTTTCCAAATTGTACAGGTTGTTCTTTCCATTCCCAATTTGTCCTCATTGGATAGGCGCTATTAATAGTCTCACTTTTTATGTATGAGTATATATCTAGGAGTATTAGTCCTAGAATTATTTCCATAGATATGGAAGCTATGTTACTTACCTCTGTAATCGATTTAGTTCCGTGGTTGTCATTATCTGCTCTGTTATCGTCTACCATACTGCAGCTCCATATGTAACCAGGGGTCTAATGAACGTGACGTATAGCCAAAGCACTATCTTTAGATTAAGGCCTCAGGCTTTCCCAAATAAGCTCGTGAATCTCATGGGACACTTTTTGCTTTGTTGAAGTTTTTATATAATTTGTTTGTTTCACGTTAAGTTCGTGTCTAGTATCAAGCCCTAATATTTGTACTCTGTAATTGCCTGGGATTCTTTTTTTGTGAACGGTATAACAGCAATCTTTGCAGCGTTAATTTTGAGGTTTATTCACTCACGCCAGCGCTACACATTATTCAAAGATGTTTGTACGGGCCCTAGCAGAGTGGTGGTACGCTTCTCTTGGATGAGTATAACTATATCATGAGCATATCTCTCGGTGCAAAATCTCCGTGTGAGTTTAGCCGAGTGAGCAGTTCCTCCACCACTAATTTCCAGATGAGCGAGAAGAGTATTCCTCCCTGTGCGCTTCCTTGGATCACCTCTGCTTCTGGGCTATCTCTATGTAGCTTGGCTTTTATTTACCGATATAACAGCATGTTTTTTTATTCATCTGCTTGTGGTGTCCGCGATATCATTAACACAAGGGATGCATTGTCAAAAGGTTGTCAATGAAAACGCCCAGGACAACCTAGTTATTGTACAGCGATAATTCGACCCTCACTAAGGGTTAAAAGGTTTTCTAAAAGTGATCTTCTCTTATATGCCTATCGATCAAATTTCTAAAGTTTTTAACAGAAAAGATGAAACGTTGGTTGATCGATATGCTTTCGCTTCGGTGTATGTGTCCCGTCCAGGTTTAGGAATGAATACTACATTTGCAGTTGTCCATACCTTGGGGACATAGCCCAGTGCAATGCATGCTCGATATATTGTGCATACGTGCGGTACCAGATTGTCTTTGCCTTGTTGTAGAAGTACTGAGCAGATTGCACCTGGTCCAGACGTTTTGTATGATTCAAAAATAGCTACAACCCATTTAATCCTTTTATAGCTGACTATTCGGTTTGTGGCTGCCCAATTAGCTCTTGAGTTTATGGAAAAAGTTTAGTTGTGTCTGAACGACTTTGTTGTTGCATTTTTAATCATGGAAAGTGCACCTGGAGAGGCACTTCAAGAGTATCCTGTACTGATGTAGTGTACTCACCTATTGACTTCTTTATCGAGCTGACCGAGTTTGAGTTGTCTTTTAAGAGAATTTTTTGAATGCGTATTGCTTGAAAAGTGCTTTTAACTTCTAAGCAGAACCTCGTCCATGAGCCTCTTTTCGCCTTCCTTAGGGCTTTGTTGTACTCTGTAAGTGACTAAGAGTACCTATCCCATTCACCTGAGATTTTTCTTCTGTTAAATAATTAGTTAATAGTTTTTTTCAAGTCTGTTTGTTACCTAGTCAACCATGGAACGTCTTTTTTGGGCAGTGACAGCCCAAAGAACAGTTTTCTTTTTTTTATGGATCTAGCACACGTGCTACAGGGAAGTCCCTAACCGCTCCAGGAGCGGTATGTGTGCGGAAACAGTGATTCATTCTGTTCTTGAATCGCTGTGACTTGATTAGCGTATAGATCTATGTCTATCATATTGCGAGGGTTAGTTTTCATTGAAGCCGAGTATGGTAAAGTCGACTCTCATAGAATTCCCATACGGATATCGGTAATTTGTCATACCGCGAAGTATGAACTCTATGTGTCTGTGGTCAAAAGCCAATGGTTCATTTGATACTTGCCAGTTTCCTACTCTATCGTGAATAAAGAAAAGTGGTTACTGTTACGTCCACAATCTCCCTTCGTCTTTCCGTAAGAAAAGTAGGTTCATTTTCCTGGTTTGCTAGAAGTAAGTTATTCCTTACCACATATTCTATTAGAACATTCCCGTAAAGATTGTTAATGCTGCCTCATGCGGTATTATATGCGTGTCTGCGTCACATGATGCTCAAAATGGTGTCGAGATACCACACAGTAGTCTACAAGAAATTTGAACTCTGCAGTAGATGGTAGCCCTTGTGAGTCAAATGGAAAGTACACTAAGGGAATCATTCGCTTCCTGATGCTTCCACTCTCACATATCTTAGTTCGATGGTCGCAAAGTCCCTAGAACAGAAGTTTAATAGGGGCGTGCATCCCACATCGTTATTTACGTAGATACATGCCCAGCATTACCTTATTGTATATTAATTTACCGTCTGTTAGGCCAAGTTCTTTCAGTTCGCCCTGTGTGATCCATAGTACTTGGATTAGGGCGATTATTATAGAGTCGACTGACAGAGAGCTACTAAACCGGCCCTACTGTGCTGCAGAACTATTTGCAGCAGCTTTAGGTTCACTGGAGCTATTACTCCTGCGGGATGCTGAAGCTTACACTCTGAAAGGTCCCCTCTATAATCACACACATGCTTTCATCTTTGACTTCACAAGAGTTTTTAAAGATGTTTCGTCAATGTTTAACACAACCATAACACTGTTTTACCAAGTAGTGTGTGTTATTATATACCACTGCTCTGTTTTAAATTCTCCATTTTGTGATGTTGTGAATTGGGTCTTCGGAATGATGATATGATCACTTTTGTCGTTTTTAAAAACCATCCCCACTTTAAGCTGTAGACCCTTCCACAGTGACAGTGTGGGAACTTAAATTTGAGCCCAAGTTCTAGTGTCATCTCCTCTGCATTTAGGCTTCATGACTGTCGTCACCTTCAAGGTAACACTCTGCACTTAATGAATCGGCCTCACCATTTTTTGCACTGGTCGACCATTTTTTAGAAGGTCGATGGTATCATTGCCTCTACCAAGCCTGTGATTCGCGTTGTATTTCCTCTACCGTCTCAGAGCAACTACCTTAATTTCATGTTCATGTAGGAGAACTGCCCGAAGTTACAGGGCACCAAATTAGGCGAATAAGGGGGGTAGGTGATAACACTCATGAAAATCTTCGCCAAAAATGTTTCTGTACAGAACAAGTGTATTATGGTAATACACTAGGAAGCTCTCGTAGTTCCAAAGCTTTAGCCTTTTCTAATTAATAGAAAGTTCATTAGAGAAGCTCAGAATTGTCCGACGACGGTCTTCACAACTGATTTGTGAACTTTGGCGACGATTAAGGGCATAGTTATAATAGTCTTCCGGACTGCTCGTCGTCTCTCACCAAAGTTCGGCGGCCTTAAATCGCGAAAACTACTAGAAAATTTGTGTACAGCTCAGGGCTTCGTCCCCAAATGCTTATCGAATTATTTCATACTCTTCTGTAGCTCTCCAAGTTTAATACTAAACCTTACACAAATGCCCTGCTGTTTTTTTGAATCCATTGTAAAAATCACTGAGAGATACAATTAGACGCAAACGTCCATACATCATGAAACAGAGAATACTATTAGGAAATGACCCTACAAATGCAGATTAATATTGGCAGAAATAGACAAAAAATAAAGAAAAAAATCAGAGAAGACGCAAACGTCCATACAGAAGAAACTGATGTTAGCGATGTACTTACCGCCATCTGTCGGCGCGAGTCGATACTACTTGGGTTCTTGCTATAGAACTTTAGTTCAGTCACACTACGCATTATTATATCCTTATCTTTAAATTTATATTGATAATAATATTTAACTTTATTAATAATTAAATACCTATAGAACATACATTTTTTTCTTTTTATGTTTTTTTTTGTTTTTTTTTATATAACAATTTTATTCAACATTACTTCTATTGACACTGTTTAACATAGGAATAATTTATATTATATTAAATATATGCATATATATATATATATATATATATATATATATATATATATATATATATATATACATATATACATATATATATATATATATATATATATATATATATATATATATATATATATATATATATATATATATATATATATATATATATATATATATATATATATATATATATATATATATATATATATATATATATATATATATATATATATATATATATATATATATATATATATATATATATATATATATATATATATATATATATATATATATATATATATATATTTATATATATATACCAGCGCTATCTATCCCTTCGAGCCGGAATCTCGAGAAAGTGCGCTTCTGCAATTAAATGTCAGCTATGGTCTGGCCGCTTTGTTCAGAACGACTTTAAAATAAGTCACCGATAGAGTGCAGTATAAAACATCTATTGGTTTTGCGTTGGTACCCGAATAAGGTCTGAAATGGTGTTCTGTGTATTTGCCGAACCTAGCCTAACTGATGAGCCGTGATACGGCGAAACGCGTCTTTGGATGGCCTAGTAAGACGAGTCGATACTACTCGCGTTCTTGCTATAGAACTTTAGTTCATATACGCATATTATATCCTTATCTTTAAATTATATATATATATATATATTTAACTTATTAATAATATATATATACATATTATATATAATATATATATATATATATATATACATATATATATATTTTCTTTTTATATAGAATATATATATAAACATTATATAATACATATTTATACACTATTTAACATATATAATTCATATATATATATATATATATATATATATATATATATATATATATATATATATATATTCACCAGCGCCATCTATGCCTTCGAGCCGGAATCTCGAGAATGTGCGCTTCTGCAATTAAATGTCAGCTATGGTCTGGCCGCTTTGTTCAGAACGACTTTAAAATAAGTCACCGATAGAGTGCAGTATAAGCATCTATTTTGTCATGGTTTTCCGTTAGTACCCGAATAAGGTCTGAAATGGTGTTCTGTGTATTTGTCGAACCTAGCCTAACTGATGAGCCGTGATACGGCGAAACGCGTCTTTGGATGGTCTAGTAAATACAGAGAACACTTTTGGGAACTTCCAAAGTGCGGATCTTCCGATTCGCCTTTGGTTGCTTCACCAGCGCCATCTATGCCTTCGGCGGGAATCTAGAGAAGGTGCGCTTCTGCAATTAAGTGTCAGCTGTGGTCTGGCCGCTTTGTTCGGAAGGATTTTAAATAAGTCACCGACAGAGTGCAGTATAAGCATCTATTTTGTCATCGTTTTCCGCTAGTACCCGGATAAGGTCTGAAATGGTGTTCTCGGTGTTTGCTGAACCTAGCCTAACTGATGAGCCGTGATACGGCGAAACGCGTTTTGGGATGGTCTAGCAAATACAGAGAACACTTTCGTTGCTTCACCAGCGTCATATATATATATATATATATATATATATATATATATATATATATATATATATATATATATATGTATATATATATATATATATATATATATATATATATATATATATATATATATATATATATATATATATATATATATATATATATATATATATATATATATATATATATAAATTAACTGATGGAGAAATATATTTTCTGATGTATCAAGGTGTGCATCCGTCGATTAGTATTGGTTTAATTATTGAGTCGCAGACATTTTGCCGATATCAATGCTTACTTGTCGCTGGTGGTAAACTGAGACGTTCGGAGGCATGTTGTTTGGCCGATGTATATATATATATATATATATATATATATATATATATATATATATATATATATATATATATATGTATATATATATATATATATATATATGTATATATATATATATATATATATATATATATATATATATATATATATATATATACATACATATATATATATATATATATATATATATATATATATATATATATATATATATATATATTATATATATATATATATATATATATATATATATATATATATATATAAATATATATATATATATATATATATATATAAATATATATATATATATATATATATATATATATATATATATATATATATATATATATATATATATATATATATATATATATATATATATATATATATATATACACTCCTGGACAAAATTAACGCAACAGTATATTAAATCATACAAATTTCTATAATGAATTAATTTTAATAATTTTTTATGAACATTGGTTACGCTAAAAGCTAGAACAAACTTATTCAGATACTTCAAAAGTGAATTAGCTACCAAATTTCTCTATAAGATTCGAATTAAAATTATTCTTAAGACCTAATAACAAAATCATTGAAATTATGTAATAATGAAAAAAATAAACTGGGACACTAGTAGCAAAATTAATGGTGTAACTGGGACACTAGTAGCGTGTGTTGCCTCCTCTACTTCGGATGACAGCGTTTATGCGCCTAGGCATGCATCTAATTAAATTTTGAATAAAATCTTGAGGAATTTGCTCCCATTCTGTGATAACTGCATTTTCAAGTTCCCTCAGGTTTCTAGGTACAGGTATATAACGTTTCACATTTTTCTTAAGGTGATCCCATACATGTTCTATCGGATTCAGATCCGGGCTTTTTGGTGGCCATTGCATAATCGGTATATCAACTTGATTAAGATAATCGAGTACCTACCTAGCCACGTGAGGTTGAGCATTGTCTTGCATAAACAGGAAATTGGGCCCCACAAAATAACCGAAAGGCATCACATGTTCTATTACAATATTCTCAAGATAGTAGTCAGCATTCATGGATCTCGAACGGACAGGAACTAACTCTGTGCGAGCATTAAAGCAGATGCCACCCCAGAACATAACATAGCCACCGCCCAATGGAATCCTTGCAGAGATATTGCAAGGAGCAAACCTCTGTCCTGGTCTTCGCCATACTCGCTCACGACCATCTGGATGTTTTAGACTAACCTAAGTTTCATCTGTGAAGAGAACTTGTTTCCAATCATGCACAGACCAGTTTTCGTGATTTCGAGCAAAACGTAACCTGGCAACTCTGTTCTCTCTAGTAAGCAAGGGCGCAGTGGCTGGTCTCCTACTGTTTAATCCAGCTTCATTTAACCGTCTTCTAACTGTTTTAGAAGAAATTGTGACATTGCGAACAGCTTCGAGTTCGTTTCTTATTATAGAACTAGTGACAGTCCTGTTTCTTAAAGCATATTGTCTTATAAAACGTTCATCTAGGTCGCTAGTATATCGTTTTGGCCCTTGTCCTAGCCTTCTAGAATAAGTTCCTACTTCATTCAAGCGTCTTACCATACGACTTATTGTGGAACGATGTTCGCCTAACAAATTGGCAACATAACTCTGACAATATCCCTCGTCCAATAAAACTGAGGCTCGCACTACCTCGTTTTCAGTTAAATTCCTTGTTCGATTCATTTATCTAATTCTTCGGGGTCAAAAATAAAACAGTCTACCACAAAAACGTATTACTTTGAAAAAGGGAACAATTTATAAGCTTACTTTTAAAGAAAATCTATCGCATTATTACAGAAAATTGTTTATCTTCTAAAAAATTCTTTAAAACTGTAAATCTAAACGAATTGTTTTGATTTCTGTTATGAACAACGAAACAAAATATACATAGCCTACTATTCAAATACTCGATAAACTTTAAAACTGACATAAGAAAAAGATAAATTAATTTTCAGATTGTTGCGTTAATTTTGTCCAGGAGTTTATATATATATATATATATATATATATATATATATATATATATATATATATATATATATATATATATATACAGTCCCTGGCCAAATTATTAGACGCACTGTATTTTTTTTTAGTAATTTTATGTTTCTTAAGAGTTTTTATGCAATAATGGTATATTTAAACTACAATATTATTGATTTTTATTTAAAAGAATTGTTGTAGACTACATATTTGTATTTATTTTTAACATATGGCAACACTGTGTTGACAAAGTGATACATGAACGTAAACAAGTACAAATCTGTATCAGTCGCGATCGGAATCGAGTCAGGTACGGACGTGTTTCTGTGGCTTTATGGACTGTGATTGTTTGTTTAACAGTTTTATACTACTCAGTTATTAGTTTATTTTGTATGCAGTGTTTTAAAAAAGTAATTGGACTATTTTCATTATGGGTAGAAAAGGCGATCTTTCACCACGTAAAAAAGCTGAAGTGAAGGCCCTTGTGATTGCGAAAAACATTTACAAACCGAGAAATATCACGAAGATTGGAGGTTTCTGAAGCTAGTGTACGACGCATAAAAAAGAAAATTGAGTCAGGGAAGGAATTAAGCCCGAAAAGAAAGAAAAGATGCGGTAGAAAACCAATTTTCACTCCACGGTCAGAGAGATGTTTGAAGAAAATTTGTGTAGAAAACAGATTTGCTACCACAAAGGTAATAAAATCACAACTCCAGGATGCTAGCGTAAATGCTTCTGAGCGCACTGTTCGAAGAAAATTGAAAGAATTAGATTTTAAGGCCTGTCGCCCCGCCAGGAAGCCCAAGTTAACAGCTGCAATGAAAGCAAAGCGCCTGAAGTGGGCCAAACAATGGCAAGACAAAGATGTGGACTTCTGGAGAAAGGTAAGATACAGCAATTTAATCAATAATTGATACATTATTATCATTTTCAGTTAAATAAAGCAAATAAACATGGAAGTTTATATATTTTTCCTATTTTTGACAGGTCTGCTTCAGTGACGAAAGCACATTCGAAATTTTGCAGAATAAAGCTCAGTATGTGCGTCGTCGTCATGGACAAAAGTTTCATCCTGATTGTGTCGTCCCGACGGTTAAACATCCCACCAAAGTGATGATTTGGTCAGTCATCAGCGGCAAGGGCACTGGACGTCTGTACGTCGTCAAAGGAATAATGAGGCAAGATCAGTACAAAGAAGTATTACAAAATCGGTTGATTCCGCAGCTCAGAGAATGGTTTCCAAATGGGGAACCATTCACTTTCATGCAAGATGGAGCTCCTTGCCACACTGCTCGGTCTGTTAAAGCTTTTTTGGCAGAAAAAATATCCCTCTGTTGGATTGGCCGGGTATGAACCCCATTGAAAATGTGTGGGAGCTGATGAAAAGAGAAGTGGCTAAAGATGTGATTACCAACAAAACCCAGCTCCTAGAAAAGATTATTCATGTGTGGAATCATCATCCTCAAATGCAGGAGACAGTACAATCTTGCATTGATAGCATGCCGCGCAGAATTAAAGCTTTGATAGCGGCTAAAGGTGGCTCAACTAAATATTGACTTTTACTAACATTAATTTCACTTTTCTTTAAAACTTAATAAACTTATGCTTTTCTAAATTAATGCTATTTTATTTATGTCAAATAAATAGGTAATTGATTGGATAATATAAAAATAAAAAACAAATCAATTTAAAATAATAAAACGGTACAATATCACTCGGTAATTAATATTTTACATGAAATCTTGCAGTGCGTCTAATAATTTGGCCAGGGACTGTGTATATATATATATATATATATATATATATATATATATATATATATATATATATATATATATATATATATATATATATATATATATATACATATATATACATATATATATATATATATATATATATATATATATATATATATATATATAGCTTGACATATATGATAGTCTCACCTACCCAGAAACATCCCATCAACTACGGAATAGAGAAGCTTGAGACAACGGTAGTATAACTGGCGTGACATTATGCTCTTTCAAAGGACGATTATTTTTTTGTTACGTGGCTGTTACTCAATATTGCGTGGTTAATGTAAAATAACTGAAAACAGTCAAGGGCCGGCCATTTTTCAGCAGTTTACCCACTGTTTTCTTTTGCGTCAAATCCATCCCGAGACGCGTTTTGTTACTTAGTACAATTCGTTGTATCCTACCATCGTGTTCCATAACTACTTGGATAAATGCCAGTAAATAATGTTCTCTTGTTTGTCAATCCTAGCCCGACTGTCGAGACATGATACGGCAAAACGCATCTCGGGATGGATTTGACTAATAAGAGAACAGTGGGTAAACTGCTGAAATATAGTCGGCCCTTGTTGTTTTCAGTTATTTTACATTAACCACATATGCCTGAGGAGAATCCCTCGAAAAGCGCTGCCTGCTTTTAAGTGTTGACCGTGTCAACCACTCGGCTTGAAAGCTGCCGTGTCAGCTTTCGATGAAGTATTAGGTATACGTACTTAGTACAATTCGTTGTATCCTACCATCGTGTTCAATAGTGAGTTATTGATTCCACTGCATATTAAGCTTAAGATATCTACTTATTGTACTGTCAATAGAATGATTTTATAGGTATGTTTAAAAAAAAGATATCTAAATAATACCAAAAAGTGGTACGATACCTCCAACCCTCCCTTATGGATGCCTATGTCAAGGTCAACGGAGTCCCTAACCTTACTTAAGAAATGTTTTGCTGTGACGGTCGGCATTTTTCTTTTAGATACTATAAACCCGCTAATCCAAAAATAAACGGAGTAAAGTAAGTTTTTGGAATAAGTGTAGATTATGTGCAGTTAATAAACCATTTCGGGATAAACGGGTAAAAATTTTTAGTCAGTAATGCTATTAAACCAAAAATTAAAGATCATAAAAATTTTTTTACAGTGCACCGATAGTTAGAACATTGAAATATAAATCTCTTTTTATTCTTAGGTGTTTTTAGTTTAAAATCTCTTTCTCCAAGTAAATTGTATAAATTGTAACCTTTATCACAGATAGTAACATATTATTTTTGGAAAATAATCTTTTAATTGACGTATAGCCCAACAATGGATGGCAGTGAAACGTAATGATGGTTTGTTAGTTTATTTTTATCATTTAGGTATTTTTCAGAACTATAAAATTTATTTACCTTTCTTTTAAAAATTTTGCCTATAAAAGTTCGGGGATAGTTATTTCTCAATAATGCATGTTTAGCCTTTTTAATTGCATTTTCTCTAAAATCAGGAGCGGATAACCGTATAGCCCGATCAGCCAGGCCTATAATTACAGACCTTTTTTGGCTTACCGTTGGTATACAATTCGGTTTTTATATTATCGTTAGTATGATGAATAGTTAACTCTAGAAAGTTTATTGTATTATCTTCTTGAATTTCGCTAGTAAATTCTAATTTTTTATAATATTCGTTGAATTTTTTTAGAATATAAGCTGCTTTATTCATTGGAATAGCTGTTTTGCAATTATCAGCATACCTAAAGAAAAATTATATCTCGCAGCCGGTTGTCTCTAATTCTACCATTACAATTTGAGCAAAAGCCCTAGAGATAGAAGCCCCCATTGCACACCCTTCTATTTGCTTGTAACAATTATTTTCATATAGAAAGTATATTGAATTCAATGCTAATTCGGTTGCTTTTAAAAAATTCATTTCCATTTCTTTTCTATATTTTTCAGAACTAACTTAACAGGAATATTGGTATACAATGAAATAACCTTAAAATACATTAGAAGAACTTTTAATGATTTTTATTACTTGAAGCCTTAGAATCTTTTATGCGATGTATTGTTTATCTCCTCTGTTATTTATTGAGTCGTTTTCTTTGATAGGATCCAATATGATTTGTTTATAAGTTTTTTTTTATTGTAATCATTTGCTTTTATTATAACTGTTTTGTTGGTTAATCAGAAAATATATATAAAGCAGAAATAAAATTCCCACTAAATATACATATATGTATATATATATATATATATATATATATATATATATATATATATATATATATATATATATATATATATATATACGCAAATTCTAGGTGAGGGTCGGAAGTGTTCGTCCGGGCATCTGTGTTTGCCGGCTGGGTGGTAATTACGGGTTCAGGCGCTATGCTAACTGTTGCCTTCTCGATGTTTGGGTTATTCCTTGGTTTAGCTAGTAGACCCTTCCATGTAATGGAGATGTTCAGCGCATCATCTCGCTTACTTAGCTGTTTTCGATTTCCAAGGCTTCTCTGACTATGCGTGTTTTATAATGTGAAATCGAGGCTATTTGTTTAGATCCCTCAAAACTTATGTGGTGACCAGTATCATTGGGGAATTGGGAATATTATTTCGAACCAGAAAGCTTTACACTCCACAACAACTGTTAATTCTTTACAAAGCTCACATTCGACCAACTATGGAATACTGCTCCCATGTTTGGAGCTCCGCTCCTAAACATACACTGCATTTGTTGGATTCTATTCAGAGAAGAGCTGTTCGTCTGATTGGAGACCCGGAACTGACCTGCGGCCTTGATTCGCTGGAACATCGAAGAACGGTTGGCGACTTGAGCCTATTCTAATGTACCGATTTAGTTTATTTTTAATTTATATGTGTACAGTATTTTAAAATAAATAACAGGTAAGCCGAAATCAATAATATTATGTAGGATGAACACAATGTAAATAAGAACAATACAACATAACTAAAAAATAAAACCCAAAAATGTGTTTATCGTAAATTAAACAACTGATGAAGACCAGAATGTAGGGTTGAAAGTTCTGTCAAAAATATATACTATGATGATTCTTAATTTCATGAACATTAAACCCAAGAAAATTATAAAAAGAATATAGTTGTTACATGTTCAAGGAAAAAGTATATATATATATATATATATATATATATATATATATATATATATATATATATATATATATATATATATATATATATATATATATATATATATATATATATATATATATATATATATATATATATATATATATATATATATATATATATATATATATATATATATATATATATATATATATATATATATATATATATATATATATATATATATATATATATATATATATATATAAATATATATATATATATATATATATATATATATATATATATATATATATATATATATATATATATATATATATATATATATATATTATATATATATATATATATATATATAAATGTTAAAAAGGAAAAAAAAAACAGTAGAAAGACCAGCTTTTACATCGAAAATCTTGAAATCAAAGTTTATTAACCGAAAAGTTCAAGATACGTGCTTTGTCCTTTTCAGCACGGTCCGGTGTTTAATAGTATCTTGAAATTCGTTCTGACATTTTATCACGTCCGTCCAGAGCTCAAATAGTCCATTTATTTTTCCCGATCCAACTGGAACTTAGACAAATAATCCGTTTGATGGCGCGAATGCAATCAGCATTTATAGGAAATATGAACGGTTGTTGAGCTATATGATATGGCAAATATTGACTTGTGTGTCATCGTGAATAGCGCTGACTTGTGTCTTGAGTCCATTAGGTTTTATTTCTTTGACTCTACGTTTATTTACCCCAATAAAATAGTTCCTAAACGTGTTTCAAATAAAAGAAGGTCGATATGAAATAGAAAAATATAATACTGACACATTCGTGTTTTTATTTATTATGTTATTTTATGAAAGCAGAGTACAAGGTAGTAAAGTGTCTGAACATTCCAGATAGAAAAAGTATATTAATTTAAAAAAGATTCACGGTGAAGGAAATGAAAAATCAAAATTTTTTGTTTGGAAGTTTTTATCGTTTCCTCAAATATGTTCATTAATATTAAAACTAGCTACAGTAAATGGGAGATTGGACAAGTTACTTCTATTATTTTTTAATGTTGAAAATTTCCTGTTTTTTTGTTCATTTAATTGCAAGCTGTTGTATTGTGCAAGTACGAAAGAATCTCTGATTGTAAACATCATAGTTGCATAGTAAAAGATTAAATATCTGTAAAGAATAGCCAGATGCTATGTATTCCCTATTTTGCTATACGGTGTAGAATCGTAGACGATGATTCACTAATGAAAAATTTGAAACCTTTGAGATATGGGTGTACCGCCGCATTCTAAAGATTTCGTGGACCGAACATATCACCAACTTCACACCAGAGGTGTCAAACTCAATTTTGCAGAGGGCCATATATTAAATTTAGAATGTGTAGGCGGGCCAGATTCAAATAAAAAAAATGTACTGAATTATTTAATTATATAGTATATAATATACGGCTCTAAAAAACATGATTCTTCTTTCTGTGACACATTGCGATCGCGGGCCTTATTGATACGTCCCGGGGGCCGGATGCGGCCCGTAGGCCGTATCCTTGACCTCCCTGTTCTACACCAAATAGGCAATGACAAGGAAATTGCACCAACAATTAAAGGGCGAAAGCTTGAATAGCTATTTCATGTGATGAGACATAACAAATACCGTCTCTTGCAGTTAGTAATACAGGGAAAGATAGATAGCAAACGAGGTCTAGGGAGAAGAAGACATTCTTGGCTATATTACTTAAGTCGATGGTTCGGATTACGTCTATTTAACTGCTTCGAAGTGCCAAGAACATTAATAGCCACCGTCCGAAACAGATACGGCACTTGAAGAAGAAAAAGTCGTTGGAGTAGACGCAAGGCGAGAATAGAAAGATTCTTATTGTCATCACCACCGGCGTTTTAATTTATCTAGCCAACGAAACCTATCTTCAGTATACCTTAATTTAGACGGTTTTAACATTAAAATTTCAGTAAACAAATTACAAAAAAAAGTATGCGTTTTTTTTCGTTTCTGCAATTGAACCAAAATTATTTTAATTTCAAAACACGTTTATAATAATATAATGACAACTTTAAAAGAACTAATAGTTATTAAAGGTTTTACAAAAGTATATACTTCTAAATAATCAGAATTAAAAATGCATAAAAATTTAAGCTCTGCTTCTGCGAACCAATTCCAGAACATATTTTTAGTTTTACTATGCATATACATATATATATATATATATATATATATATATATATATATATATATATATATATATATATATTATTGCTACGATTCCTATCGACATATTCCAATACCTGTTAGTCCGCAGTTCAAAACTAACGTAAAATAACCATTAGTAAACTGTACCTACCTAATTTTCCAAAGCACTTTGAAAACTTTGAAAACGATGTTAGAAAATGTTTTGACCTTGCTTCTAACCTCATTAAAGTTTGTCAAATGAGCCCGTTGAGAGCCCAAATGAGTTTTGTTTAAATTTATAGATTTCCATCGCTCCCGGTTGTCGATTGGCACCTCCTCCTCGTTCGTAGATTGACTCCCCCTCTATAAGCAGCTCCCTCTTAAGTATTTACTTTTTTTCCTTAAAGAAACACTCTTTGTATCCATATCCATCCTGGTTACTTGAACCGCCCCTGATATGGATGTACATAAATATGTGTTTATATCTTTTGGTAAAATTTTTTTGTAATATTTATAAATTCACCTAATAAATCTTCCATTAATAAAACATAAAATCTCTTTTCTACATTATTCATATCAACTTTTAATCTGTTTTTTTAGGATATCATTAATAGATTTCTTTTGTTGTGCCGATGAGCCAACACAAATTACTTACAGAACGGTTGAAACTCTTAATCTAAAAGAAACCAATTCTCTTTTATCATCGATTCCCATTTGGGAAATTTCTATTTTTAATTTATCCAAACCCAAAATATAAATCGAATTGATATTAATCACCTTCAAAGATGACGAGGCCAACAAAAGAAGTTAATAACATTCCGGCCGCCACGCTCCGATGACCCGAAAAAGGCGCCACCTAGTGGGTGGTCGTTACTTTCAATCTTTGCATTATACAAAATTTATAATGGCTTCCTTTGACTTTTTCATACTGTAATCTGTATTCACAGATTGTGTTTATTTTGACTACTGTGCATTTTACCGCATGAGTAAGCTTCACAGTAAGATACTTTTGTTAGATTAGAAGAAGCGAATGGCTTGCCGAGGAACAATGTAATATAATCGAACCCTCTACTGTTTATTACCATATTAAGACGTTATATTACCTTTTACTTTAATTGTAATAATACTTCTTGTTACAAATATTTTTTCTACCCAAAATGAAAAGTAGCTTGACAAATAGATATTAATTATAGTTAGGATAAAAATAAAACATAAGATCTATTGTATTATTCTAATTTTATTAACGTTTTTTCTTTAAGTAACCTAGAGTACTAACGACACATTAGGCAAGTAGGTCAATTCCGACATTTTTAAGGAATTAATATGTGACATCATAATGAAATCAATTGAAACACAAATGTAATAATGAAGGAATTTCAACAAACATGAAAATTTTTTTTTTCCCTAAACCATATTTTTATAGTATCTCCTTTGGATTTTATTTTTAACGTAGAAATATTGTTTTTTTTTTAAATTCGATATCACGTTATGCAAATTCAAAAGCACAGACAGATCTCAGGTAAACTGTTAACCTAGGAAACTTAAAGCTAAGTTAGTTACGTCAACAATTGCAGTCTACATTTTACCTGCTTGAGAAAAAGATGTCACATCAAATTTTAAAATCTCAGATTATATCATATTTCAAAATTTTAATTACAGAAAATAGACCTTACTTTCAAACTTAAAACTGTAAAATGGCTTATTTGAGCATCCACAATCTAGGTTCTAAGAGAAATATCCTCATTCAATATTCAGAATTAAAAATATAAAATGAAATTCTTTTTTAAGCATTCGTCGACGAACTCTAATTAAGGGCACTAATAATCTGCACCCTGAAGAGTTACTCTAAATTTTATTTCCAAACAATTAGTTTTTCTCTCTAGCGAATTAAGTTCTGGAGCAGCGCAAAATTGAAGAAACGCATCCACAGTCCATCCTGAACATTCCATATGTAAAAGACCTTTTAAAAAAAATTATAAGAATATAATATAATAACAATATTCAGCTCTAATAATGCCGCAGAAAATCATCTGACCAACATCAAACCTGTCTTGCAAATGTAAAATTCCTTATCCGACTTTCGGACTAAGGGGAAGTGCATATTAATAACAAGTTGATGAGTCAATATCAAAATCAAAGTCAAATATTTCTTTATTATTCATAAATCAGTACAATAGGCTTACTTACTAACTTAGAGTAAGACAAATACAATAAACAATTACGTGTATATTCATTTGTTGCTTTTAGCATTTCGGCAGGCCATTTTTGGTAAGTTTACCTAGTATTTATTCTATTTCTCTAATCATTTCCGAACGTATATATATATATATATATATATATATATATATATATATATATATATATATATATATATATATATATATATATATATATATTTGAATGATAAAATTATACAAAAAACACAGTTTGATTTTGTCAGGTATAAGGTCTAGACAGTTGATTTGACTTTATTATCTCTCTCTCTCTCTCTCTCTCTCTCTCGCTCGCTCGCTCGCTCGCTCTCTCTCTCTCTCTCTCTCTCTCTCTCTCGCTCTCGCTCGCTCTCCCTCGCTCTCACTCGCTCTCCCTCGCTCTCCCTCGCTCTCCCTCGCTCTCACTCGCTCTCAGTCGCTCTCAGTCGTCTCAGTCGCTCTCAGTCGCTCTCAGTCGCTCTCACTCGCTCTCACTCACTCGCTCTCACTCGCTCTCACTCGCTCTCACTCGCTCTCACTCGCTCTCACTCGCTCTCACTCGTCTCACTCGTTATCTACCTTATTTACAATGGTATATTATAATGCTATCCATATTTTATATTTACTTTATTACTAATTTTATTTTATTTTATTATTTATTTATTATTATTATTTTTATTGTTCTTTCTCACATTTGGTCAATGTAGTTCCATGTTTGGCTGACGGGTTTAAGCCAAGTCAGCACAAACGCTATTACCATTGTGTATTAAGGAATGACCTGAAAATGTTACATGTTTTCAAAATCACTGACTTCTGAATGTTTTTGTGTATGTTTGTGTCGAGTCCTAATTGTACTAAGTGTGATGTGAATGTTGTTGGTTTAAGGCCTATGGCTGATTATTATTATTATTTATTATTAATTATTTTTTGCTATTTATTGACACTGTACAGTGCACTTCACTATTTATTTAATTTAGAATTTGTTTAACACCTAACAATTCATTTTTCTAGTTGGTATTATGACATTTTGATTCATTTAGGTCGATTTTTTAAAGTTTCAGCCATGGGAATAGTTTAGTTAAATGTATGCACGTACATTCGTACACAGTACGAATGTGCGTAAATGAGCGCATGATCTGCAAATCAAATCAGGAAAAATCTAAAAGTCTGGTAAAGAACCATAAACAGGCACATGACCGCCCAATAAAGTGGTGTGAAAAAATTAGAAAAGTATAAAGAAAGCGACACTGAAATAATAACAAGTTTAAGGGGTAGCGATTATGCATCACAATCCAGGGTACCTTGGTAGATTATATTTGTCATAAAAAAATATTTGATAAGAAATGTAATATCAGTATAAACCCAAGAATTACACAGCAAAAATACACTCATTCCTTCGTCCTTTAGTGTGTCCCGCTTGGGTACAAATTAGGCTGTACATACCCGATTAAAAACTCTACCTGAGCATTTACCATAATTTTAATTAGTATTTTATTATGTGGCTCAATAGAGAAGAAAATTCATTTACTGCCTTACTTAACCTTTTTGGTTTTCCAACCTTTAGAAATATGGATTTTACAAGTAAAAATTGGTAAACAAAGTCACAACTACAAGTACTAACTTAGAACATTTAATGTAGAACTTTGTAAATATATACTAGTTTATTTCTTCTAATATGGAATCAGAATGTTCTAAAACTTCAAATTATCTGATAAAACTAATTTCCACATCAGCAGTTTTTCGTGAAAGCATCTGAATTAAAAATAATATATTCTAGGTCCAGTTTGTGAACATAATGGCTGAAATTTTGTAAAAATTACCTACTTGTTATTGTTGTAGAATGGCAATGGCAATAGAGGTTTAAAAATAATGCTATTAATGTACGTAGAGTAAATATATTTTATTTAATATACTCTCCTTTTTAAATGTTAAACTTATATTTAAAAAGCTTCTAATACATTTAACTGCAGGAAGTTTGTTTACTTTTTAAGAACCGTTCGCTCGCAATTGTCTCTCAGGACATCCCCATTGTTCAGGAAAATAATAAGAGGAAATATGAATAGGATTTCTTTTTGTTATTTCAAAAAAATAGACCATGAATTTAATTTATGTGATGTTAAATTTTAAATCCTACAAAAGGATGTAAAGAAAAAAAACTGATTACTTTGTAAGTTAGTTTTTTGGGACAGACTGAACCTAAGGAAGAAAGGGAAAGTTACCCCAATACAATTTAAACGCAACCATTGTTCACAAACGTTATTTTTTATTTTTTTTTTTATGGGTCTAGCTCACGTGCTGCAGGGAAGTCCCTAAAGCGCTCCAGGAGCGGCACGAGTGCGGAAAAAGCGATTCACGTTGTTCTTGGATCGCTGTAAATTGTACTCGGTACGCTTTGGTTTTGTGCTCGGCATGCGTTTCGCTAACCATGCATGATCAGGAGCTATCTGACCATTTATACTAAACTAGAAATTTCTGGAGCGGAACTAATTGCACCCGGTTAGAGTGTGATTCCGTCCACAAGCATATTCGGCAATTCTTGATTTTTCAGATCTACCATACCTTGATGAGTTAAATGTTCTTTAAATCTTAGTCGAGTCAACCATCTTGTTTACCCAACATACTTCTTGTTACAATAACTACAACTTATTTCCTAAATTCCACTTCTATCACGTTTGTGAGTTTTATCCTTCGGATTTCCTAAGATATTTTTTAACTCAGGAACATCAAGACCAATGTAGGTTGTGGAAATGTTTAGATAGTTCGATGGGTTTCCTAAGACAGGAAAAGGAATTTTGGTTGGTCAAAGAGAATATGGCATCCTGTTTCGTGCTAGCGTTCTGCAAACGCTGAAGTGAAAATGTTACGAAGACATACGTATGATGTTCTTTAATTCAAGTATACATTTTCCTGTTTGTGTCGCCAATATGGGGTTTACCACAGCTAGGAGAATCTTATCTTTGACATATCTGAGATGTTGTGAGACCTTACAGTACGTAGAGAATCTAGAACATTCTTAATGTATACAAGATCTACAATTCCAAGAGACTGATTTGCTTGATCTCTAGTCTTCGGAGACAACTGGCGAAACTTATTTTAATGGAACGTTTTATATCTCGGTACTGAAAATTGTTCGACTGAAGAACGGAATTAAGATGTTTTGATTGAAGAGATTATGGCTGAGAGAATAATATAGCTCTGTAAATAAAATAGTCGATGACTGAGTGTTTTTGGGCGGGATGGTGGTGTGAGGAAGCATTCCTGTATACTGAATGACCTAAAATATAATCTACTTTCAATTTACCTAAATATCCCCACAACCTTAATCGTTACATTGGTCTTCACCTTTCACCAATCTGAGAACCGATCTTCCATGAAGCCTTCTTCTCTCCACATTCCGATCAAATAATATAAAAGGCGTGAGCAAGAGGAATTAAATCGGTTTCTTGCTACATTCCGAAAAGTCATTTCTCAAACTAAGGTCTGAAGAAGTCGACAGGATGGTCAACAAAACATTAGCATTACTAATTCAATGAGCACAAGCGAAATCAGGAGAATTATACTTAAAAGTCATGTCACTTGTGGAAATTTCCTATCAAAATTTATCCAGTTTCTATATTTCTAGTATTTTACGAGTTTTTTTAATTGCTATTTATCAAATTCTGTAAGGTTTAATATAATTAGGTCAACAACATAATTAGAATAAGTTATGCTTTTTCAGCAGACATCTACAATTACGTCACAGAATAATCAGTTTAAGGCATGTCGTGAATTACATCGGATGGCCCGTACTGCCAAAGGGTAAAAAATGATTCCTCGCGATCTTGATAGATTTATTAGCTTGGACTGCTTTTTCTGCCTACTGTCGTTGCAATAGCTAATAATTCGGTTTATACAAAAGTAAATGTAAAATACAATGAAAATATTTATTAGACAATTTTTTTGTTCCACTATAAAAGAGTTATTTTTGCAAAGAAAGCCCTAAAATCACAAGAACGGCGATGTGCGAAAGTGTGCGACAGATGGATGGATTGGTACGAGCAGTGACAAGCTGAATCTCATGTGGATGTGACATATTAGCGCGACGTGTATTCCTAACAGGTACTACTCTGGGAGCAATCCAGCTGGCTATATCTATAAACACTTCCCAAGAAAATATTTCTAGAATAGACTGAAACCATCAATTGTTCTGGTGAGTTTCAGATTCCCAATCGGGCGAATAGCTCCGTTCTGTGATTTTTTAGTGTAAAATTCTATTTAGTTACAGACATCTCAAGACACTATTTTTTTTTTGTATATTCCTTTGCTAACTGCGAATATTTGCCCGGGCAGATGAACGTTGAAGGTAAGAGAAGAAACATGTTTGCTATCATCAGATATATAGTATTTTCCAGCATATCGTTCACGTAAAAGAAGAGAGTAGGAGACACTATGGAGGACATTAGGAAGACGAAAGACATCCATCAACTGTCTCTTGCAAGAAACGATTTCAACAAAAACTCGCGACCCATATATAACACTTTCCGGACATACTTAGTGCGTAGCTTAGTCAACAGTCTTGCAATGCCAAACACGAACAAATGCCTATCTATCACGTACAACTTTTAGAGATAGTGTTGTTTGAAATATATATAATACTAGCAGGGCCCGCGGCTCCGCTCGCGTGGACTTGATTCACTACTATCGTCACTGTTTATTCCTTATGTCACCCGACGTAATAAAATATTTCCCATTATATCCCCTTATCTCCCAATATTTCTCCTTATCTCCCATTATTTCCCCTTATCTCCGAATATTTCTCCTTATCTCCCATTATCTCTACATAATTTCCATTATCTAGGTTTATCTGTGCTCATCTCCCATTATTTTCCCTTATCTCCCATTATCTCACCATAACTCCCATTATCTAGAATTATCTCTGCTCATCTCAAATTATTTCTTCTTATCTCCCATTATTTCTCCTTATCTCCCATTATCTCACCTTATTTCTCATTATCTAGGCTTATCTCTCAATATTTCTCCTTATCTCCCATTATTTCTCCTTATCTCCCATTATCTCACCATAACTCCCATTATCTAGACTTATCTCTGCTTATCTCCCATTATTTCTCCTTATCTCCCATTATTTATACTTATCTCCCATTATCGAGGCTTATCTTGACTTATCTCCCATTATTTCCCTTTATTTCCTATTATCTCACCTTATCTCCCATTATCTAGGCTTATATCGAATTATATAGAACATATGTATAAATTTATAAAAACACGTAAATCGGATAAGTGGTGCTCGAGTGATAAGCACACTAATGGGCAGACAAACAGACAGAGAGACGTTGCATTTTATATATATTATATTCTTTGCTACATGATATTGTTCCATATTTAATGCTTTAGGCAGTGTCTTGCAAGAGAACGCGCTAGCGGCAAACTTTTCTTCGACTTGATTCACTATTATCGTCACTGCTTATTCCTTATGTCACCTAACGTAATAAAATATATCCTATAACCTGGCCAGAGAACATACGTATGTTTAAAAAAAGCACGTAAATCAGATAAGTGGCTCTCCAGTGATAAGCGCACTAACGGATAGACAGACAGACAGAGAGTTGCATTTTTTTATATATTATATATATTCTTTGATCTGCTATTGTTCCTTATTTAATGGTTTAGCATGTTTAAAAAAAACACGTAAATCGGATAAGTGGTTTTCCAGTGATAATCGCACAAGCGGACAAACAGACAGAGATACTTAGCATTTTATATTTATTATAGGTGTAATAAAATATATATCTATAACCTGGTCAGAGAACATATGTACGAATTTAAAAATCACATAAATCGGATAAGTGGAACTCGAGGGATAAGCGCACTAACGGACAGACAGACAGACAGAGAGACGTTGCATTTTATATATATTATATATATATATATATATATATATATATATATATATATATATATATATATATAGATTATTATTATTATTATATAACCAGGCCAAAGAATATATGTATGAATTTAAAAAAAAGACACATAAATCGGATAAGTGGTTTTCGCGTGATAAACGCACTAATGGACAGACAGACAGACAGAGGGACATTGCATTTTATATATATTATAGATTATAGATTATAGATATTCTCTATTACATAATATTGTTCCATATTTAATGGTTTAGGCTGTATATTGCAATGGAACGCGCTAGCGGCAAACTTTTTTCCGACTTCATTCATTATATTACGTCACTACTCATTTCTTATGCTACCTATCGGAATAAAAAATATAGCCTATAACCTGGCCAGAGAACATATATATGTTTTTTAAAAAAAAAGTACGTAAATCGGGTAAGTGGTTCTCCAGTGAAGCGCACTAACGGACAGACAGACAGACATATATATTATAGATAAGCTAGAACCTAGACAATGAAAAAGAATAGGCAAAGTATGTCATTCATAACCTTTTTCCCGCCAAATCAAAGATCCATAAGAAACTTCAATAAACAAACAAAATTCTAATCCTGTCTTATGAAGAAATTTATATCGTGTCTGCTTCTCTGCGTGCCGCTAAAAATCTGAATAATTGTACGAGTACTGATAGTAAAACCGGCTGTAGATGCGTATCCGTGCTGTCACTTATATTGGTAATTTTAATAACAGGTTATGTGTGGTTATATATAAATTATTAAAATACAAGTTTAAATAATAATAACCGGCCAACTGCAAGTCGGGCTTGCGCAATAAGTGTTCCGTACGTTTTAAATAAAAAATTTTGTTACGGAGGTATGTCTTCACCAAACACACCCCAAAAGAATTTTCAACAAAGTTTTTTTTCCGATCTGTACTGAAAACTGATGACCTAGAAAATTTTGTTTTTTTTATATACCAGATAAATTATTAAAGGTAATGCACTTGTGATAATTTTCGTTTATTCTACACCCTGTGAAGAATATTCCAGAGTTTTTTCAAAATTTTTTGAACAGTACTTTTCGAGATAAGGTGGGAGGGGACAGCGAATTTTCGGAATTTTTTAAAAATAATAAAAAGAAAAGTGTGCACAAGTATTATGTCACATATATTTTTGAACTCGTGTTTTTACAAGCTTTCGTTTGACACTCCACTCGATGACCTGGTAAAAAAAAATTTTTTCACTTCCAATTTCACCCCCCAAAATTCAATTTTCAAAACTACATGGCTCGGATGAGAGCATCAATTCCGATATTAGTGCCAAATTTTGACTTTCTATGTCAAATAGTTTCGGAGAAATTCCGGTGTGACAGACAGACAGACACCGAAGTCATCTTATAAGTGTTCCGTACGGAACACTAAAAATATTTTGCTCTCTGTTCTAAACATAATTTTATTTATTATCTTCCCTTTTAAGTAAAATTACGCATGGTAATTTTGCTTAATTAGATTAGAGTTTTAATAATACCTAGTAACAATAGTTACATTCAACCAAATTGTTACTCGGCGATATTAGGTTCGATTTGAGTTTGAGTCTGCTTTTAATGTTGAATCGCGTTTAAATGCGGAAAGTTGGGCTTGAAGATCTCCTGTTGATCTTTGCTTACGAAACCTTTATTGATGGTGAAACAGTATATAAAACAGTTCCTGTCTCTGAATTTTGCAGATATATTGCAGTGTATTAAGTTTCTATTTAGACAGTACATGCCTAAAGAAAAAAAATTAGATAATCATTCGACAGGCCAAGCAAGCGTTTTATACAGGATCACTTTTATTGAATTCTATGAAGAATAATTAAATAGATAACAATTGTTTTTTGCATTTTCCACAGTTAAACTGGCTCTAGTATCTTAAAATTAAAATTTAGACAAAATAACGCTAATTTTTATGTTAGCTTTTATCTCTCGTTTTTATATAGTAGTCAGCTTTAAATTAAACCGGGAACATGACGTTGATACATTTCGTTGTACCAGAAGTGACTGATATTTAATTGGTTAGGACATGAGGCTAATACGAAATGTAAAGTTTTTTCTCTTTGTTTTACTGCTAAGTGCAGTACAGTGTAGAAAATTGCATTTTTCAAATGCTGCCAAAATTTCTACGGATCTCATGACATGTCAAAATGTAAGAAATGCCTTTTGTTAAAAGTCAAGATCTCAGAAATTATTGAATTTGGGCAAACACTATTTTACATCAGTACATCTACGATCTTAAAATATGTGTGTTTAATCGACTGCCATTTTTGAGCCATACAAACAAAAATATGTTTATATGTCGATTTCTTGAAGCTTTACTACTCTTTTCATAAAGTTTTCCTATATCTTCTGTAGAATTTTAGATATCCTTTATTGCTTGTTAATGTATGACGAATTAGCCTGTTACCAGTGGCCTAGCCAGGATCAAGGGCAAGGTGGCATATGGCTACAGAAGGAGTTTTTTTTAAAGAAAAAAGAAAACTCTAAAGTTTCTTATAGAGGTGGGGAACAACTAGGAGCGAAACTCGTTAATTAAAATAATCGGTCAAGTGCAAGTTGAACTTGCACAATTAGTGTTCCGTACGTTGATTGCTTTTAAAATAAAAGATATTGTTACGGTGGTATAAAATGATCAGTGACTTCACAAAACACACCCCAAATGAGTTTTCAACAAAGTTTGTTTCCAATCTTTACTGAAAATTGATGACCTTGAAATTTTTTTTTTTGTATACCAGATAAATTATTAAAAGTAATGCACTCGTGATAATTTTCGTTCAATCTACACCCCCTGGAGAATATTCCAGAATTTTTTCAAAATTTTTTGATCAGTACTTTTCGAGATAAGGTGGGGGGGCAGCGATTTTTCGCGATTTTTTAAAAATACCACAAAGAAAAGTGTTCGCAAGTATTACATTATATATATATTTTTTACTCGTGTTTTCACAAGCTTTCATTTAACACAACACTCGATGACCTACTAAAAAAATTGTTTTTCACTTCCGATTTTACCCCCCAAAACTAACCCTTTAAGTCAAAATTTGACTTTCAACACTACACGGCTTTGATGGGGCCATCAATTTCTATATTATTACCAAATTTCAACTTTCTATGACAAATAGTTTCGGAGAAAATCGGCTGTGACAGACAGAGACCGAAGTCATCTTATAAGTGTTCCGTACGGAACACTAAAAAGACCCTCCTGCACTTGAACTCTAATAACTTAGAAGTCCTGCCACCATACAGTTTACGTTCAAATGAAAAATCGATGTTTTTTGACAGTATATAACCTTGGGCTGTCAACATGTTTCACAAAAAATCCAATCAAAAAAATTCTGTTTCTGAGGAGAGATACTACAACCAAGGACCCGGGAGCAAATGTCCCCTGATTACCGTTTAGTTAATCCACAGCTATGATGATAAACGTACATAAAAACGTCATTGTTAATTGTACACCAAAGACGCATAATGTGTTCGCTTATGATTGCTGCACAGAATTCAACAAGAAAATGGCCCCACCCAAAGGATATGTCGGGTCGGGTTAACAAGTGTCTATTAAGCTTGAAATAAAACACCTAAAACACTTTATTTTATGCCTGGGGACTTGACTAATTACCGATATTTCATAATATGTACGCTAAAAACACAACTATCGGTTTTAAAGGGTTCTCCTATTGGTGAACCTTTAAATCCGTTAGTTTAGGTTACTTATTATTATTTAAGTATGTAATATTTGTGAAATTGTGAGGATATATTATACCCCTGAAAAAGTGACAACACGAACCGTCACTCTCTATAATTCTAAATACAACACAAGCACACAAATGCTTACATTTTAAAGTGTTATTCGAAACACATTCTAATAAAATTGAATTTTTATTTTGCGAACCCACTAAAATTTTAGAAGTAATATTCTGTTAAGTATCAAAATTAAGTTATGCTCTTTTAAATAGTGACAATACAATAAATGAAGAGTATAAAATATAAAAAATTGTCATATGTATTTATAATTTAAACAGAATGGTATTTCTCTCAGATCAACGTGAATTACTAAAATAACTCAATTGTGTACAAGGATTGTATGATTATTTAAAATAAGATACCAAGAAAAATTAGCAGCGTATATTGAAATACATGATTCCTGCTCTTAACTGCTGCATTAACAAGAAGTAAATTCAACAATGTAAAAGATTTTCTTAATAAAAATTTATTTAAAGCGGTTTAGCAATTCTTCATTCATTTATGAAATGTGCATAAGGGAGATATGCTAGCGACCGTTTCACGACGAGCGTGCTCCGCCTACTCAACTATCTACGTAACAAAAATAAAATAATATATAAGGCTTTCCATTCAAAACAATTTATTGTCAACGTCAGCATGTGCGCCGTATAACATATATATATATATATATATATATATATATATATATATATATATATATATATATATATATATATATATATATATATATATATGGGGTGTCCCATATGTAGGGAATAATGATTCTACAGGATTTATTAATCAGTGTATCAAAAAAAGGTTTAAATAAAAGTTATAGGGTGTTATACGGCGCATATGCTAACGTTGACAATAAATTGTTTTGAATGGAAAGCCTTATATATTATTTTATTTTTGAGTCATACTAAAAATTCTAGATATTATTTGTCTAACATACTATTTGTCTAAATTGAACTGTTTGGGAATTAATGTCATTTAAAAGTTTAAAAAAAGACAAAAAAAAAACTATTAATAAATACTCTAGGTATATTTTTCAGGTAACAATTACTCAAAATGTCTACCGTTAACAGCGAGGCAATGACCCAATCTATCATAAACAGCCTGAACAGAGTTTTGCAGAGAATCCGATCTGTGCTACTTCATATTAAATTCTTTGTTGTAAATCTTCTACAGTTTCAGGTCGACTTCGGTAAACTTTGGTTTTCAAATAACCCATAAAACAAAAATCAAATGGCGTAAGGTCGGGACTCCCTGCAGGCCATTCTACAACACCTCTTCTGCCTATCCATCGGTTAGGAAAAGTCGCATCCAAATATTTACGAACATTGAATTCATAGTGAGGAGGTGCTCCGTCCTGTTGATACCACAGATTCTTGTTAGGGTTATCCAAATTATTGTCATCGGGAAAAAGACCTGTACAAGTTGGAATAACTTGCTCTTGGAGTAACTGTAAATACCGCCGTCCTGCAGGATTTCCATCGACAAAAAAAGGACCAATGATATGACATCAACAAATCCCTGTCCACACGTTTATCTTTTATGGTCTTTGAGAATGACTGTCGATTATCCAGTGGGGATTCTCAGTAGACCAGTACAGACAGTTATGCCTGTTAACTCTTCCGTTAAAACAAAATGTGGCCTCGTCAGAAAAAAATAATATTATAAATTAGGTTAGGATCATTATTGATTTGTTCCATCATGACCTCGCAAAATTCAATGCGTCTATCGTAGTCATCTTCAGATAATTCTTGCAATAGAATGGGTTTGTATGGATGCAATTTTTCTTCATTCAGTATACGACTTAAGGTACCTTTACTTATGTTGTGGTCTAGGCAAAACTGACGAGTGGCTGTATGGGGATTTTTTGTAATTTTCAATAAAACATCTAACTTTTTACCATCGCTTGTTTTAACTTTTACAACGATCCTTAACATGACTTTATTGTCTAAATCGTTTTAATGTTTTGCTAGCTACGAATTGAGTAGTAAGTCTCGATTCGGATATTCTGCGTTAAAAAGATCACACACTTCCTGTTGTGTTCTCCTACCGTCTCCATAACCAACCATCGTTAACAAATTGATTTTTTCAGTTTCTATTAATGTACCATTATGATATTACGCTTAAATTGCAATTTCACAAAATGCAACAATTAACGTTTTCGTCAATAAATCATTTTTTGACGCGTTAAGTTGTTATCTGACAGTAAACGTTTGACACAAGCCAGCCTAAATTTTTTTTTTAATTTGATTTCCTTAATTTCAAATATCAATAATTCCAAAACAGTTCAATTTAGATGTATGATATCTTAGACAAATAATATCTAGAATTTATAGGAAGGCTCAAAAATAAAATAATATACAGGGCTTTCTATTTAAAAAAAAATCAAGATGATGTAATTTCTTCGAACTGACAGTTAAAAACATTTTGTTGTCAACGTCAGCATGTGCGCCGTATAACACCCTATAACCTTTATTTAAACATTTTTTTGATACCCTGATTAATAAATGCTATGGAATCATTATTCAATACATATGGGGCACCCTATATATATATATATATATATATATATATATATATATATATATATATATATATATATATATATATATATATATATATATATATATATATATATATATATATATATATATATATATATATATATATATATATATATATATATATATATATATATATATATATATATATATATGTATATATGTATATATATATATATATATATATATATATATATATATATATATATATATATATATATATATATATATATATATATATATATATATATATATATATATATATATATATATGTGTATATATATATATATATATATATATATATATATATATATAATTTCTTCCATCCAGTGTCGGACATAGGCTTCCCCTTCCTTTTTCCATCTCTCTCGATTCTGCGTCTTTTTAATTCATCTTTCCATCTTGTTTGGGGCCTTCATCTGGATCTTTGTCCTAGCCATGGCCTCCATTCTTGTATTCTTTTATTCCATCTTTAATTTTCTTGTCTCATTGTGTGACCTGCCCATCTCCATTTCAAACCTGCTACCTGTTCTCTTACGTCTATCACTTTGGTCTTTTGTCTTATACTTTTGTTTCTGATTCTGTCTTGTAATCTTATATTCAGCATTCCGTGTTCCATTATCCTCTGTGTTTTACTCATATATATATATATATATATATATATATATATATATATATATATATATATGTATATTTGTGTATATATGTGTATATATATATATATATATATATATATATATATATATATATATATATATATATATATATATATATGTATATGTATATATATATATATATATATATATATATATATATATATATGTATATATCTCACCACAAGCCCACTACACCCTGCTGGGTAAAAGCCTTTTCTATATGTTTCCAAATACGCCAGTGTTGCGCCTTTAACTGCCAGTTTTTACCAATTATCTGCATCCGTCCATCTTTTTGATGAACGGCCAGGTGGGCATTTTATAGTTCTTTATCAACTTGTTATCAATAGTTCTTGCCACGTGCCCTGTCCAGCTCCATTTTAACCCTGCTATGGTCTGAACCACATCAGGGACCCTCGTTTTTCCTCTTATTTCGATGTTCCTAATTCAGTCACGGAATGAGATACCAGCATACGTCACTTTATGGCGCGTTGGTTACTCCGAGTTTTTTGGAAGACTTTTCAGTAAATGTTGTTGTTTCCATGCCGTCGCAAAACTGGAAAGATACGTTGGTTGAATACCTTCCTTTAAAGAGCTACTGGGATGTTGCTATTGAACGATTGACTTAACTTTCCGAAAGCTGTCAATCTCAACAAGATACCTCTCTCAACTTGGGTGCTCTGATTCCTTTTACCTACAGTTATTCTGTATCCTAAGTAAATGTAAGTCTCTGCGATCTTCATAGGCTTATCACCAAAAGCTTGTTCCGATATATTTGTGATAAAATTGCATATGCTAATGTTCATTTTAAGACCTATATTTCCATATTTCCGCAAAAGATCATCTATCATAAAGCGAATCATATCGGCACTTGCTGCTATTAAAACGATATCGTCAGTTAATCTAAGATTATTTAGGCCATCGATTCCCATTGTAGTTATTAGAAAATGTTTTCCAGAGCAAGGGTAAATAATTTTGGTGACATAGTGTCACCCTGACGAAAGCCTCTAGTAATTGAAAACCTTTTAGATTTGCTTTCCAATTTAACGCAAGAGGTGGTTTGTATATACTATTTATTAGAACTGTATAGCGAGAGTCCATTCTGCAGTCTGTAAGTGCTTTAAGTATCTCCAGAGTGTCGAAGGCTTTCTGGAAGTCTATAAATGCCATTACAAGAGGTTTCTGATATTCGGTGCATTTTTCGATTAGCATTTTAATTCAATATATTTGGTCGATTGTGCTAAATCCAGCTCGAAAACCAGCCTATTCCCGGGGTTGGTATTCATACAACTTCCTTCTGATTCTGTTGGAGATAAGTTTCGTAAATAACTTGTAAAATTGAGAAACAGCTGATCGGTCTGTCGTTCTCCAATCGTGTAGCATCGCCTTTTTATGTAGAATAACAATGACAGCATTATTCCAGTCATCGGGTATATCTGCGTCTTTGAGGCATTTGGTAAACAATTTAGCGAATGTCTTGTGTAGTTCTCTTCCTCCGTGCAACATCATCTCCCTTGTAATGCGATCTTCACCTGGAGACTTTCTGTTTTTCATTTTTTGTAGTGCGTGTATAATTTGATTTGTTATAATCGGTATTTCCTCTGAATCCACGTTTCTGACAACAGTTTTAGTATATTGCAAATCCTGCTCAGAAATCTCGAAAGTGTATAGTGTTTTATAGTACTCTCTTACCATTTCTAGTAATCATGCTTGTTTGTGATTTCTTCACCGGTGTCTGTTCTGAGTTTTGTTAGCTGTTTCGTACCCTGTAAAAATTTCTTCCGTTACACTTTTCGATTGCTATTTTCTTCTATGGTATTTTGTATCTGTTTTGTGTTGTAGCTTCTTACATTGCTTTCTTATTAGCCTCCTCCTTTGCATTGTCGTTACGTAGTTGCCGCCCTTGGTATTATATATATATATATATATATATATATATATATATATATATATATATATATATATATATATATATGAGGCTGGTTTGAAAAGTCCGTACAAAAATAAAAACTACTTATGTGTTTGGGGTAAACCTTTTTTATTTTTCGACATAGTCTCCTTTTAGGCTTATACACTTCGTCCAACGATGTTCTAGTTTGTTGATCCCTTCCGAATAATAGGATTTGTCCAAGTCTGCAAAATATCCATTAGTGTCTGCAATCACCTCCTCGTTTGAATAAAATCTTTGTCCCGCCAGCCATTTCTTCAAATTGGGGAACAAATAGTAGTCCGAGGGAGCCAAGTCTGGAGAATAGAGGGGATGTGAAACGAGTCGGAATCCTATTTCCATTAATTTTGCGACCACAACTGCTGAGGTGTGTGCTGGTGCGTTGTCGTGATGGAAAAGGACTTTCTTGTGGGCCAATCGCGGGCGTTTTTCTTGCAGCTCGGTTTTCAAACGGTCCAATAACGATGAATAATATTCACCTGTAATAGTTTTACCCTTTTCCAGATAGTCGATGAGGATTATCCCTTGCGAATCCCAAAAGACAGTCGCCATAACCTTTTCCGGCCGAAGGAACGGTCTTCGCCTTTTTTGGTGCAGATTCCCCCTTGGTAACCCATTGTTTAGATTGTTGTTTGGTCTCAAGAGTATAGTAATGTATCCATGTTTCATCCATAGTGACGAAACGACGCTTAAAGTCCTCCGGATTCTTCTGGAACAGCTGCAAACCATCCTTGCAACACTTCACACGATTCCGTTTTTGGTCAAGCGTGAGCAATCGCGGCACCCATCTTGCGGATAGCTTTCTCATGTCCAAATGTTTATGCAAAATATTATGTACCCGTTCAGTCGAGATGCCCACAGCACTAGCAATCTCACGTACCTTAACTCTTCTGTCATCCATCACCATATAATGGATTTGATCAATGATTTCTGGAGTCGTAACCTCCACAGGCCGTCCAGAACGTTCAGCGTCACTTGTGCCAATATGGCCAGTCCGAAAATTTTGAAACCACTTGTAAACTGTTCTAATCGAAGGTGCAGAGTCACCAAAATGTTTATCAATCTTCTCTTTAGTCTCCTGAGGCGTTTTGCCTTTCATAAAGTAATGTTTAATCACCACCGAAATTCTTTTTCGTCCATTTCTTGAAAATCACTCGACTTCCTTGATTCACACGAATGCCAAACACAAAGAAATAGACCAATATGGCTGAAACTTGGTGTGCGTTCATTCAAGAGATGCTACTAACTAAACATGACCTCGATACGCGCAGGTGGTGCCATCTCTCGGACTTTGCACGCACTTTTCAAATCAGCCTCGTATATATATATATATATATATATATATATATATATATATATATATATATATATATATATACATACATATATTTGCTGATTTTTTTGTTGAGCAGTAAACAAATATTTTCCATAAATATTTATAGTAAAACATAAAAGGGATGAAAGGTGAAGGAGGGGGGCGTTATATGTCCTTTGCAAGATTTTTGGAGTCGATGAATTTTAAAATTTGGTTATTTTTTCATTATTTTTAGTTTTAACTCAAAGAGGGGGTGGTTAAATATAGCATATTTTCAATAGTATTTCGAGAATTTTTCCAGGCTTTACTTAAAATTTTAAGCTTATTATTTACAGTAAAATATATAAGTGGTTAATGAGGCGGGGTAGGGGATTAGACGAGTTGCTTCATATATATCGTGCTATATGTTCTTTTTAGGGTTCTTGAACTATAGGAATATGAAAATTAGGTCTTTACTATTAATTTTAATAGGAGAAGGGGTTGAAAGTGAGCTGAGAATCTTGTATAGTTCCAATAGAATTATAAGAATTTTTTAGGTTTATTAGATAGGAGATTGCTCAAAATTTTAGGTAGAATCATTCATAATAAAACATCACAGGTGCCAAAGGGATGAAGAAGGAAGGTAGAATAGCGGCTTCATATTTGTCTTGTTAGGTTTTTTTTCGGAGTTCTTTGAGTCAAGGAATCCAAACATAACATTTCTTTTTCGATATTTTCATTATTAACAGGAGCATATTATGAGAATTTTTCCTGGTTTTTGATTGAAATATGGGATATTTAATGTAAAATAATAACAGTCATAAAAGGGATGAAGTAGAGAGCTAATCGGGTGAGTGCAGGTATGTCGTAACATACTCTTATTTCAATTTTTTTATTTTTTCATTACTTCCAGTATTATCGGAAATAGTATATGGAAGGAGCTGAGATCTGATTACAAAGTAACATAAAAAAATGTTGAGTTGAATATAAAATATAGAAATACACACGGTTATGTTGGCGGAAATGTACTTATGGAACAGCAGGTAGTTTACTGTATTGACTTTCTCTACTAATTGTATTCGTGAAACAATTACCGTCTGAAATGTTTCTTTTTCGAGGTCTTTTTTAACTACCAGTTTCTTAGTAATAATACTAAATATAGCAAAAATAATAATCTAGCCACACATCACAAAAAAGGTTTATTTTTATTGAATCATTCCTGAAGTTCCTGGAGTCAAGAAATCTGAAAATTGTATTAAATTCTCATTATTTTCAATTGATCAAACATGTGAGTTAATGAGATAAGACGTTTGAATATATTGTGTTGTACGTCTATTTCATGGTTTTTGGAGTTGATATATGTGAAAATTGTAATATTTTGTTATCAGTGGTCAAACATGTAAGGGGCTAATAATAAAGGGAATGTATATCGTATTATACGTTCTTTTTATGATTCTTGGAATCATAGGATCATGGAACATTGCGTTATTTTTTTATCATTTTCAATTTTAATAAAGATAGTATATGGAAGGAAATGTCAGGTTTCAGTTATAAATATTTCTATTACCATTCCATACTGTATGTACCTATCATTTAAAATATCGGCTTTGAAATTGCTCAGTCTAGATACAGCAATTTTATGATTTTATCCTCTTTGTAGTATTACCAGGAGTATTGTCCTCGAGTTTTGGACATCAAAAAACTTGTGCTCTTTTGTTTATAAACAATTTAAGATTTCAAAACGAGTTTTTTGAGCTTAAAATGTAAATAACGGGGGTTACATAAGAGACAAAAAAAACTCTTCGTAATGAAATTTTTAACCAAACTGTTGGTTTTAAGTCGCCAAGGGCGTACGTAATCTACAAAAGTCGACTAAGTGAACCAATTAGGTTGAAAATTTCAGGAAATATGCCTCTTATTGTAGCAAAAATACCCTGAAATTTTGGTACAAAAATATTGAACTCAGTGAGCACAATTGAATTTGTTATTTAAAATTTGAATTGCCCGCCATTTTATGCTATTTGGTCCGAAATGGATTTTTTTTTTACAAAATTTAGATCTTGACGCCAACTTTCCATGTCGTAAAAAAAAAAAATTAAGTCAATTTAACTGTTTTTTTTTTATATTTGTTTAATAATCAAATAAAACCAATGTGTTTTCTCGGTCATTTTCACGTTAACCAAAAAGATTTTTTTAAAATATAGGTCTCGCGATTCTCTACCAGATGTAATAAAAAATTTTCAATTTTTTTTTTCAAAATGACCGAAAAAAAGGAATTGGTTTTTTTTATTAATAAACAAATGTAAAAAAACGGATAAACTGACTCTAAAAAAATGTTTAATAGTAGAGCTGGCGTCGAGACCTACATTTGGACCAAATGGCATAGAATGGCGAGCAAATTTTTAATAACAAATTCAATTGTGCCCACTGGGTTCAATATTTTTGTATCAAAATTTTAGGGCATTTTTCAAACCAGTAGGTTCACTTAGCCGACCTATACAATAAAAGAAAAAAAAACAGTTTTTGGCCAGTTTTTTTTTCAGTTTTGTAGGCTATGTACTTACTTGAGCGACTTAAAAACAACGGGGATTTGTTAGAAATTTCATTACGAACAGTTTGGTTTTGTTTCTCTTGAGCTAACTTATATAATCGGAGTTATTCACATTTTAAGCTCGAAAAACGCGTTTTAAAAACTTAAATTGTTTATAAACAAAAGATAACAAGTTTTTCGAGGTCCAGAACTCAGGACAATACTCCTGATGACACCCCAGTGGTCATAATATTGTTGTATCTAAACTATGCCTATCTCATCATTATTTTGACCTATTTGTAGTGTTTAGATTCAGCTGTTTTTTAGTGTAAAAAAGTCCAATTCAATACTTATGTGTTGCGAGAAAAGTACTAGGTAAATTATGTTACCAGTATTATTATTTATTAAGTTACACTTGCCAAAAATTATAATGGTAAATAAAATTGTAAAATCAAGCTTCAAGCTTCAACGACAGATAGTTGCACTAAACAGGTATAATCTAAATTCATTATCTTTTATTTCCCCGTTCAAATAATAAAAATGTATTTGTTTTGAAAAACAAAGACAAGAAAATGAGTAGGCGTTTTGTCTCCTGCCCTTGAGTTAATGCGATTGGGCGTACGTTTTATGAATTGTTAAAGCAATCGCAACAGATAATTATCAAACCTAGTTTAATTGGCTAAGAGAGGCATGTCGAGACAAGAGGCAAACAAATAATATGTAATTAAGAGCGCCACCATTTTTATAGAGTATTGTTTCTAGCCGACTTTAAATATTTACACATCGTTTGGTAACATTCCTTTAATTTTCACAAGGTCTATTTATCAAAGAACCTTTTATTTTATTAATTTAGCTTACATACATATTTAAATAATGAATGAGCCAATTTTTTTTTTTTTTTAAGTTTCTGAAAAATATTAGATAAAACTGACCCCAGTTCCTTATAGATAAAAAACGGTAAAGTGCAAGTTGTATTCCGTACGGTCATTACCTTTAAAATAAAAATAAAATTATATATAGGTATAAGAGCGACTAACCACTCGTTAACAGTAATGTATTTCAAAGTATATTACAAAAACCTTCATCATAGGTCAAGGAGCATAGCTTTCATGGTTTTATACCAGATAAATTATCAAACGTAATGCACTTGTGATAATTTTCATTCAATCTACAGTTTAGGGAATATTCCAGAATTTTTTCAAAATGTTTTGATCCGTACTTTCGAGATAGAGGAGGGAACAGCCATTTTTGGCAATTTTTTTTAAAATAATACAAAGAGAGGGGTGCGCAAATCATCATCATCGTCATCATCATTAGCTTATTCCATCCATAATCAGATGTAAGCTTCCCCAAGTTGTCTCCAATGAGCTCTGTTGTTTGCTTTTTGCATCCAATCGTGTCCCGCTAATCTTTTTATGTCATCCGGCATCTTGTCTGTGGTCTACCCCTGCATCTTTTATGTTCTCTGGGCCTCCATTCAACCATACGACATGTCCATCTGATATCATTCATTCTTGCGACGTGCTCCGCCCGATTCCCCCTTAAAATACCTATTCGTTGTATTACATCTGTCACTTTTGATCTTCGTATCTTGATGTTAGGAATACTTTCATTTCACTTTCATTGTTCAAATATTTGGTTTTGGTGAAGTTTATTTTTAGATCTATTTCTCAAGACTTGTTATGTAATTCCATCAGTATTTTTTGTAATGCCTCTTTTGTGTTGGCTACCAGAGTGACGTTATCTCCGACCCTTAAGTGATTTAATCGTTCACCGTCCATTAGTATTCCCTTATTTTCGCATATTAGCGATTTCTAGAGTGAACGTGAACAGCTTTCGGGATATTGAGTCGCCTTGTCTAATTCCGCTTTTAATTTTAAGTTTATTTGTTTTTTCTTCAAGCATTATTTGTGATGTGGCATTTTTATATAGGTATTCAAGAAGAGTTGTGTATGTTTCGTCGACTACCGACTCAAATGCTTTTTTGTAGTCAACCATTGCTACCCACAAGGTGACCTTATATTCTTTTGCTTTTTCCACTAGTAATCTAATTGTTTGAAGATAATTCAAAGTGCTGTATCCCGGTCTAAATCCCGCTTGTTCACCTGGTTGATAACTGTCTAATTCGTTCGTTAATCTATATGTTATGATTCGATTGAGGATTTTATGTAGTACCGAAAAACAGACTAATGGGTCTGTAATTCTCCAATTTAAATTTGTTCTCCTTTTTAAAAATAAGCACAATCAAGACGGAATGTATTGCTATTTTACTTTCTAGAAGACACGTGTTAAATAGAGCTTGAAGAGATTGTATCATCGATGATCCCTCATACTTTATCATTTCTATAGTTATTTCATCATCCCCTGGTTCTTTGTTATTGTGCATGTTATATGGCGTTCATTATTTCATCCATTGTTACATCGAGAATTTCTTCGGATCCCACATTTTTTACTACCACTCTATTTCCTTCTTCCTTCCCTGGCGGTAGCGACATCGTTATTTATAAGTTTTATTATTTGATATCTCCCTTCATCCATTTGTTTAGATGTTTCAAACTTTTTTCGTCTTTCAGAGCTTCTTCTATTTTCGAGTTTCTGTACTGTTTGAGGTCTTCTCTTATCTTCTCTTTGTGCGAAAATATTACAATATAAATATTTTTGAACTCGTGATTTCACAAGCTTTCATTTGACATCCCACTCGATAACCTGGTAATATTTTTATTTTTTCACTTCCAATTTTACTACCCAAAACTATCCCTTTAAGTCAAAATTTACATGTCGAAACTACAGCTTTGATCGTGCCATCAATTCCCATATTTGTGCCAAATTTCAACTTTCTATGTCAAATAATTTCAGAGAAAATCGGGTGTGACAGACGGACAGACAGGTGGACACCGGAGTGATTCCATAAGTGTTCCGTACGAAACACTAAAAATAAAAGAAGTTTCTTGAGAGCACTCACAGTGAAAATGGAGTTAAATAGGTTGATGATCTTCAAAAATGAATTCATATAAATAGTAGGACTAACTAGATAGTTACGTAACTGTATATTTTATTTTATATTTCCACTTAAAACTTCATGAGTATATTCTTCAAATGCTGCAATAAAAACAAGCGTAAAATTGACAATAATGTGAAGAAGTGCCGTTTATTTACCTTTTTAAACCGCAATGTTAAAAATGGAATTTTTAACAAAAAACACATTCAACATTTAACTTAACCATAAACATACATACATTAACACAACCTTTTTGAAATTCATACCTAATTATACACAATCCCAAATGTAAATAAAACATTACTTTGGAACCTTATATTTGGGGTTGACTAAATAAATACGTATTCTAATAAGATATTTAAGAAAAAACTCCTTGTCTGTGCGAATAACCCAAGCTCTACACCGGTCCTTCAGGGAAATTCTTAACGCGCTACAGGTGCGAAAAAAGCTATTCACGTTGGTCTTCAATCGCTGTAAATTGTACTCGGTCGGAAACCCAGTTCTGGGAAAATTATTCCAAAGGAATGGGGTTCTCCATATAAAAGACTACTTAAAAAGGGTTGTACGAGGAGTAACTAGCTAAACCTCATACGGATGTGAAGTATTAGCGCAACGTGTATTTCTGGCATGCACCGCTCTGGGAGGAATTAAGCAGGCTACATCCATCGAACACTTTCCATAAAAATACTTGTAAAATAGACTCAAATCGCCAACCGTTCTTCGATGTTCAAATGAATCAAGGTCGCTAGCCAGCTCCGGGTCTCTAATCAGGCGAACAGGTCTCTTCTGAATATAATTCAACAAATGCAATGTATGTTTGGGAGTAGAGCCTCAAATATGTGAGCAGTATTCTACTGTTGGTCGATTTGAGCTTTGTACATAATTAACAGTTGTTGAGGAGTGTACTCGTAAAGCTTTCTAGTTCGAAATAATATTTCTAGCTTTTGAGAAGCTCTCTTGGCTATGCGTGCAACATGTTCATGTGAAGACATATTTGCTTCCAAATTAACGCCCAACAAATTAAGTCACGATGCTAGAGGAATGGAGTGTCCCGTGGAGTGTTTAGGTAGTTGGTAAGGCACTTAGTCAAAATTTCACCAAATTAAATATGTTACCACAGTACTCTTGCAGCAACATCTAGTGAAAAAACCAATTTGGTAGCTGAACTCTTTGCTTCATACTATACTGTCAACGCACAGTATATAATAAAAAAATTGTGATATTGTTATCAGGCAGCGAAGCATGTAACACGTCTTAATGAAACTAGGTCGTAAAAGAGCTTCTAGCACTGTGTGCTTTTCAGAAAAAGAATATTTCCTTTATTCTGGAAGTTTGCACGAATTCAGTCGATACCTAAGGATTATCTTAAATAATCACAAGTGATTGTGTTCAGTAATAACAAAGGTTATAGAAAGTCAAATCAATCGGAATCTCTTAAAATATTTAGAATTATGTTAACTACCACCAATATTGCTATCGTATACAACAGCAGACCTTTTAATATATGTCACACATCTTCGGAACAACGTAATTGAACATTAAGAGAGTTTAGAGCGGTTGCCCAGGCAGTTAAATGATTTCTTTCGAAACCTTTTATATCCATGCGGGTGTACCACTCGTATCCCTACTGCCGCCCATTATATTTTTCTACATTAGCGATCTGCTGGAAGTGACCAAATTAATTCGTCGTTTCAAACAGATCGTTAATGGATGATGGCCCGTCTGTTTCTTCATTTACCTTATATAATGCTCAATTACAATCGTCACATATAAATATCAGCAGACAGTAGAAGAGTAAAGAAGTTAACATTACGAAACCGAACATAGTTATGTCGGGACAATCTGTTCCATTAGCATCGCCCCTCAACTTGCTAGGTATTCACTTGAAAGCATATATGTTTTAATATGATTATGTCTATAATTCGCAATAGCTTTTGATCCAATACAAAGCTCAGATTCGACCATTGATGGAGTACAGTTCCGATGTTTGGAGCTTTGCTCTCAAACATACTCTGCAGTTCCCAGATTCTATCCAGAGTAGAGCTGTTCCCCTGATTAGAAACTCAAAACTCACCATCTGAATATAAAGAACGCTGTAAAAAAAAAGAGAACACTTAAAGGGAAGCCGCTTATACAAGCGGCGATAATCGACGAATTGGGGGAACGCAGATTGGCAATAAGGGGACGAAACTTATTGGAGAAAACCCATCTTTCACTATAAGTTGGCTTAGATCTTTTAAACCACAAAATCGATGACCGGACGACAGAGATTTTTTATAAAAAATATAACAGAACAGAATTTTAAAAATTTACGCCCGATTTAGAAATCGATGATCGGGGAGTGGGAAGATATTTTTCACAAAAGATAATCTTCTTATACAATATAACTTTAAAACGTTGAAATAAATTTCAAAATCGATGACCGAGAGTCAAGATTTTTCCCATAATGAAACTTTACAATAAAAAAAACCCTGTCTTTAAGAATGAGACTCAATTTTCTACAGCTATAGGGACAGGAAATGGGGTGGCTTATGGCACAACTTAAGACATAAACTTATCTTATACTTCTATTGTAATTATCAAATCCTGTGTTTACAGTTAAATAAACCTAAAAAACTTGGTAGTCATGATTTTAATCAAAAAGAGAGTTAATTGGTTTTACTATCAACTCTACTAAGGCAGATATAATAAGTAGTCTTTTGCAAACTTACGTTTATATCACTCTGATTAAATTTCAAGTAGATTTTTCCCGTGAACGTAAAACATTGTAAATTACAATAATAAAATGTATTTTATAATTCTTTTCAATAATGTTAATAAGGTAAGTGCAAAAAGCTTTACCAGACAGTATTTGAGATTGCATTGAGGATAAATAAATAGGGAGATTTGTTCAGTCTACTTTCTTCTAATCAACTTTCTCGGGCGCCTTGTTTTAACATGGGATATTCATCACTTAACTTATTTCAATGCATTTTTTGTCCATTACCGGGTTTCTCATATTTCGTGATCTTAATATTCTCACTATTAATCTCTATTTTGAGCGAGTAGTTTACTACGTTATGATTAGGATATTCTACAGCTAAAACCGGCACGCATAGTTACTTTTTCACTATGTATGTTATCTTGTTTGGAGTCCTCTTTAAGTTAGTTCATTGCCTCTCTCCATGTATAAATTAAAAATTTAAGGCTACACGCTACATCCTTGTCTAACTGACTGCGCTTCTTTTTCCTAACCTTTCTTCTCAATTACAACTGTCTTATTCTCGTACAAGTTTTATATTATCCACTTGTCCTTAAACTTTTTACCAATCTTGGACATTTTTTCTACTTCAACGAAACTACAACATACATAATCTATAAACCTCTTTTACCCGTAGGTATCGAGATCTACTTTTTTTCCACCAATTTACGCCACTCATCTCTATTTAAAACTAATTGTTTCGCCTCAGCCCAGGATTTCCCTCTTTTCTTCAGTATTTTTTTATAGGAAATTCTTAAGATATCTTAATAAATAGGATTTTAATACGAGCGCAATACTTAGAAATTTTTTTGAAATTGTTGAAGATTTTTTTTAAAGTTTGGTAAAGAAAACGAAGTTTACATATTTTAAGTGCCTTTACAGATTTTTGTTATTTTTTTGACTATTGGGAGCACCAGGAGAAGAGAAATATTTTCACGGCTTTTTTAAACAATTCTTTTAAATTTTATAGTATTCATTTATCATGGAAGCCTTCAATTTTAAAGTCAATCACCTATTGGAATATGAATTAGACTATGAACTAAAAATCCGTCGTACTTTCTCCAGAACGTCCGGTCGCAGATAAAAGAAAGATTCTAACGAGGATCTTAAGTAAAGAAATTAATGAGCCGGGAAAAAACGTTAAAAATAGGGGATGACACCCTGTCTTTTAAAGAAGAAAACGGTGGTATCGAACAGAGTTTAAATTTCAATCCAAAACTTAATTCGATAGTTATGACGGTGATCCAAATGATTCATACACCGGGTTAAATCACGTTTATCGCATGTAGCGGGTCGCGTACAAAGAATTCCCATGCCGGATGTCGAAAGTTTTCCAAATATGTTCAAGAACAATAGCTACGTGTGTACTCATGGAAGCAAATCTTGCCGAAAAGGATAGCTCCTGGCCATGAGTTACCACAGCTGCCTATTACAACCCCAGTCATAAACGTACCAGCTCCAATCGTGAATTGCGCAGCCAGAAAATATTCTGTCAGCGAATGGCAATTGAAATTTAATGGAGACTCAAAGAGACTTCTATCCTTTTTTTGGAAAGGCACTGAAATAGCTCAAGCTAGGAAAGTATCGGAAGATGAACTTTTCAGCTTGCTGTTGAATTTTTCACTGGCGATGCCTTCATTTGGTATAGAAGCATAAAATCAAGTGTTCAACGACTGGAATTCCTTGTAGATAGGCAAAGAAGGACTTCTTGCACTGTGATGATGATGGGGGATGAAATGAATGGTCAGAGCGTCAGAAGAAATAAAAGCAGGGGAAGGCAGACTCAAAGAAGATGAGTCCACTGCACTGCTGCTTGTTTATATTGCCCACATGAATCTTTATTATTGTAAGGTTGTCCATCAAGCCCTTTGCGAATGCCTAACCAAAAGTTTTAAATTTATATAATGTTAGGATATTCTGCCTAGTTTTCGTCAATCGGTATAGCATCACTGATAATTAAATTATCGAGTAGCGAAACTCGCCCGGGTTGGATTAGTAGACTACCAGCACACAGATATCTGCTTATCGTATTATTGTCTCGTAATCTAAGAATCCCAGACCTAAAAGTCCTTAACTAAATCCAACCGCATCACAGACAACTCCCCCATTCACTATTCCCTACATTCCCCACCCTTAAGTCTATCCATACCCACAATATCCACTATCTTTCCCCAACCCCCCCCAATAATCCTATTACCCCCACCCCCAACTAATCCCTTCATCCCCCACCACTAACACACCTCCCCCCTCCACTTGCCCCCCTATCACCTCCTATTCCCCAGTATCCCCTAGCAATGACCTATCCTCCAACCCCCACCCCGCCCCCCCCCCCCAACACCCCCCACCCCCCGGGCCGTTGTACATCATGCCCCCCAGCTAATAGATGCGACCAACGAAATAGACGCGTTTCAAACCTAAGGCAAAATTTTTCACGCTGTAATAAGGAATTGCACAGGCCGAGTCGCTAACCCCCCCCCCCCTGGAATGCGTACATGGTCTACCTAAATAGTGCTTTCAAGCCACCAATAAGAGGGTTATTTTTGATCTTTCAAATGGCCATGGAGACATCAACAGGTTCGGTTGGAATTGACGTGGATTGAGACTTAACATCTATTGTCCCAAAATGTTACAAAATAAAAGAGTATGTAAAGCCGAACGCGGTATAATTACCAGCAGGCGGGAGTATCCTTAAGTCAAACACATATAGCCCTACTAATCTTCCGGCTATGTCACTACAAAGTGCCCCCTCATGTTCGACCATAGTACTAAGTCCCCAAATCCCAAACGTTCTTAAAGAAGAACACGGACGAACAAAGAATATTCCAGCATAGCATCGGATCATAAGCGACTATATGGTTAACAAAAGACCCCCTCTTCTGATTTTATATTAACCGTCTGAATTAATTAAATTTTACTTTTTCCTTCTCAAGCTTAAAAACTCCTGCACTTTCTCCAATCATGCGTCACCACTTGTCTCCTTTATTCGTGACCCCCAATAAATATTTAGTACAAAACAGCACCGCATATCAAAGAGCAATAAAAATATGAATTTTAGTACGTTGCCCATTTATCTCGGCCTATGAATATGAACTATGGTATTGCAAATGCCTCCGTTGCCCATAAGAGTCAGACGAATAGTTAATTTAAGATTTGTAAGTCGTTCTAATCTTACTACAAAATATTGGCCAATCTTGTCATCAAAAATAGAAATAGTTGTGTATAACACTGCCAGAGATGAGGTCAGCCGTACTAAAAGTTTTGTAGCGCTACGCGCTGGCCAGTTGACCCGCACCCCAGTAGTCTGCATTGGTACATTGTTTAGTAAATCTCTGCCTATCTAAGAGATCAGTAACCTTTCTCTATCACAATACTTTTGGTTTACACTGTCTAGAGATGTGAATTATTCGCACACAAGATTCTAGCGAATTTGTAGCCTTTCAAATTTTTAAAAATAATCACGACTGCGTTGTTCCCCTTAGTCTCCTATGATGTTCTAATTCATCAAAACAAAGTTTTGTACATTATTATGAGTGTATATATTCAGTCTAAAGTTCTCTTTGACAAAACATTTTCGTCCGCCCGGTCTCTATGTACACCCTAGATGAGCTCTCGCTCGGAATGCGCCGGCAACGGCGGAACGCTTAAATAGCCCCAGGAAAAATGTAAATAAAGCTTTTTCAATGATCATAAGTCGTTATGATTGTGTTTAGGCCCGCCGAACGACGCCCCCAACCCGCAAATTAAAATCAAGATGATACCTAATATGATACGGCTTGAATGCCCCAAGCTACTAGGTACCCAACACCTAAAGAAACTATAAGCGACCCCTTTCGCCTATGCTCTCCCTTTATTATAGTCAAAAAGTATGAAATAAAGAGTTAGACGAAATGTTGATGATTGAAAATCTCCTGCGATAGTGAAAATATTGCAAGAATCAACCAGTCCTTGGTGATATCCAATCTATATCATGCGTGAAAATAAGGCGCCTGCATAGGTACAGTTTTATTCGTCTATTGCCTGCCTTTGCATACCTACGGGAAAGAAAGCTTACTAAACCGATGTGTCAGCCAAATTGTGAATATACTAAACCTATTACGCACCCAACATAGCACAGTATTTTGACATCGCTCATGAATAAGCTGTTAAAGTATGTATCTTCGTTATAGGACCTTAATATGGGATAAGGGCTTTCATTGTCGGCCAAAATTCCTATTAGTACAATTCCTATTATGGAAAATATGACGCTTCTTGCTACCAGTTTGTTAGGCACCGTGCCCGAAAGTGTCATATTTCAGTTCTGTCCACTATGCCAGTTTAGGTCTCTAAGAACCACCGTCCCATGCTCAAACTCAGCAACGTTTTTGTGGACGCCATATTTGGTCTTCTGCCCCGAAATATAGATGCCACATATTTTTTACTTATGCTCGATGACTATTTTAGTATAAACTCACGGACAAACAATAATAGACTTCGAATCGCATTTTCGCCGTACATTAGTGGAAGTAAAAGATAATTGAAAGAGGCCGGAAACTGACGATAAATTTTGAGCAAATGTGATTTTTTCAAAACTTCTCTTTTAAAGTTGTTTAGGCTATATTGTCAGGCTCTAATTTCCTTGCCGTACCGATCCGGCCGGATAAACGCCTAGCAAGCCATGGGTGATATTAATTATGCTGCGAGACTTACTAAAATACGGGCGTTATCTGCGCCTTGTCGGAATGTGTTCATGGTATATAGGCCGTTTTTATCGAGATTTTTATACCTTGTTGTCACCTATTAATGATCTTTTGAAAAGGGACGGAAACAAGGGACACATCGATGATTGGACAAAGGCAGCCGAAGGAATCTTATATAAAGATTTAAAGTAGACTATTTGTTTCAGCTTCCCATTTTAATCCCAACATAGGACTTTTTCCAACCTGTTTTATATTTCTAGTGATGATAGCCAATAACGGTTTCTACGGGGGCGTCCTAACACATAAAATCATGGTGATGAAAGGAGTGATAGCGTTATGGGCCCAGTAGAACTTTATAAAGGTGAAGTACTATTCGGTTTGAAAAAGAATATGTTTAGCAGTAAATACTCTTTAACATCGAAAAGTTTCGACCCTACATAGAAGGTGTTCCTTTCACGGTCATAACAGTCATTATAGTTTATAGTGGCTTAATTCTATTAAAAACCCTTGTGGCAAACTAGCGCGTTGGGTGATTAGGCTGAGACAAACATACATTTAATTTAATTTGGCCAAAAATGCGTTTTGACATCGTTCAAGTTTGTGAGGACTTGTGAAGTATGTGGAGCGCAGAAAACCTCCAAATGCACTACCTTATGGGACTGAAGGGGAAGAGAAAACGGTTAATTACCCCTTTCAAGTCATCAGCTGATCTAAGTAGGCCCATTTCCACGTTCAAAAAAGGGAAATAAATGACGACTTTTTCGTAATTTCTTGCTGGTTAACAAAAGTATACCGTGTTATTTCCTTTGAAAAAAGCTCTAAAGCCGAATGCTTTTCTGAAAATTTTAGAAAACGATATTTTTCTAATCCACGGAGTTTCATGTCGAGGATCGTTCTCTACTTTTTTTCCACAAAGTTACGCCACTCATCTCTATTTAAAGCTAATTGTTTCGCCTCAGCCCAGGATTTTCCTGTTTTCTTCAGTATTTCATTCACACTATTGTTCCATGTTACGCTCAATCTCCCCCTTCTATTTTTTCCAGTCACTCTTGCATTCACAACATTTTGACTTGCCGATCATCATTCATTCTCATTATGTGTCCAGTCCATTTTAACTTCTTTTCCTCTATTTTTTCCTTTAGCGATATTACATTAATTTCCTGTGTAATATCTTCATTCTTTCTTTTATCAATTCTTACGCCTACCACTTTCCTCAGATACTTCATTTCTATGGCTTGTAATTGTTTTTCATACTTATCCGTCAGAATCCAATTCTCAGCCCTGTAGGTTATGACTGGTGTGTATATTGTTTTGAAAATTGTCATTTTTGTTTTCGCTGATATTTCCTTTTTATTCAGAAAGACTCTGTACACCGCGTAGTATAATCTTGTTCCAGCTTTCATTCTATTTCCAATTTCACCCTCTTATGTTCTTTTGGAGTTTATTACTATTCCCAGGTATTTATACAGCTCCACCTGTTTAATTTTTTGTCCCTCTACTTTAATGTTCATAGTTTCTTGTCGGTTAGTTATAACTATCAGATTTGTTTTTTCCATGTTAATAAACAGGTTATGCTTTTTTAACTCTACTGTCCATATATTCATGTTCAGCTCCAAGTCTCCTTCTGTCCTTGCTACCAGTATAATATCGTCTGCGAATGCACATGCCTTTATTTTTACAGTCTGTAACTGGTTATATCCCACCATGTACTTAATTGTCTTTCCCCAGCTCGCTTTTATTACCTCATCTATAACGCTTATAAATAATAGTGGACTCAACACTTCTCTTTGTCTTACCCCATCACTATTGGTAAATTCATTCGATGTTCGGTTACACGTTCTGGCTTGATTTATTGTTTTGTTATACAGGCTCTGTATTATACTTACTAAATCTTCATCCACATCCTTGTTCCTTAAACTCCTCCATATTCCATGTCTATTTACCATATCAAAAGCTTTTTTCATATCCAAAAACCCTAAAAATACTCTCCCTTTTCCCATTTTCTGCAATCTGTGTATTGTGGTGGTCTTGTGCCTGTGTGTAATCTCTTTTCAATTATGGATTTATATACTTTTAGAGCTGTACAGAGGAGCGATATGGCTCTAGTTTTCACACGACCGCACATCACCATTCTTATACACTGGAAGAATAATTCGTTTGGTATTTTATTACTTTTCCATGCAAGATTACAAATATCCTGAAGTTTTTTTTTTTCCCGTTGGTCCGAGGAATTTTAACGGTTCCGCATCTACTCCATCACATCCTGCTGCTTTACCAGTTTTTAGATTCTCCAGCGCCCTCTCTACTTCCTGTAGTTCTATTTCTTTTTCCTTCTTGTCAACTCTCTCCCTTACATTATATTACTATAAATTTTTCAAAATTTATTCTTGTGTAAGAATTTTGCAACTTTACAAATCTTTTGAAACTTTTACTTTAAAACATGATTGTTATAAGTCTTCAAAATACAACTCCTTATGAAATATAAATATCTTATTTAGCACTAGCAAACATTTTAATAATAAACAGTAGATATTCAAGATTAATTTAATTTATATTAAGTAACAAATAACCGGAAATAATAAATGGAACAGCAATACCGTATTTTTTCCTATACATTTATAAAAATTATATTTCTGCCCCAGGGGTAATGCGATTTGCCCCAGAGAGGATGACAAAACAAACGGATAGAGTCACGCTTGAATTTCATTTCCTCAAAACACGCAGGCCGGAAATTATACCAAATTTGAAATCGATACATGGGCAATATAATTTTTGTTTCTAATAAATTAATTTCTTCTTTTATGGTTTGTCGCGTGCCATGTCAAACAGGTGGTTTTTATTTTTTGTTTCGATCTTATATAATCATTATATTTGTTCAAAAATACCAACAATTGACTAAAACCGACCATGTTATAATGTAACGATGTTACACTTCCCGGGCTTACTATATACTTAAATGGAACTTTTTGTAACGATAAATATATCATTGTAAGAGTATTAACTTATACGCAACGAAGTTACTGATGAAATTTTTATTCTGTTAACTTCGACTGAAGCTTCTGTCTATAAGATCGATATATCTAAATCTATTTTCTATTCGAATAGATAAATTAGTTTAAATGCTTTATTTTTACACTGGACGCGCGTTGCGCTAACCATGTTAGCTTTATCAGGAGCGATGATTGACTAAAGTTAAACTACAAATCTACCCTATTTATACTTAGCCTAATCCTTGAATTACTCAGGCGGAACTAATGGCATAGGCGAGGCCATCAGTTCCGGTCAAGTAACCAGTAGAGTGGACTATAAGAAATAGGCCCTCAGTCTTTGTTTAAACTACTTTTACATTTTATAATTTCCATACTTTCGTATGCGTTTAACAATCTCCTATCAGATACATTTTTAATTAATCTTAGATTATCTAATATTACAGTATAATCAGAGTCAAGGGCATGTTCGGCAATGCTAGACTTTTCTGTTCTACTGTATTTTAAATGTGCTAAAAGTTCATTAAATCGTGTTTTAATTGACCTTTTATTTTGCCCAACATATTTTTTGTCGCAATCATTACAACTAATTTCACAAATTCCACTTTTCTCACAATTAGGAAGCTTATCTTTGGGATTTCCTAAGATATTCCTCAGATTGTCTGATGACTTATAGACTAAGGTGAGGCCTACCTTATTAAATACCTTATTGAGTCCCCTGCTATATTCGGATTTTATTGTATGGAACATACTTGATCTTATTTTCTTCGCGTGTAAAAAAGGTGGAATTCTGAATATTTAACCTGAACTTATGTCTATTTATTAACTTTTTTACTAAGTCTTCGTCATAACCATTAACTCTAGTTATATTTCCGATACGATTCCTTTCATTATTGAAGTTTACTCTATTCAGAGGAAAAGTGACCAAACGATGAACTAAAAAATATAATGCGGCTAATTTGTCTTCTTTGCAATGAAATGAATCATTAGGAATATATCTATCTGTTACTGTGTCTTTTCTATAGATATCAAATAATAACCTATTATTATTTTTAATAATTAAAATATCTAGAAAAGGCAGTTGCCTTTTGTTCTCAATTTCGTAAGTGAATTTAATAGAATCATACCGGCTATTTAATTTGGAAACAAAATCATCTATATTTGCTTTCTTTGTATCAAAAATCGCGAAAACATCATCCACATACCTATACCATGAAATTTTCAACAAATCGATTTTTTTTTTGGTTAGATTTATTACTTATACTTTTAAAATATTTCAAGCTTTACAAAAAGGAATCACAGATTGAAGGTAATATAAAAAAAATTATAGAGTTTGAATGCGCGGACGCGGTACTCTTTTTTTTCATACTGGGTGGACAAAATATCCGAGATCTATTAAACCGATTTTGATAAAATTTATATCGCTTATTCTTTATATTATCTTAAAGTTGACATAAGGTTTTTTCGATTGAATGTACCGTTCATTTTTTATCAATTTTTAAAGCTCAAAATATTTGTGAAAAATTCGAGTTTACTTTCGAACGACTGTCACTTCTATAAAAAAAAAATTAAAATTTTTTCCATATGTGTCCACTTAGCTATGACTTTTCGTAACAACAAAAAACGATTTTTTGTTTAGTTTTTGAACGATTCTTGACTGAGAAAAAAATTCCACCAGTAGAAAGGATTTTCAAAAGGGGGTTATTTTTTAATTTTTTTAATATATTTTTTAACTTGTTATTAAAACTATATTGTTTTTGTAAAAAATAAAAATTATATTATATATATAACACTGGTCAACAAATATTTTTTTTTGATTTTTTTCCTCTAATTTTTTTTCAGTTTTGGGCTTATTGTAGTGTATTGATTTCGAATGCGATATTAGTTTTTCTCTGACAGGTCATGTTTTTTAATATTTTCAGTCTACTCTAACTTCAACAACACCCGCAGTTTTTTAAGATCTACCCGACTCAGAATATATATTTTTTTTTCAGATATTGCTTCGGCAGACGTTGTTTAGGGCGTATTTGTGGCGAATACATCTTTGAAAAATATCGAAAACCTATCTCGGACTTCGTTAAAACTACGTATTTTAACCACTTTCAAATAACATTCAAGACAAGCAATAGGTACCTCATATTGTGTGCCAGAACTGTATTGTGGCAATGGTCAAATGGGAAAAGAAGTACTATCAAATTTAAAACACCGATGATTTGGCAGGAACCTCAAAAAAACCATGACGACTGTGGTGGTCATATGCTAATTTACCCTCCGCTCAACGACCTCTTCTATACTCTAGTGAGATACAAGGAGCATCATCTAAATGCTCTGAAGAACCAGATCTTAAGGAAATTGAAGACAACACAATGGGCAATACTGATTCCGATTTCACATTTAGTCAGTCATCAAATCCTCAACTTTTTAATCAAAAGGAATTGAATGACTTAGTAAGACATCTAAATTTGTCAAAAGGAGCTTCTGAAATTTTGATATCTCGTTTAAAAGAAAAGAATTTACTTGCACTAGGAACCAAAATTTGTTACCATATTTTTCTAGAGAAAATGATTTAGTTTTTTGTAATGATGTCAGAGGTATTTTGGAGACGATGAGTTCACAACGATACGAACCAAATGATTGGCGTCTTTTTATAGACAGACAGCAGGCAAAGCAATAACGGCAGCAAATATGATTCTATACCTATTGCACACTCTGACTACTCTGAAAAAAGAGTATACAACTATTTCTTCAGCAATGGAAAAAATTAAGTATCGAGACCACAACTGGCTCATGTAGACTTAGAGAGAAGAAAAAAACTTTCTTCTCGGAAAACAGGGTGGATACACGAAATATATGTTTTATGTGTATGTGGGATAATCGCGACAAACAACGTCATTGGTCTCAAAACAAGTGGCCAGTACGAGAGGAACTGATGGTTGGTACAAAAATGTTATTAATTTGCCCTTAGTAAATCGAAATTGCATTATACTGTCACCACTTCATATCAAACTGGGCATTATGAAACAGTTTGTAAAAGCCCTTGACAAAAACGGCGAATGTTTTGCTTTTCTTTCACGCAAGTTTCCAGGATTAAGCACAGAAAAATTGAAAGCAGCTATTTTTGATGGGCCAAAAATAAGACAACTTGTGAAAGACCCAAACTTGAATGAAGTCGAGTCTAAAGCTTGGAAATAGTTTGTTGAGGTGATTAAAAATTTTCTCGGGAACAATAAGTCCGACAACTATTCTGAGTTAGTTGAATGCACCTTATCCAATTTGAAGATCTATGCTGCAACATGAGTATCAAGATTCATTACTTATATTCTCATTTAGATCGATTCCCAGAAAATCTTGGCGATTTCAGTGAAGAGCAAGGTGAAAGATTTCACCAAAACATACGCACAATGGAAGAGCGTTATCAAGGAAGGTGGGACATCCACATGATGGCCGATTACTGTTGGAGTTTGCAAAAAGAGATCCTCAAGCCGTATCTTCGAGAAAATCGTATAAAAGAACGTTTTATAGTGTGTGATTATATCAAACATAGGAAAATTGTATTTTTGTTCCATTTTTGAAGAAAATTGTAATTTCATATAAATAAAAGAGTAGAGCTGATAGCATTAAACCAGTATTTTTTCCGTAATCAATGCCTCAGGTATACCCATAATACATATAAAATTTCTGGAAAAAATTTCACTGTTGACCACTGAATAGTTGCGGCAAAAGTTTTTTTTTATTTTATGCCTATTTTTCCGAGCGCCAAGGTAGCGTAACCCTTTAAGTCAAAAATTTTACTTTCAAAACTACACGACTCTGGTTGGGCATCAATTTCTATATTTGTGACAAATTTCAACTTTCTATGTCAAATAGTTTCGAAGAAAATCAGGTGTGACAGACAGTCACCGAAATGATCCGATAAATGTTCCGTACGGAAAAAATTTTGGTTAATTTTCTTATTTCTTTTAGTCATCTAAACGGTACATTTGAAAAAACTCTTGATTTGAAAAAAACTTTATTTCAGCATATCAAAAAAAAGTACAATACTAAACTATTTAGTTTTTGCAAGTAAAGTTTCTACTTTGGAGATATCTTTCGTTCTTTTTACACAGGTACTCACTGAAATAAATCACATAAATTACCTCCTATTTCATATGACCGTTAATGAATCATTCTTCTTGGACAAATATATATTGATGATCTTGAAATGATTTTTAAAATTTATATCGTTAACTATTTGGCATTCTATGAATTTACAAAATCTATAAATAATTTGCTATAGAAAATGTAACAGGATAAGTACAAGAATTAGGGGCATACAATCTTTGAAAATGTTATTAAGGATTTTTATTTTTATCTAAATCGACTCGATAGATCTTTCTTGTTTAAATAAGTGACGGAATCTGGAAATAATGTCACATTACAATTTTAACAGTAAATAGAGGAAATTGTCACTTTTCTTCTAGTCACTAATATCTTGGTGTAAAGAATCTATCATTTAAAATATCGAGTTGTAATTGTTAAGTTAGGTTTTTTTTTGGAGTGACAAAGTTAAATTCAGTATTTATTTTAAACTTCGTACTTTTTTCGATACAATAAATATTATTACGTCTAGAGGTTAACTGCATACAATTTTTAAACACTTTTACTGTGATCTTTTTTAATACAATTTTAGTATTATTAAGCGTTTTTGCAAGCTTCAGAATAACCATCTAACAGTGCAGTTTAAACAACAAAAGGTTTTTTTTTTTTCATTTATGCAAGGATCAAGGAATTGTTAGCTAAAATGTGCAGTAGTCAAACAATTTATACACGAGCCCGCAAACATACTATGGGAATCGGACACTTAACAAATGATCAGGAATGTAAACATATCCCTGTCGAAATCAAAGTCATCTTAAAGGACGTCCGACAGAGGACGATAATTAAAGTTCAAGTTGACTCCGGTGTCAAAGGAGTCCGGCTTACTCTGGGTCTTTGATGTCCAGTGTCTTAGTATTACACTCAACCGTTTTGTAGGTGTTGCGGTATTTAGCAATGCACAGAACCGCTTTGTTTACTTGGTCAAGGGACTTTGTTTCAAAGAGGAAATAACTGTTGCTGAAAAAGAAGTTTTTGTTCAGAAAGGTGTATTTGCTCTTTGACCGTCGGCTGCCGGCTTTCTGTAAAATAGAGGCGAAGAAAATGTCACTTGAAAGAAATTATTTTCCTACTCTCGTTTTGGTCATGGTTATTTGTCCAAAGAATGCAGTGCATGTCGGTGCATTTGACGCGCCATAATTACAGAATAAAAGCATGTTTTAAAATGCAGGGTAACGTTTTCACCTTTTTTAGAAATATAATGTTTAGGTTTATTGTATTATAATATAATTTTTTTTTTACTTTATTTATAAAAGCAAAGGCGTAAAATTCAAAAGTGTGTACACTATATAGGGTGTTCTATACAGGGTATGGCACAGAGTTACAGAAATTGCAGAACAGTGAATTTTCCTCATATTTTAATGAAATAGTTTTATTTAAAAATTAATTATAACTTTCGGCTTTCATACTCTGCTAAAAATTAGCTAATTTCCTATTTAAAATGATATAGGTAAAAACATTTTTTACTTACGTTGTAGGTATACTTTTTAATTTTACTAATTAATATTTCACAAATTTATCTTTGAATAATCTAAGTCTATACAGGATAACGAAATAAAGGCATTCATTTTATAAAAATTCTCGTAGTTTGCAATGGTAAATTAGAAAAGTGTATTGCATGTTGACCTAAATATGAACAGACAAATGTATTAACTGAAATTGATAATAGTATCTGATAACATATTTTTTTTTATTTACTAAGGATGTTAGAACTAATGACTTTTCAAGAAAAATCTTGATAGATTAATGAACTGTACTGAAAGCGCTAGAAGAGAATCAGATAACTAGGATCTGTGCGATAAACTTTTGTTAATTTTATCCTGTTTATTTTATTAACTTGATTTTTAAGTTCCAATTTATATATCAATTCCGATTTAGCCAAAAATAACAAGAATCCAGAATTCTTCTCTTTAGAGCAAGAACGTACCGTACGAGTCGTGTGTACTGCCAGTTCTCACGTACGAACTTGAAACGATATCGTTAACACGTAAGTCGATGAATATATTTCAAGTGACGCAACATACAATGGAGAGAGCTATACTTAGAATGAGTTTAAGAGATAGAATCCCAAATGAGGAAATCCGGAAAAGAACACGGCTGGTGGATGCTCTGGAAAGAGCGGCTCAACTAAAGTAGAGATGAGCTGGTCACGTAGCGAGAGAGAACGACAGATGGGCCTACAAGCTTACAGTATGGTACCCAAGGAAGAGTAAGAAGAGTGTGGGAGGACCTAAAAGAAGGTGGCGAGGCGACAGCCAGAATATCGCAGGAAAAAATGGGAACAGAACGGCTCTGGACAGGGAAAGAGGAAAGATTTGGAAAAAGCCAACATTCAGAGTGGATGAGAGCAGGCTGAAAAGAAGAAGAAAAAGAGCAGGAGCAATGATGAATTTAAAATTGCCTTTAGGGAAAATTCTAAATTGAAATGAAATCTTTGCAAACAAATTTTTTATCGGAATCAATTATTACATGTATATAACAAATTAAAATTCTTTCTATAATTTCATAGTCTGTGTATAATAGTTTTATTTTCCTGAACCCGTATACATTTATTAATAACATGTAGACTATGATACTTGTTTACATACTACTTTTCATTACTTTGTAAGGTTTCTTAATTTTAATTTTATATTATAGAGACGTCCTAAGGTCAAAATATATGGAACTGGTAGAGCCTTATTTTAATTTTATGAATGATAGATACAATCAGAATATCTCTGCCTACTAAATCGGGATAAAATTAACTGAATAGAATAATCACCTGGACCAAATAGGTGCTAACACAAAAAACGTACAACACAGAAGCTTAATCATCAAGACTACATCATATCCTGACAGACCTTTAGCAGAAAGACGAAAATATGAACTACTCCTCCAATTCATTTCAATTAACTATTTGGCTTTTTGAAGTCGAAATCGCAGAATTTTGGGGTGAACGGAAGTAGTAATTAAAATGAATAAGTCTTTATTCTCCTAAAACTTAAATATATGATTAACGGTTGGCAATTAATCTTAAGTTTAAGCAGTAAAAACGGATGGTTCCTCAAAATTAATTGTTGCAATTTAACAATGACTTATGCAGCCCGACCTAAATAAACCGTTGGCGAGAAGTAGTCAATATTGTATCACTTATGAATTTTTACTTCTTGCTAAAGAAAAGTATTGTTTTCATGAAATAATCACATTTCGTTTTAGGGTTCCTATATCACGAAAAACATGATCACTCGTTGGTCTGTTGGCATGATAACTCTAGAACGAAATGAGATATCACTTTCAAACTTATACATAACTAATAAGGGGATGAAGCCTATGATTTTTTAGCGATATTGTTTAAGGGAAAGAGGGTAAAAGGCGTGGGTTACGATAAATTTTGTATGGTTTTAATAGTAATATGGCAATTCACATTCAGAGGGGTTCATTCACTTATATCGTGGTAAATTTCCTTCTCAGGGTTCTTGAACTGTACGAAAATTAAAATTAATTTATTCTTTTATTACTTTCAATTGTAATAGGGAAGGGGATGAAAAAGATGGGAGAATCTGGTATAGTTTCAATACAATTATAAACAATTTTCTAGGTATTTCCGATAATCTATAATAAAACATATAAGGGGCCAAAGGGGTGAAAGAAGGAAGTAGAATAGTGACTTCGTATTTATCATGTTGTAGGTCTTTTTCGGGGTCCTTTTAGTCAAAGATCTGAAATATTACTTTTCTCCATTATTTTCATTGTTGACATAGAAAGAGGATAAGAGAGGTAGGGTTTGTTATTTAGTATTATTCCTGGTTTTTGATTGAGGTATTGAGTAATTATTATAAAGTACATTTTTTTAGTAAAATGTATATTGGGTGAAAAGGATAAAGTAGGGGGCTAGCTATCTGATTACAGAGGAACCTAAAAAATATTGAGTTGAATACAGGACAAGTTTTAGAAATCTAAAAGGTTAGGTTGGCGGAAACGTACTTTTAGCACAGCACGTAAATTACTGTACCTTCGCTAACGAGAAGTACTGGATTCGTGAAAAAAATTACTCGCATACATTTTTCTTTTCTTCAGGTCTTAGGATTGTTAGATCACAAACAAAATATATAAAAAAAAGTTTATTTTTATTTGTACAGGGTGAGTCAACGATAGAGTAAAGTTCATTATCTCATTTGTTTTGGGAATGACAAAAAAATGTTAAATACAATAGTTTTAGGGAATGTTAAGGTGCACAGTTTAAAATTATTACATTATACATTTTTTTTTTTAATTTGTAGATGTCACATTTATTCCTTTCTGGCAACTTTACTATCAACTATCATATATTTCCTATTATCTAATGGATTAACAATAAATTCTACTTATTTAAAGTTGATGGTAGATGCAGTGGCGTAGCTTGATTAATGGGCGGAGGAGAGAGGTAAATTTATTCAAAGGTGGTTTCTTCAAGAAAATACTAAAGCCGCAACTACTTGCAGAGGAGTGAGGGCATCAAGCGACAAGCGAAAACAATTGGTGGAGAAAAAAACCCTCGTGTACTAGAGCTTTAAAAGCTTAGACCCTTCCCAAAAGAGCAAACTAAAAATTTATGACCGAGGCAGTGGGTGGAGGGTGGGGAGTTTCTTACAAAAATACGATTATCTATAGTGGAACTTTAACGACTTAAACCCGATTTAAAAATCGGTGGCTAAGGTGGAGGAGAGATTTTTCACGAAAAGAATACAGACTTGTAATGGAACTCTTAACAATCACTTTAGAAATTGATGCACGGAGGGTGAATATTTTAGGCAAAAGAGAACCCCAAACAAATAGGTTCCAGATGATGGATTTTCTACATCCATAGAGGCAAAAGGATATAAAATTTGTTTGAATCTTGAAAATGGTAAAATGTTTTCTTGTAGTTTCTTGAATGATTATTATGCATTATAATGTCCTCTCAAACCTCTCATGTAAACTGTTAATATCTCTTCTGAAATCGGTAACAAAAATTTACACAATATGCCTGTGAAAATTAACACCTTATTTTTGTTCTCATAGTGATACAACAGTACAAAACAGCCGGTCTAAAAGAAACACTTAAATCGGTTTGCACAAAAAAAGCAGCTATATTTTATCTATAAATCCTAGTTTACAGACCGGTAAATGGTGCTATTTATATATATATATATATATATATATATATATATATATATATATATATATATATATATATATATATATATATATATATATATATATATATATATATATATATATATATGTATATATATATGTATATATATATATATATATATATATATATATATATATATATATATATATATATATACATAAAATTTAATAACAGTCGAGCTATTCTGTTCACATTTGCGGTAAAACCAGCAGTGTCAATTATTTCTCTATCCAGAATGTTCAACTTATTTAATTTCATTATTAGATCAAATGTTATTTTGGGACTTAAAACCCTTAAAGTATGGTGCCCTAATAGTAGCCACCTGGTACTGAATGATTTCAACAAAATAATTTTATCATTAACTTCTTTTACAAAGAAAAAATTACGTATAAGAGGTTTTTATTTTAATAATATCGCCATTACGTCAAGAACTACCTCAACCCGTCACTCAAATATTCAAAATTATTAATTATTACCTATTTTAAACTTCTCAATAAACCCATTTCTAAAATAACAACAAATCATATTTATTAAATTATAAAAGTATATTAATGAATGAATTCAAATACAAATCACAGTAATATTAAAAATAGACAATATTTTACCAACTATGACAACAGTTTTCCAACATTATTTTTCGTACAGTAGCAACTTAATATCAGGAACAAAGTTTTTTCATTTCTCATTCTATCTAATGTGTTATTGGGCCGATATGAATTGAGGAGAAAAATGCCAGTTACCCCCTATCTTGTTTCACATCACGTTGCTTATTGATTTTTGCTGTTGATATTGGGGGATCGGACTTTTCTTTCTAGGTCAAATTATATTTTATAAGCCTGAAAGTTATAACTCTGATTTATTTGAAAACGATAAGTTATGTATATATATATATATATATATATATATATATATATATATATATATATATATATATATATATATATTTTTTTTTTTCTTAAATTGTTTCCTTACATATTTTCTTGTTTATTTATTCTTAGGTTTGAATAAAAGCCCTAACACGACCATTTTTTCCTTTTAGTGCGACAAGATCTTTTTAAGAACTAACATGGTTTCGAGATGCGTTCAGGTTAGATTCAGAATTCATAAAATGCAATTCATTATTTGTTCTTATATGTTTTGCTTTCATAAAATGGTTTATTTTTATTGTACATATTTAAACATCTTTAAATTTTGTAGGTAATCGAAATATAAATAAATATTTTCATCGTAATGCTGGCGGGACTCCCCTAAAAAATAAGATTTGCAGTTTTATCTCAATTAGATAACGTTAACCCATGCCTCATCGAGGTTGTAAAATTACATTTTTTGCAAAACAATCGTGGTTTTTTTCCTCATAAAATGAAAACCATTCGTCCTAGAAACCTGACTCTTGTTTCATTTCTTAGGAAATGTTGTTGTCTTGAAGTTTTAGTCCTACCACTTTTTTTGTTAAAACTTTTATATTTGAAGATATTCATCATCCAAGACAGGACATAATTCGAATCCTCAAATTCGACCTTCGACCTATTTAAAAAACGAAAGTGAAAAATGGCAACAAAGATACCTAAATTAAATACTTTTGACTACTTTTTATTTCTTTTGTATTATAAAAAATTATACAAATCATACAATACAGTATATAATAAGACATAAAATTTTCATTTGTTTTAACTTTATAAATAATTTTATGAATCGCAAGGTAGTGGGTACCTACCTGATATTTAGTTCTATTCTTTAAAAAGATTGTTTTTGTTACAAAAAAGTTATTGCTAAGGACCCTTTTATCAGATAATTCTACCTCGAGTGTCATAAATCACACCCCTTCTTTTTTGTTGCTTGTCTGGGATGGCCGGGGAAAAGTCAAAGAGTTTTAGTTTACGTTTGCCTTTCAAGTAGTGAACATTTCAACAACGTTCGTTTAGTGACTTTTTTGTGAATTTTGCAGGACAATGTCTTCTACAGCATCAACGAGCCATGCTTGTTCGGGTATGAGTTCAAGGTAGAAAAAAATGGTGTATTTAATCGGCCACATGTCTTATTAAATCAGTGGCAGTAAATTGCCAACTAATTGTCAAGTTTTACGCATTTTATTTTATATAATACGGCAAGTGAAACTAAACATCAGAGAAACTGCAAGACTTACAAAACAGGAAGTTTTAATTTTTTGGGAGAAAGCTAAGATACCAACACCTAAAAGATTGTGTTGCAAAATTAGAAAAACTGTACGAAGAGTGGAGAAAACTGCAAAAAAACGCTAAAAGCACAGCGCAAAATAAAAAAGTAGATGCTTTTAAGTCATTCAAGTCACAGACATTTGTTTATTTATAATCAATATTTACGTAAAAGGGTGGTTCAACGCCCCCAAACCCACTTTGGCCCCCAACCAAGACCTACAGTTGTTAAAACTTTTTAAATACTGATCCCGATGAATGATGTGACAATTTACACTATTTAAAAGCTAACAAAATAGTAAACAGTTTTAAGGTTGTCAATGACACAACTGAAAGAGGTGTAAAATTAATTCAAGACTTCAATTCATGTTTGACGAAAGATGAAGAACAACAGCAGTTTCTATTACAAGTTGTATCTGAATAAAGGAAAATTTTTCCTGATTCCTCAAAGGCCAACTATCTAAGCCATTACCACCTTGATCTGATAATAAATTGTAAATGTGAATAATAATAATAACTTCTTTCCTTTATATTGTTTGCTTTTTTATCACTAAACTTTAAATAATAAAATGAATTTGAACATTATTTCTTCTCATTTTTATACCTTTTTGCTTTTCTTTTCTCCTAAATCCTCCATTTTCAATTTGGATTTTGCTCTATTTATTTTTGAAAACAGTTTTAACTAAACCCTTTTTTATGTACGTATCGAAAAATAAATGTAAAATCTAGAGAGCCGATGTATATATATATATATATATAATATATATATATATATATATATATATATATATATATATATATATATATATATATACAGTGGTTTAACTGATCGAGTTTCTAGTCATTTTTGATAACTTCATCAGTATTTGATATTGTTGTGGACCGTATGATTATCAAATGTATTTTACTCCTAACACCCTCGACTTTCTACTTGCCAACTAAAACAAATGTCCCTCTTTTAGTAGGAAATCGACCACTATCAAAGTATTGATTATTTTGCCAAAAATTCATTAAAAGTTTATCTTTTACCGTCTACTATGCTAGAAATATTATTTGCTATCATTTGTCATGTTTCATTTGGTTCAAATAAAGTTATCAGTACACAGTGAAGGGAACAGTAAAATATAAAATCATGAAGCTTTGAAAAAATATTTATTATACGTGTATTTAAAAATCAGTATAAGTTAGCCCTAAAATTCAGCTGGTGCCTATTTAAAACTGAATATAAGCCATCGTTAAGATTTGATCTAAGCAAATTTCAAATTTGGATCTCCTAAGCCCCTGATTCATTTTAAAATGTTCAGCCCCACAACTATCTATATACATTCTAAATCAACAAACAATAACACGAACAGTAATACTCACATTTACTTTAACTTAACGAACTTAATCGAAAAAAGACGAGTAAGTAATAACTAAAATGATGTTCATACCCTCCAATCTGAAAACCTTCATAAAACTAATTTTGAAACCAAAACTGCTTACTTAACGTTACTACGAGAATTTCAATTATAAAATGAATTTCTCGAAACGCGGTCAATAATAGGGGATGAGTTTTTTTTTTTTTTTTTATGGGTTAGCACACGTGCTACAGGGAAGTCCCTAAAGCGCTACAGGAGCGACACGTGTGCGGAGAAAGCGATTCACGTTGTTCTTGAATCGCTGTAGATTGTACTCGATGGGAAACACAGTCCTGGGCAAACTATTCCAAAGGTATGATGTTCTCCATATAAAAGACTGCTTGAAAAGCGTTGTACGAGGAGTAACAAGCTGGACCTCATACGAATGTGAAGTATTAGCGCGACGTGTACTCCTAACATACACCGCTCTGGGAGGAATTAAGCGGGCCACATCCTTCGAATATTTTCCATGAAAGTACTTGTAGAATAGGCTCAAGTCGCCAACCGTTCTTCGATGTTCCAGCGAATCAAGGCCGCCGGTCACTTGCGGGTCTCCAATCAGACGTGAATGAAGAGATAAGTGTACTGTCATCTGCAAAGCTGTAGATTGGGTTCTCGGTCTTTTCCAGCAGACCGTTAATATAAATAAGGAAGAGAGTAGGAGATAGTATGGAACCTTGGGGCACACCGGCGTTGATAGTGAAGGTGTTAGAAAGAAATCCGTCAACTGCCACTCGTAAAGAACGCTCTCTGAGGAAACATGAGAGCCACAAACAGAACTTTTCAGACATGCCATAAGAACGTAACTTAGCCAACAGCCCATCGTGCCAAACACGGTCAAATGCCTTGGATATGTCAAGAGCAACCGCTCGAGATTCTCCAAAGTGTTCAATTGCGTTGTTCCAAACATGTGTTACATACATAAGTCAGAAGATCTCCTGTTGATCTTTTTTACGAAAGCCATATTGGTGATCACTAATAATGTTGAATCCTTCAAGATATTTTAGAAGATGCTGATTGATAGCCTTTTCCATGACTTTCGATATTATTGAGAGTAGTGCGATTGGTCGGTATTTATTTGGCAAGGTCTTCTTGCCTTTTTTAGGTATCGGCTGAACTGTGGCACATTTCCAGCAGGAAGGAAATATTCCCTTTCTGTAGGATAGGTTGAAAAGTCTACAGAAAACTGATGTTAGTTCCCTTGCACAGTTCTTGAGAACTATGGCAGGTATTCCGTCAGCGCCAGAAGCCTTTTTGGTGTCTAGCTTCATCAAAATACGTTTTATGATACGCTGTCTGAAGACAATATCGGGCATCCTTGACTGCACTATGGGAATAGTAGGTGGTGTTTTTCCTTGGAAATCGACAGTAAAATGTGAAGCAAAGAGTTCAGCCAACAAGTTCGCTTTCTCAACAGGTGTCGTTGCAATAGAATTATCTGGCCGTGTGAGTGATGGTATGGTGGATTTGGTGAAATTTTGACTAACTGCCTTAGCGACTGACCAAAAGGACCTGGAATTGCCGGGACAAGCGAGAAGTTTGTTTCTAATCCGTTGATTGTGTACCTCCTTGGTTTCGTCGATAATTTCTTTGCATCTGTTCCTGGCACAAACAGAGATGTTACGATTTATGGTGTTAGGATCTTCACGCCACTGTCGGTATGCAAGGAGTTTATATCAGCTTCGAAGTATTTTAAACCAGTTTCAATAATAAAACACGGGGGTGGGTCAAATGAGGTATATTAATATCTGTCAGTGTTATTAGTTTCAAGATCATCTGTTTAAAAACTAGTCAGTCAAATATGAGATGTATATAGTAATAAATGTCTTATTTTAAATACAATTTTAATGATTTCACTTATAATCCAGTAACAGATAAAAAACCAAAAGCTATTTAGGTAAATTTAAGATATTGATAGTTTTCTTAAGGAGTAGAATTTACGTACGTCAAGGTCGAAAAGTGGCATCACAGGCAAGAAATACTGACAACTATATCTCATGGCTTGCTGCTGCATGCGCCAAATTTTTTCTGATTCACCATTGCCTATGCATTTTCCAACATTTTGTTTTTTTTTGCGCTTTGCTATTATCTTTATCATTTGACTAAACAGTGACTATTAAGATAGAAGAAATTAAAGAAGAAATTAAAAATTTGGAAAATAAAATCAAAAAGCCGCTGATTTATGTAAATAAAGTACCAGAAAAAGTTAAAGGCGTACAAATTGGTATTCCTTAGGTATTTCCAAGTTGCTAAAAATGCCGGAAATAAGTAAGAAAAATCTAAAAAAATTAAAATTGTATCTCGGAAAAGTTTTTTCTAAAATAAAGGTTTGTTTTATAGGTAACAACCACATAATTTAATTTTTCCTATAGAAGCAATATAATTAGTGAACGTAAATTTATAATTAATTCACAACGGCCGTAACAGTAGCTAATAGAATAATTGCAATTGGTAAAACCACATAGAAGCATTGCACTGGTTTGGCGACATAAACATACTGAAACCAAATTATAACCTAATTTATTAATAAACCGTTTATTAGTTTCCTATATAGAAGCAGCCACAAATTAATAAAATTAATAAAACTGAAATTGAACCTTTGTTGGAAATTTAAATGTATTTGTTCTGGTATTATTGTTTGACGACTACAATTTGAAACCTAATTAATTTTCAGTGTGTTTGTCTATAACAATTACTATTATAATAATTTTGAGACTCCTGATTTAAGTACTATTTTACAAAGTCTGGTCAGTTAGGAATATCAGATATTCAAACTATTTTTGAATTTTTTGGTTTCCCTGAAGTTTTTTTTGTTCTTTAGCTCGCGTTATTCTTTCGTATGTAAAGAACCTCATGGAATATCTACAAAAGATTTCTGTTGACACAACTAAAAAAAATAAATTTAAGGTAAGGTAAGTCGGTTTCATAACGTATACAAAGATAAAGACACCAACAAGAATAATATAGCAAAACAAAGACAAATATCGACAAGCACTGGAAAATTATATAAAACACATAAATTACCAAACAGAACTTGATGAACTAAACGCACAAATATCGAACAGCTACTCATGACTACAAAACAAATTGCAACATCGAAAAAAAAAACACAAAAATTAAATAAAGACGCAAAATCTCATGAAACAAAGACGACTATTAAGAAATGATCTTACAAATTGCAGATTAGAATTGACAGAAATACACAAAAAAAATAAAGAAAAAGATCAGAGAATATGTCAGACAGTACAGAAACTCGAAAATAGAAACTTTCAAAGAGGGGAAAAATTTGAAACACCTAAACAAACAAATGAATGAATGGAAACATCAAATAATAAAACTTATAAATAACGATAACCAAGAGACCGCACACATCAGAGAGAAAAAGGGAGCTACAGAGAAATATTATCAAACACTATATGATACGAAAATATCGCTACCGCCCGGGAAAGAAGAAAGAAAAAAATGTGGGATCTGAAGATATTCCCGATGTAACAACGAATGAAATAATGAACGCCATACAACATATGCGCAACAAAAAAGAACCAGGGGACGATGAAATAACTATAGAAATGATAAGGTATGGAGGGGCATCGGTAATACAAGCTCTATTTAAAAGGTGTCTTATAGAAAGTAAAATACCTTGGGTAAACGCCTTGATTGTTCCTATTTTTCAAAAAGGGGAACGAATTTAAATTGGAGAATTACAGACCCATCAGCCTGTTATCGGTACTATACAAAATCCTCACTAGAATCGTAACATATAGATTAACGAATAAATTAGACAGTTATCAACCACGTGAACTAGCGGGATTTAGACAGGGATACAGCACTTTGGACCATCTTCAAACCATTAGATTATTAGTGGAAAAAGCAAATGAATATAAGGTCATCTTGTGGATAGCAATGGTTGACTACAAAAAAGCATTTGATTCGGTAGAGATATAGGCAGTCCTTAACGCCTTAAGTAACAGAAGAGTCGATGAAAGGTACACAACTCTTCTTGAATACATATATAAAAATGCCACATCACAAAAAAAGCTTGAAGAAAAGACAAATAAAATCAAAATTAAAAGAGGAATTAGACAAGGCGACTCGATATGCCCAAAGCTGCTCACTTTGTCTATAGAAGACATGATCAAATCGCTAAAGTGGGAAAATAAAGGAATACTAATGGACGGTGAACGATTAAATTACTTAAGAATCGCAGATGATATCACTCTGATAGCCAACACAAAAGAAGAATTACAAGAAATGCTGATGGAATTAAACAACAAGTCTCGAATAGGTCTAAAAATAAACTTCACCGAAACCAAAGAACGAAAGTGAAGATAACAGCCAGGAGCTATTAATAGAAGGTGAAAGAATAGAAAAGGTATAAACATTCATATATTTAGGACAAAAAATCGAAATATCGAAAAATAATTTAAAGGTTGACTTGGACAGAAGAGTCTCGTTAGCTGGTTCGGAAGGTTACAATATACATTTAAATTGGACATCCCAAATACAATGAAAGCCAGAGTATTTGATCAATATGTACTGCTAGTATTAACATATGGCACTGAAATGTGGGCTTTAAATAAAAGTATAATAAATAAACTCCGGGTAACCCAAAGAGCAATGGAGAGGAGAATCCTAAATATAAGACTCTACGATTGTTTTCCTAACATCGAGATACGAAGAAGATCAAAAGTGACAGATGTAATACAACGAATATGTATATTAATATATTAAGGTGGAATTGGTCCATATGATAACATATGGACACGCCGTTTGAATGGAGGCCTAGAGAACACAAAAAGTGCAGAGGTAGACCATAGGCAAGATGGACGGATGACAAAAAAAGAATAGCAGGACACGATTGGATGCAAAAAGCTAACAACAAAGCTCATTGGAGACAAGTTAGCTTACATCCGACTATGGATGGAATAAGTTAATGATGATGATAAAATCGGTTAAGCGCCAGCCTACAATAAAATGCCTTCTAAAGATTGGAAACTTTATCAATGGACACTATATAGTAAGATAAGAGGTAGAGGTGAAGTTATACTGCATATTGTTAATTCTAAAAAAAAACATAATACAAAACCTACAAACGATACGTGTCAAAATTTCATAACATTTCGACAATTAGTTTACAAGTTACAGTGGTTTAAGTGAAGCTACTTTCGATATTTTCAAAACAATGGAAAAAATCGAATTTCGTGTGTTGATTAAGCACTGTTTTTTGATGGGAACAAATACAGTTGAAGCAAAGCAATGGCTTGATAAGTGTTACGGAGACTCTGCCCCTGGAAAATCATTTATCATTTACTGGTATGCTGAATTGAAATGCGGACGTATAGACCCAAATGATGCTGAACGCTCAAATGAGGTGGTTACACCGGACAACATCAAAAAAATCCACAAAATTGTTTTGGATGACCGTAAAGTGAAATTGCGTGAGATAGCTGACACACTAAAGATATCAAAAGAATTTGTTGGTCATACTTTGCATGAACATTTGCGCATAAAAAAGTTCTGTTCGAAATGGGTACTGCGATTGCTCACAGTGGACCAAAAACAACAACGTTTTGATGATTCTGAGCGCTGTTTGGACCTGTTTAACCGCAATAAAAAGGATTTTTCCATGCGATATATGACAATGGCTGAAACATGAATCCACCACTATACACCGGAATCAAATCGGCAGTCAGCTGAGTGGACGGCAGCCGGTGAAACCCGCCCGAAGCCACCAAAGACACAACAATCGGCTGGGAAACGTTTGGCCTCTGTATTGTGGGATGCGCATGGAATAATTTTCATCGACTATGCTGAGAAGGGAAAAACCATCAATAGCGAATATTACATAAAGTTTTTGTTGCATTTGAAGGCAGAAATCGCAAAGAAACGGCCCCAACAAGAAAAAAGTGCTCTTTCGTCAAGATAGTGCACCGTGTCACAAGTCAATGGTTACGATGGCAAAATTGCATGACTTGAAGTTCGAATTGCTTCCTCATCCACCGTATTCTCCAGAATTGGCTCTTAGCGACTATTATCTATTCGCAGACCTCAAAAAAATGCTCGCGGGAAAGAGATTTAGCTTCAATGAAGAAGTTATCGCCGAAACTAAGGCCTATTTTGAAGGCAAAGACAAATCCTTCTACAAGAAAGGTATAGAAATGTTAGAAAAGCATTGGACCGATTGTATCGCTCTTGAAGGAGACTATATTGATAAATAATGTCGAATTTTGTAAAGAAAATGTGTTTTAAGTAGCTAGACCAAAAACTTTTCAGCCTACGTGTTAAGAGATGATAAGTGAGGATTAGAATAAACAATTGCATATTGTTTATTTAAAAAAAACATATTACAAATGTGTTTTTTTAATTATCTAATTAGTCTTAAGAATAACACCCTCACGAAAAAATTGCTTTCTTGTCAAATTACTGTTGCTGGTCTAAATCCTTCAACGAAATTTAGTACGAGTTGTGTTTTTCACTAAAATTATTTATGAAGGAAAGTCCTAGGTGTACAGCAATGACGGTCTATTTTCTTTTCAAGTAAAATTTTAGACCGAACAGATTCGGTGCGACTGAGACTTAATGACCCCTGATCAGGAGGACTAATTACATGGGCGAGGCGATCAGTTCTGGTCAAGTAAACAGTAGAAGAGACTATAATGAATAGGCCCTATGTGTTTATTTAAACTACTTTTACATTTTACAATTTCCATATTTCCGTATGCGTTCAACAATCTCCTCTAATCATCATCTAATGTTACAGTATGATCAGTTTCAAGGGCATGTTCGGCAATGCTAGACTTTTCTGTTCTACCATTTTTTAAATTGGCTAAATGTTCTTTAAATTATATTTTAATTGACCTTCTAGTTTGCCCAACATACTTTTTGTCGCAATCATTACAATTAATTTCATATATTAGAAAAAATAACAAGTTAGAATTTGATATCTACAGAAAAGAAACAGTAACAGATAGATGATAGAATCATTCATTTCATTGCAAACAACAGAAATTAGCCGCATTATATTTTTTAGTTCACTGTTTGGTCCCTTTCCTCTTAATGGAGTAAACTTCAATCATGAAAGGAATTGTATAAGGAATATAACTAGAGTTAATGGTTATGACGATGACTTAATAAGCAAGTTAATAAATATACATAAGTTCAGGTTAAATATTCAAAATTCCACCTTTTTTACACATGAAACAAATAAAACCAAGTATGTCTCCTTACCATATAATCCGAAATATACCACGGGAGTCAATAAGGTATTTAATAAGGTAGGCCTCACCTTTGTCTATAAGCATCAGACCATTTGAGGAATATCTTAGGAAATCCCAAAGACAAGATTCCCAATGGTGAGAACAGTGGTATTTATGACATTAGTTGTAATGATTGCGACAAAACAAATGTTGGGCAAACTAGAAGGTCAATTAAAACACGATTTAAAGAACATTTAGCCCATTTAAAATACGGTGGACAGAAAAGTCTAGCATTACCGAACATGCCTTTGAAGTTGGTCATACTGTAACATTAGATAATCTAAGATTAATTAAAGATGTATCTGACAGGAGATTGTTGAACGCATACGAAAGTATGAAAAATATGAAATGTAAAAGTAGTTTAAATAAAGACAGATGGCCTATTCCTTATCGTACCCTCTACAGGTTACTTGACTAGAACTGACGACCTCGCCCACGTAATTAGTTCCGCTTGAGCAATTCAGATGTTAGGCTAAATATAAATAAGGTAGATTTGTAGTTTAGCTTTAGTCAATCATCGCTCCTGTTGAGGCTAACATGATTAGCGAAACGCGAGTCGAGTGTAAAAATAAGGTGTTTGGTGTAGTGGTGATATATACTGAGTGGTGTCATTGTGCCAAAGATTTGACATTTCCAACATAAAAATATCTGAATTTATGAAGAGTCAAAAATTTACTGTTGCACTGCAAAACCCACACGGTTCGTGTAGTTCAAGCTGTCACCGAAAGCTGTGGATTCATCGACTTGCAACAGCGCCCTGTGACTTAATTTTGTTTAAATGTTTAAAGAAATATTTTAGAGGCCGAAAATTTTCTTCCGATGATCCGATGATGAATTTTTTTAAGTCTAAACAAAATAATTTTTTGGGATGTCATAAAACAAGTCTATAAAGGGTGTACTAAGTGTATTAATGTAGACGATAGTTATGTTAATAAATATACTTTATGCGATTTCCTTCATAGCTAGATAGATACCTGAAAAAATAGCCTCGTATATAAAATAATATAAAATTGTTTAAAAAGAATAAGGAGTCAATCAGCAAAACAAGGTTTGACAGATGCGCTGTGAATAAATTTCAGGAGATGTCAACATTGTAGTCCACCGTACAATGGTACCAGTGAGAGTACATAAAAGGGCTACTTAAATGATTTAATTATATATTTATTTTAAATCTAATAGACGTACTAGTTTTACCATGTATGAATCAGAACAAACTCATTATTCAATATTACTTAATTTTATTATGTTAATTTTATGATATAATATACTAGCGAGTAAAAAATTTCGAAAAAATGCCCTTTCAACTGAAAATGTAAAAAAGCTGTTGCTTCTAAACGTTTTTGCTTACCGACAATGGCGTAAAAATCATAACGTCATAATACCTCTCTTCGTACCCGGAAGAGATGCAAAAAAATTATCAACGAAAATAAGGAGGCACACAATCAGAGAATTGAAAACAAAATTCTTGCCTGCCTCAACAGTTCCAGATTCTTTTGGACGGTCGCTAAAGCCATTAGTCAAAATTTCACTAAATCAACTATACTTGATTAATGCCATTGCAACACAACTTGCTGAGAAAGCTTGCAACTTGTTAGCTGAACTCTGCTTTAGATTTTACTGTCGATTTAAAAAGAAAAACACCACCCACTATTCCCAATATGTAGCCAAGATGCCCTACATTGTCTTCAGGTAGTATCTCATAAAACATATTTTAATGAAGCGAGACACCAAGACAGCTTCTGGAGCTGATGGAATACCTGCCGTAGAAGTTGCGGGGGCGAACTAAGACCAGTTTTCTGTAGACTTTTTAACATATCCTGCAGAAAGAGAATACTTCCTTCCTGCTGCAAATATAGTATAGTTCAGCTGATACCCAAAAAGAGTAAGATGAGCTTGCCGAACAAATATCGATCATCGCACTGCTTTAAATAATGTCGAAAGTTACAGAAAAGGCAATCAAGATCTTCTAAAATATTCAGAAGGCTTCAATATTATTAGAGACCATCAATATGACTTTCGTAAGCAAGGGTCAATAGGAGATCTTCTAACTTATGTCATATATGTTTTGAATAACACAACTGACCATTTTGAAGAATCTCGAGCTGTTACACTTGAATTATCCAAAGCATCCGACCTTGTTTGGCATGGCGAATTGTTGGTTAAGCTTTCATGTTTCCGCAGAGAGCGTTCCTTACAAGTAGCAGTCGATGGATTTTTTTTCTAATATCGTAACTATCAACGCTGGTATGCGCCAAGGCTCCATCCATCTCCTACTCTCTTTCTCATTTATATTAACGATCTGCTGGAAATTACCCGGAATTCAATCTATTGCGTTGCAGATGATCGTACGCTTATTCCTTCAGTTACTCTGAATACTAAAACATCAGCTACACATGCAGATATCCGTAAACAGCAGGAAGTCGTTACACTTAACAAAGATCTGGGAGAAATTCTGTCTTTAACCAAGTAGAATGTAAAGAAGTTAACGTTATAAAGCCCAAACTAGTTATGTCAGGACACTCCGTTCTTCTAGCATTGTCATTCAATTTGTTGGGCATTAACTTGGGAGCAAATATGTCTTGGCATGAACGTGTGGCATGCATAGCAAAGAAAGCTTCTCAAATTCTGGGAATTTAATTTCGAACCAGAAAGCGTTACACTCCAGAACAACTGTTAATTCTGTATAAAGCTCAACTTCGACCAACGATGGAATACTACTCTGCTCTCAAGCAAACACTGCATTTGTTGGATTCTATTAAGGAGAGAGCTGTTCGCCTAATTGGAAACCCAAAACTCACCAGCAACCTTGATTCCTTGAAACATCGAAGAACGGTTGGCGATTTGAGTCTATTCTACAAGTACTTTCATGGAAAGTGTTCGATGGATGTAGAGCACCTAAATTCTCCTAAAGCGGTACACGCAAGTCGCGCTAATAGGTCACATCCGTATGAGGTTCAGTTTGTCGCTCCTCGTACAATCCTTTTCAAACAGTCTTTTATATGGAGAACCTAACCCTTTTAAATAATTTGCTCAGGTCTATGTTTCGCACCGAGTAGGGGAAGAGTGGCATGAAAGGGCCATGTTTTGAAAGAGCCACTTCCATTTACGCGGTAGTTTTCGAACGAATGTTGTACGAATCAATGTTTTAAAATAGCAACACTGGACGGCTTTCGCCCACAAACATTTGACAGTGAAGCGAAAACAAATGGCGCCAGTGCAACGAGTTGAAGATTTCTTCATCATAAAGTAAGTTTTTGAGCTACTTTTATTTATTTTCTGACATTTACACGTAAGCAAATAACAGCAATATGATCATACTATAATTTGGTGTATTTATTAACGTAAACATTTTGAAGCAAAGCATAAATTTCGTTACTGATTTTCGAGGTGATAATTCCTGACAGAGTATGTTTTGAAAGAGCCGGGATATGATGTTATGAAGAAACCAGGATATGCTTTTATTTTTAATAAAAAGAATCTTTTTTATTTCAGGAAACAAATATGTCATCTGAAACAGCAAAACCCTGCCCCAAGACACGTAAAAGGCTAACAGCATCTACACTAGAGGTTATTGAGGTGATTGATAAAGGCCAGTTTATAAACAAAATGGCTATTTCCCTTAAAATTTCAATAGCTTACTTAGCTAAAATAGTCAAGAAGGTAAAAGTTTCGGGCGAATCATCCTACAAACATAATCCTAACAGAAGTGATAAGCGTATTTTCACTATGGAACAAGAGCGTTTGCTGGCAGATTATTTAAAAACTGCATCTAAAATGTGCTATGGACTAACAAGACAACAAATCAAAAAACTGGCATTTGATTATACAGAAGCTCATTCTATTTGTCCAAATAAATGGAAGAACTCTCAAATTGCAAGCAATGATTGGTTGAAAGGGTTTATGAACAGACACAAAAAATTAGCAGTAAGAAAACCTGAAAATACTTCTCTCTCCAGAGCTACTAGTTTTAACAAAACGAATATAAGCACATTTTTTGAAAAACTTACCGACGTTTACTCAAGATATAATTTTCCAATACATATGATTTTTAAGGCAGATGAAACAGGCTGTAGTACTGTAACCAAATCTCCTAAAGTGATTGCTGAAAGAGGATCGAAACAAATCGAACAAGTGACATCAGGTGAACGAGGGACTTTGGTGGCAACTTTGTTTTTCATTAATTCAGGATGGATGAATGAAGAATGTTTCATTAAAGCCTTGAAACATTTTGTGGTGCATGTAAAGCCCTCTAAGGAAAAATCCGGCATTGATCTTAATGGACAATCACAGTTCACATGTTAATCTTAGAGTAGTTCAATTTGCCAGAGAAAACTCTATTGTAATAGTCACATTCTCACCACACTGCAGCCACAAGCTACAGCCACTTGACGTCACAGTATATGACCCCTTCAAAACCAGGTATTGGTTTTTTTTTGCACAATTACAATCTACTCAATTTAAATTACGGAGAATTTAGCAAATAGTATGGTCAGGCTGGTAGGTGGCTTGAGAAGGGCTCCATCCATTGATGGGACTCCAATATCTACTCAATTAGGTCTTCTGGCCATCGTCTTCGAAGTCGTCTATTAGCAAGAGGCTGGTTGTATAGGTTACCAATTAATTGATTGCGGTGTTTTCGATTTCGATCTCTACTTTTTCTGGCTGCTTCTGTTATTACTTCATTGCCGTATGGGATTTTGAGATCATTCTGTAGTGTGTCATTATTGACAAACTATGGAGCGCTTGTGATCAGTCTCAATGTTTTTGATTGGAAGGCTTGGAGAATTTTGGTATTTGATGATTTGTTACATCCCTAAAGCTCTATACCGTATGTCCATATAGGTTTTAGTATCGTTTTGTATAGTAGTATATTGTTTTTAACAGAAAGTTGAGAGCTTTTGCCAATCAGTCAGTAGTATTTCTTGATTCTCAAGTTTATGGATTTGCGTTTTGCTTTTATGTGAGCTTGCCAAGTCAGTCTTTGGTTTAGATGTAATCCTAGATATTTTACTTTACTTTACGGTTTTTATTGGGATCGGTGTATTGTATATTGAGTTTGAGGACAGATGCTGTGTTTAGTAGTAAAGGTGATTTGAATAGACTCTGCACTGTTAACCTTTATTTTTCATTGATCCAGCCAGACTTCCAAGACATTGAGGTGTTGTTGAAGCCTTAAGGGGGCTCTATCAGGATCTGCGTCAGAGGACATGATTGCAGTGTTATTCGCAAAGGTGGCTATTAAGGTATTATCTGATGTAGGGATATCAGCAGTAAAGATGATATACAACAAGGGCCCCAACACACTTCCTTGAGGCACTCCCGACTGGAGTGGTTGATACTGACCATTTTGACCTGGAAAAATCTGTCTCTTACGTAAGATTTAAGTATTTGGAAGATCTGATCTGGTAGTTTTTTCCTCAATTTGTTAGCAACCCCCGGTGCCAGACTTTCTCGAACGCTTGTTCGATTCTAGGAATGCTGAAGCGAACATTTTCGTTTTCTCAAAGTTTTTCCTTATGTGTTTAACTATTCTGTGGCATTGTTGTATAGTGGAATGTCTTGCTCTAAATCCAAATTGGTGTATAGGGACTATTTCTTCTTCTGGCAGGTTTTCAGATATTCTGGTGATAAGTAATATTTCCAATATCTTGGAAAGTAGAGGTAAGGTATCGGTTTGCTAGGAATAAGTAGATGTTGTCAAATCCTGGTAAAACAGTAACCATTTCTGTCAGCTTTCTGTCCTCACAATATTACGCAAGGTTTTCTCAAAACGGAGATTTATCACTTGAACTCGAACATATTTGGCGACGAAAAGTTTCTGTCATCATTTGTGACTGATAGATCTGATCTATCTGCAGAGGTCGATTCGGATAGGGAAAACGATAATGACGTGACTGAACTTGAAGAGAATTTGGGACCTTCTTAGCATTAACCTGATTCTGCATCTTCAATTCCTGTTCCAAGAACTTCAGAGCAACAAATTATATCACAAGACAATTTGAGACCGCCTCCGCCTTCGTCTGCTTTTGCCCTTGTACTTTCAGTTCCGAGCACTTCAGGACAACAAATTATCTCACTGCAAATGATTAGACCATTTTCAAAGGCAGGCCCTAGAAAAAACACTGTTTGTAATAACCGGAAAATGTCATCTGCCATTGCAACGGACACTCCAGAAAAAGACAAGATAAAAGAGAAGGAGGCAAATGCAAGCAAAAAAGAAAATGACGACAGAGAAAATCTATAAAAGCGCTTACTAAGAAATCAAAAACAAATAATAACACAAATTCTGATTCAGCAGATTCTGACAATATAGTATTGTCACAAGTTAAGAAGAATGTCTCAGTCAAAGGTTACAATAAAAGAGGAAAAAGACAGGATGATTGTGTAGTGTGCAAAAAAAATTATAGCAATCAGGAGTGTTTCCAATGCAAAATTTGTTCCGGTTGAGCACATGAATACGGTGGTGTAAAAGGAACATTGCATTATTTTTGCCAAAAACATTTTTGAGTTTCTTAAATTTTTTATTTTTGATTATATTTTTAATTATACTAACTTTATTAGTTCCTAAAAAAATGTATCTAGATAGTTTTACAATTATTAATCTCAAAGGGCTGATTTAGTGAAAGATTCTTAGATTTTAAGTAAAAACTTTATAAAGAATTTGCGTAAATTAATACTTTCTGTAAAATAATAACTAGTTTTAATAATATTTTTGTTAATTTCCGGTTAAAGCCTAGGAATTTAGCTCTTTCATTACTTATGTTGGTTCTTTCCCTTTGTGTTATGAAAGAGCCGAATTCCATTTTTTTTTGTAAATGATTAAAAGCCTATGTATATTGTTGCTTTTGGGTTTTTGTTTATAACGTTACGTATACAAAGAAATAAATAATAATTTATAATACAAATCCTATTATTTAATTATTTCCTTTTGTACTTTTTTTACCTCTTTTCAAAACTGGCTCTTTTATGCCGCTCTTCCCCTATTATACACAGCGATTCAAGACAAACGTGAATCATTTTTTCCGCACATGTGTCGCTTTCGTAGCGCTTTAGGGATTTCCTTGCCAAAAAACGATGGCTATAACGATATTTTTAAACAGCTTACAGTTATTTCTCAACTTCCAAAAAAAAATGGCCTAATCCTTATAAGTTTTAAAATATTTCACAACGTTACCTACATTTTAGAGTAAAATAGTTTATTATATGGACTTGAAGGCTGGACTAATTTTAAAGTAAATTTTTAAAATTAGTAATGTTTTTTTGTCTCGCTAAAGAGAAGTTACGTTTTAAGATCTAAATAACGAAAAATATTTCCGTCGGTCAGTTTGACTGTCGGTTTGTAGGTCTATTGGCACGATAACGCTCGAACGACATGAAACATCAAATTTTTACATATATAATACCTTAGGATACAGCCTATAGTTTTTAATAGTATTAAAGATCACTTTTTGGTCCAAGCCGATTGTTCGGCTCTTTCATAACCTTGCCTATATGTGTATAAATTGCACCTTTTGAAAAATGATAAACTGAGTTTTACTTTATCTATTGAAATGAAATATAACAGTAACTTTATACTAACTTAGGTTTTGAGCAATGCGATTAAGTTAATTGAATGATATTATTTAGCCACAATAAAAAAATATATATAAGAAAATTTAACAGTAACAGTCTTAATTAGATTAGAATCTGTCTCATCAATATTAAATTATTAATTAAGTATGTAACTTTGGACAATCCAATACAAATTATTATTAAAATAATAATGTTGTTTTTATTTAACATAACAAAAACAAACTTCGATCATCTTATTTAACATAAAATATTCGACAGTTTTTCAAATAAGAGATCTTGCAGTCTAAATTAGTCTCGCACAGGAAATTATTAATCATCATTTTGGTCAATCAACAGTACATTATTAATGTTCCTTACGGAACACTTATGGGATCACTTCGGTGTCCGTCTGTTCGTCTGTCCGTTTGTCTGTCACACCCGATTCCCTATCAGAGCCGTGTAGTTTTGAAAGTTAAATTTTGACTTAAGGGTTTAAGTTTTGGGGGGTGAAATCGGAAGTGAAAAAAGTTTTTTTTGCAGGTCATTGAGTGGGGTATCAAATGAAAGCTTGTGAAAATACGAGGTCAAAAATATATATGATGTAATACTCGCGCAAATTTTTCTTCGTAATTTTTTTTATCTCGAAAAGTACTGACCAAACACTTTAGAAAAAATTCTGAAATATTCTCCATAAAGTGTAGATTAAACGAAAATTATCACGAGTCACCTTTGATAATTTATCTGGTATATAAAAAAAAAACAAATTTTTCAAAGTCATCAGTTTTCAACAAAGATCGGAAACAAACTTTGTTGAAAACTCATTTAGGGTGCCTATTGTGAAGCTTGCAAAATTTATTAAGTTCTGCTGTAAATTAAAAAAATACTACGTAATGCCACCCCGACTATTAATTTAGAACGTACCTTATTAATACGGACTTTAATAAGACATGTCAGTGAATTTTGTAATAACTATCTAATATCACATTAATTTTAACTGTCCGGTGTTGTTAAAAATTGCACCTCAACCTTATTATAGGTATCGCATGACAGAACTAAGCTGCTTGATTACAGACAGCATTTTTTTATCATATTAAATATTAATATATGAAGAAGTTCTAGCTCGGCTTGGATTAAAAATTCTATTAAAACCACGAACAAAAATTCCATTAATCCAGAGAAGAATTCGCTAGTAAATTAACAAAAAAAAACTTGAAAAATTAATTTTGTGAAAATGACCATGCGAGATTAAAGAGAAGAACTTGGTAGAGATACGGATTTCGTTCGCAAAGAGATTGTATGTATTTAAAGCTTTTAGCCATCCCAGTTTTCCATTTCCAGGGGGTTTGTAATTAAGAAGGGTGGAAATTCATCAGAACGGACTTTAAAATAAAGTAGATTTTTGGTTTTTGACGGTGTATAATGAGAAGGAACTTAAAACCCAGGTAAAAGGGAATTAATTCAATTTTAATTTAAAATTTTATTGAGCAAATTAATGGCACCGACTAAAAAAAGAAGAAAAAGCACGTTTGCAGCTTTAAAAGGGACGTTTTGTTTTAAGAATGATTCAGTTTCCCTTTTCTGTTTGTGGAAATATGGGCTTAAATATGATAAAGAGATCCACTTGTATTTACAAGGAATAAAATAGTACATAAATTGATAAATAACCAAGACGTCCTGTCTGGTAATGTTCAGTTCTGATTTGTTTTGCTTTTTTAAATAGTTTAAGTTGCAAGAATTCCAGTTATTTAAATTCTTGTTGCGTGAAGATACCAGCTAAGTTCTTGTCTACTGACAGATTTTAAGAACTTTACACAATGGATAATTACCAAAAATATTTTCTATTGTGAATTTCACTACACTATTGCCAAATGGTTTTCCATTGGCAAAAATCGATCACCACCTCCCACTTTGGCTCGATCGGTATAAGAAATCCTCATAGAGGTTCGAAGGTTTCCGACATAATAGAAATTGTCGCCCGTTCTGCTGCCCGAATTTCATTTGGATGTTAAATAGTAAATTATTTTTATGCTTTCTGTTTTAGAATTTTTAACTCGTAGATTTATTCTTTGCACAAAAAGCAAAGATGTTTTTATTGCCTGCTTGAAATTGAAAATAGCATTTTGTTAGTTATACAACGTATTTTAGCATAAAAATAACCGGTGAAGTGCAAGTTGGACTTGCACAATTAGCGTTCCGTACGTTGATTGCTTTTAAAATAAAAAATTTTGTTACGAAAGTATAAAATGGTCAGTGACTTCACAAAACACATTCCAAATGAATTTTTAACAAAGTTTTTTTCCAATCTTTACTGAAAACTGATGACCTTGAAATTTTTGTTTTTTTTATATACTAGATAAATTATTAAAGGTAATGCACTCGTGATAATTTTCGTTCAATCTACAGTCTGTGGAGAATATTCCAGAATTTTTTCTAAGTTTTTTGATCAGTACTTTTCGAGGTAAGGGGGGGCAGCGATTTTTCGCAATTTTTTAAAAATAATACAAAGAAAAGTGTGCCCAAGTATTACATTATATATATATTTTTGAACTCGTCTTTTTACAAGCCTTCATTTGACACCCCACTCGATGACCTGGTAAAAAAAAATTCACTTCCGATTTCACCCCCCCAAAACCCTTAAGTTAAAACTAAACTTTCAAAATTACATGGCTCTGATGAGGCCATCAATTCCTATATGCCAAATTTCAACTTCCTATGTCAAACAGTTTCGGAGAAAATCGAATGTGACCGACAGATAGACAGACGGACCGACGGACACCGAAGTGATCTTAGAAGTGTTCCGTACGAAACACTAAAAATTAAGTTATTTAAAAATATAGTTTTAGTTGCAATCACATTTAACACTCAAAGATGATAAATACATAGTACTATTGCATTCGGCAAGCAATATACAACTATCGGTTACTTAATTTGTACATAATTAACATTTTAGAGAATCATTTTATACCTAGGAACCTTAGCACTTTTTAAGGACTAATCAAACGGGTATTCACCCGGAAATTGAATAAAAAATATATAACATTATCCTGTTAAATAGGTCCATCTTTTAAGTAGATAGAAATATAATTTTGCACTCTGCCACAAAATCACAACACTAGTGTCGAATTCGCACAAATAACCCCTTATTAATTATTAATTTCCTTACAAAAGGGAAGTATTGTATTCAGCTTTTTAGCATATTAACTCTCGAATGAAAATAAATATCGACTTAAAATGTGGTACAGTTTTCGAGCAATGTTGCTTCAAATAGAAAGGGTGAAACTTGCTAAAGGTCGATACATTTTCTATAGTTTCAATAGTGTTATGGAGTTTTTTTTTTGGTTCTTCTCTTGCCAAAGGAAACAAATCATATTCCGAGATTTTGCATTATTTCAAGTTTCAGGGAACCTAGACCACGAACAACATAATGCGTCGTTCTGTTTGTCAGTTGGGACGATATCTCTCAAATAAAAGGCGATATCAATTTCAAATTTGGTAAACATGTAATACTTGAGGTAGGAATTGAACTTAAGTTTTTGAGCGATATAGCTTTAGACGGACAAGTAAAAGGACTGAGGGTGAAAAATTTTGTATGTTTTCAGTAACATTATGAGTTTTTTTGATTCTTGGTTCAAATAATAGACATACAGGTAATCGAAGCATAATAGTTTACAGTTAAACATGTAAGGGCTAAAAGGAGTACGGGAGGGTATTATAGGAATTGTTTCGTATATATTGCGTTACATCTGAAAATTCTGTTTTTTTTAAATATGTTTCCATTATTTATAATTAAATCTTTAAAGGGTTCTTGAAGGAAGTGTGGAAACTTGTGTGATTGCGTCGCATATTTCTTGTTTAAAGGGTCTTTAGAGTTGAGGAATCTAAAAATTGTGTTATTCCCCATTATTTTCAATTTCCACCGAAATACTAGCTAACCCGTAACTTTTCCACAAATTATATATCATTTAAAATATATGTAGACTTTTAATTCTTGAATTTTTTAAATTTTTTTGGTGGAAATAGTAAACAAAATTTAGGCGTAATTACTGATAATTACACATATACGAGGTTAAAAGAGTGTGTGAGGGAATTGCAGCGATTGATTCGTATATATTGTGTATAAAAGTTTGGAGCCGAAGAATTTGAAATTAATTTATTTCTTGATTAGTTCCAGTTCTATCATTTAAATTAAGTCATTCTTGTTGTGTATAAATATTCATAAATCGCCATACTTACAACATTTAAATGGGCTATATGTACGTATGTATGTATGTATGTATGTATGTATGTATGTATGTATGTATGTATGTATGTATGTATATATGTATATATATATATATATATATATATATATATATATATATATATATATATATATATATATATATATATATATATATATATATATATATATATATATATATATATATATATATATATATATATATATATATATATATATATATATATATATATATATATATATATATATATATATATATATATATATATATATATATATATGTATATATATATATATATATATATATATATATATATATATATATATATATATATATATATATATATATATATATATATATATATATATATATATATATATATATATATATATATATATATATATATATATATATATATATATATATATATATATATATATATATATGTGTATATATATATATATATATATATATATATATATATATATATATATATATATATATATATATATATATATATATATAAACATATATATTTACTTGTCGCACCGGCCAAACGTGTTAACAAAGGGTAAGGAAGTTGAAAGGATAAGGATACTTGTAGAACCGTTCTTCGATGTTCTAAAGAACCAAGGTTGACGATCAGGTCTGGATCTCAACAAATGCAGCATATGTTTGGGAGCAAAGCCCCAAACATGGTAGCAGTATTCCATCTTTAATCGAATTTGAGTTTTGCACAGAATTAATAGTTGTAGAGTGTAAAGCTTTCCAGTTCGAAATTATATTTCTGGCTTTTGGGAAGCTCTCTTTGATAGGCTTGCAATATGCTCATGCGAAGACATAGGAATGGAGTCCTCCAACATAACTATGTCGGGTTTAGCAACTTTAACATTATGTTACACATTAACGAACCATTAGCAGCTTAGCAAATTTACTATTAAGTGGGAGAAAAGATTTATATACTAAAATTGTGTATTTTTTATTTTTATTCAAATATAAAACATAATAATATACAGTTTTATTTTTAGTGTTCCGTACGGAACACTTATAAGATCACTTCAGTGTCTGTCCATCTGTTTATCCGTATGTCTGTCTGTCATACCCGATTTTCTCCGAAACTATTTGGCATAGAAAGTTAAAATTTGTTACTAATATAATAATTAATGGCCTCATCAGAGCTATGTAGTTTTGACTTTAAGGGGTTAGTTTTGAGAAAGTGAAATCAGAAGTGAAAAAAAAATTCCCAGGTCATCGAGTGGGATGTCAAATGACAGCTTGTAAAAACACAAAATATATATATTGTAATACTTGCGCACACTTTTCTTTGTATTATTTTTAAAAAATTGCGAAATGCATTACCTCTAATAATTTATCTGGTATATATATATATATATATATATATATATATATATATATATATATATATATATATATATATATATATAAACATTTTCAGTACAGATCGGAAAAAAACTTTGTTGGAAACTCAAAAAAAAATATTTTAAAGGCAATCAACGTACAGAACACTAATTGCGCAAGTCCGACTTACTCGTGGCCGGTTATTAACTTATGTTTTATGAAGGTTTTCTATTTATTTTGTTTTAAAATTTACTTTAGTTTTAACGATGGTTAGCATTAACCACAGAGTATATTCAAGTTTTATATCTAAAATTTTATATTTTTATTATTTTATATACTAATTTACCCATTATATTATTTGTTTGGAAATAGGCTTTAAAACAATGGGTACAACGAAATTAAGTTTTCAGAGTTACTGATGAAAGTAACATAATATTTCAAATTTTGTAATTTCAATTTCTCTTTAGGAAAAAGTTAGTTTGATATTAACTCCAAGCCATTATTCACTTATTTAGCTTGCGAGAACGATTTATTTAAGATTTAATCTGGTAATTGTCATTATTTATCTCTTTAAAAATCATCTTAAAGTAGATAGAATAATACCTTAATAATAAAGTTCAGGAGTTAAAATCGGACAGATTAAGGAGATAATAAAGATGAAAATATTTGGAATTGAAGTTGTATTAGGATATATTTTTAAATTAATGAGAACTTTAATAACATTAAAAAAGTTCCAATTATTTCTTACCGTTTAAAAAGGCTAATTAACAAACGAGAAAATCAGTATTTTTACAATTATATATTTATAAATCATTATTGGGCCAAGCATAAGCTTCTGAATATTTGTAGTAATAGATTACATTATTATTTAAAAATTTTGTTTCCAGTAGCTACGGATAAGAACATATAAAAGTTTATTTTAAAGCAGAATGATCAGACTCTTAAATATGACATAAATGCAATTTTATGTAAGTAATTATATGTGTAACACTTTAAGTGCGACTTGCCGGTTATGTGCACGAATCGCTTAATGATAAACTGAATCTTTAACTGTAAGCGATAATATTATATATATTACTGTCGCAACCTATTTTTTTCCAGTTAAACAACTTCAAATATGTTTTACGATTCCTCGACTACAACAATGTTAAAAAATGCGTATTATACAATACACTTGAAAGTAACTCCTCTCACCTCCACCCAGTAGCGTAGCCAGGTTTAGGGATCGGAGACATAGTTAAAGAGACTACTAAAGATGGAACTACCTATAAAGGAAGGAAGTATCAGAAGGAGACTAAAGCTCCTTGATTTGATTTATAGAAGCAAGTAAATATCCTAGCCCGAGCACTGCCCACTCCCTTTGCTACAGCCCCTACCATCAACCTTTTACATATTTGACTATATATAATATTGTTTATGCTTTTTTATAATTCAATCAAAAACCAAGAAAAATTCTTATAGAACTATAGAAATTATCCAATATTTTGACTCCGATCTTTTTTATCCCTTTCCCTTGAGGTGATATAGCTCAAAATTATCGGTTCCAGTCCAACTCTTTAAGTATTACATTTGTACTTAATTTAAAGTCAAGGTCTTATTGCTAAAATATGATAAGGCACATTTTATTGATAAATAAGTTTACAGACTAAGGACAATTCCTGATATTTTAAAAACTAAATAATAATTTTCCAATTTCCCTGTTTTCACCAAGTGCTATTTTGTTGTCGTAAAAACCCGACGAAATCCTATAATTATTTCTCAAGGTACAGGATATGAAAAGTTGTGATTTTCGCCATGTAATTCTATTTTCTGGATTTTAAAACGAAAGAAAAATCATTCTACTGTATTTAACACGATATTTTCATTGTTTACAGTCCTGTTTTAAACAAACATGGTTGAATATCAAGCCAGATAATATACCAACATGTGAAAAAAAACAGAATGAAAAATAGAATATTAATTTTCGAGTAAAATCCGGACATACATACATAACACGTAGGGTGAAGAGTTTTTGGTCTAGCTACTTAAAACACATTTTTTTTTGCAAAATTGACTTTATTCATCAATATAGTCCTTCAAGAGCGATACAATGAGTCCAACGCTTTTCTAACATTTCTATAACTTTCTTGTAGAAGGATTTGTCTTAGCCTTTAAAATAGACCTCAGCTTCGGCGATAACTTCTTCATTGGAACCAAATCTCTTTCTCGCGAGCATTTTTTTGAGGTCTGCGAATAAATAGTCGCTGGGGGCCAAATCTGGAAAATACAGTGGATGAGGAAGCAATTCGAACTTCAATTCATGCAATTTTGCCATCGTAACTATTGATTTGTGACACGGTGCATTGTCTTGATGAAAGAGTACTTTTTTCTTGTTCATTTGGAGCAGTTTCTTTACGATTTCTGCCTTCAAACGCACCACTAACTTTATATAATATTCGCTATCGATGGTTTTTCCCTTCTCAGCATAGTCGATGAAAATTATTCCATGTGCATCCCAAAATACAGAGGCCAAAACCTTCCTAGCCGACTGTTGTGTCTTTGGTCGCTTTAGGCGGCTTTCACCGGCTGCTGTCTATCAGCTGACTGCCGATTTGATTCCGGTGTGTAGTGGTGGATCCATGTTTCATCCATTATCACATATCGCGTGAAAAATCCTTTGTATTATGCTTAAACAGATCCAAACAGCGCTCTGAATCATCAACGCGTTGTTGTTTTAGGTCCACTGTGAGCAAACGCGATATCCATTTCGAAAAGAGCTTTCTCATGCCCAAATGTTCATGCAGAATATGTCCAACACGTTCTTTTGATATTCTTAGAGTGTCACCTATCTCACGCAATTGCACTTTACAGTCACCCAAAACAATTTTGTGGATTTTTTCTCATCAAAAAACAGTGTTTCATCAATATACGAAATTCGATTTTTTCCGTTGTTTTCAAAATATCAAAAGTAGTCACTAAAACCACTGTAACTTGTAAACTAATCGTCGAAATGTCATGAAATTTTGACACATATCGTTTGAAGGTTGGTACTTCTTAAATATCATATGGATTTTTTGATAAGGGCGACATCTATCTGTCAGACCAAAAACATTTCAGCCTACTTGTTACATACACATGAAGAGCTAACGAGAGAGAGAGAGAGAAGGACTGCATAATTTTTCCTGTACCCAGTATTTTCAGGAGATCCGGTACCTATCAGGAGGGGAAGCAGTTTTTCCGAGAAGAATTTTTATTGGTGATAAAATTTGATTATAAAAAAAGAAGTACAATTGTAGTATAAGTGAAGGTTCTTCTTTTTTAAGAGAGGGAGTTGGAAATCTTCCCTTCCCCTCCTTTGTCACTGGCTTTAGAATTTGGTAAAAATTTCATTATAAGAGAGGCTTTTTTAAGGGCATGGCCCCTAAATTCCTGGGGCTAGGATATTTACTTATATTATGCAATAACATGAATAATACTTAAGTACTTCGTAACCTTGATGTAGTAGCAAGAACTTCTATTTAAAATAATATGAAATTTTCTCCACTCAAGTAATTAATTATAAAAACCACGCGATTAGCCTTTCTTACTTTATTAAATTCTAGGATATACACACAAGCAGAATAAATTTTGATATTTCTTAGATTCAACATTCAAATGGTAGTACAATGTTTTATTCTAAATATATAAAAAAAAAATACAAAAGTTTACGAATAAGTTATTATAATATAGGCAATCAACAAAATAATATTATAACATATAATAATTATATTTTGGAAAATATCAAGAAAAATTATTTATTTTATGCAAATATTTATTATTAACAAGGGAAACAAATTTAATTAAGTATCAAAATCTATATCATTTCGCTTTAATTACCCAAATATTAAATATTCCATATTCACCATTGTGTACAAATCAAAGTTGATTAAAAGTCCATTTTGTCTGTTCGAAATGCGGAATAACAAAATAACCACGCAAATTTTCGATATAAACGTTCGTATATGATGAGTCCAGTCAATTAAAGTAAAAGGTCCCCGATACGTATAATATGATAACGGCCAAACATAGAGTGTATCATTTATTCCATGCATACAAATCTGTCGAGACAAACAGACTCATGCACACACAATAATAATTGGCGAGAATGCAAAATGAACATGAATGGAAAATATTTGCGTTTCTAGAGGCGTTTTTCGAAAAGAATATCCAGCATTCAACTGTCAAATAGGCATTTTCATGCTAATACGGCTTTAAATGCGATACGGCGGCATACTAAAAAAGATTTTCTGGGATTTTTAATATTCTTATATTAGAGCAAGTGACACTTTAAAATATTTCCATTGATAAGATCCATATAAGCGCTGGCAGACTGGTTTTTGAATCAAATGAATTGACATCGAGATTTATATTTAATCCCATGGATTTCAATAACCCAGTATTTGACTTTTATCTGTTTGATTTTAAAATCGTTTTAATAAGTTTTAGTTTTAATTCTACTGAAGAGTATACAGGGTCCACACACAAAAAAAAGATTATTGATAGTGTAAGTAAATAATAATTGTTAGCTTACACTTGTAACTTATTATTATACTAAATAATTAACGTCCAAAGCAAGGCGATATTTAGCCACTAGGGCTAGTTTTGCATATAACCTTACCTGTATGCTAAATTGTAAAATTAAGAAGGAACATCTTATCTAAAAACGAAAATAACAAAACAGAAATTCAAAGATTATATATATATATATATATATATATATATATATATATATATATATATATATATATATATATATATATATATAATAAAAAATAGGTGTTCCAGTTAATATTGTCGATTTTTTCGCAACATTTAAACGTTTATTACCATCCCAAAATGAATTACCATAATAATCAATTGGCCATCGTTAGCTATGATTTTTTCCCATCTTTCTGTCAAAGAATGGATTCCGCACCAGAAGAACTTTTCACCTTTTGAGGCCAACCATTCATCAAGTCAAATTTTCACTTCTTCGTAAGAATGTAAGTGTTGTTCTGAAAGTCCGTGTTGCATCGATCGAAATAAGTGGTAGTCTGAAGGGGCTAAGTCCAGTGAATACGGCGGGTGGGGTAGAACGTCCCATTTAATGTTTTCCAAACAGTTTTTAACACATTTTGCAACATGGGGCCGAGCGTTGTCATGTTGAAAAATGACTTTATCGTGTCTTTGGGCGTATTCTGGTCGTTTTTCGTTCAATACTCGGTTCAACTTTATCAATTATTGTGGGTATCGATCGCTAGAAATTGTTTCACCAGGTTTTAGCAGTTCGTAATACACAGCTCCTATACTGTCCCACCAAATACACAGCGAAGCTTTCTTTCCCTGTATATTGCGCACTGGTTGTGATGTCGAAGGCTGGCCTGGATCTACCCAAGTTTTTTGAGTTGGAGCAAATTCACCATAAGCTTCAACCAACAATCGATAACTTTCAGCAGCCGTTTTCTTCAAATGAAAGAAGGTTATTAAACTTCCCCGCAAAACGTCTTTTTCTGGTACGAAACACGGCATATTCAAAGCTATGAAGAACTATGTTTTTCGCACGATGATAATTAATAACGAACTGTCTTTTGATGGAGTATGTTTACCTTCCAAAACGCCACAGATGTCACTAGTCTACACACCTATTATATATATATATATATATATATATATATATATATATATATATATATATATATATATATATATATATATATATATATATATATATATATATATATATATATATATATATATATATATATATATATATATATATATATATATATATATATATATAATATATATATATATATATATATATATATATATATATATATATATATATATATATATATATATATATATATATATATATATATATATATATATATATATATATATATATATATATATATATATATATATATATATATATATATATGTACAAATATATATATATATATATATATATATATACATATATATATATATATATATATATATATACAAATATATATATATATATATATATATATATATATATATATATATATATATATATATATATATATATATAAAGAAATTGATGAATTCCTTATATTCGATTTCTATTAATCAGACCAACAAACGGTTCATACACATAATAACAATAATTAAAAGGATTTTAAAACTAGAGATTCACATTATATATTTTAAGATTTTTGAAAAATGTAATATTTAATTATTAATTAACAGTAAAAATTAAAAAATCTTTTTTTATTATTACTGTGATGTGTTTGGTGAATTTCAATTGTTTGACAATTACTAGCCCTAGAAATCTGATACTGGTTTCCACTGGTAATAGATTACCTGCTATTTCAATATTCATACGAGTATATTGCCCTAGTGCCTCCATAGTATATTATTTTCGATTTCAATGAATGCAGCTTTAGGTTATGTGGCTCTGAGATCTAGCTCAAAGCCTCTAATTGCCAATTTATCATATACTCCACTATATAATGCTCATTTGGCAAAATCCAAAACTCAATTAAATATAATCAGAATAAACTTGATAGTGACAATTTCTTACACTTTTGAAGGCATTCGCAGAGTATTTGAGGAAAAACAAGGGTCCCAAAATTGAACCCATAGTAACACCCGATTTAAGTGGAAGCGGATCACAGACTTATCCTGTATGTTAATATCTAGGGTTTTAGTGTTCTTCATTATTTTTATTCAAACTATTTTATAACTTTGTCTATTGCAGCAAGTATATTTACCAACTTAGAGTTTATATTAAATAAAACATTGTTCGACTGTTACAAAACTCTTGAAGAAAACGATAAATATTCACGGTAACGCGGTAGCTGATAAAAGCCTTTTCTTTAAATTAGCTTGTAATAAGAACTAACTCCATTAACACCTCTATCCCTTTTTCTAAATTCCATGAACAAATTTTTCTACAATCAATACTAGAAACTCCAATTTCATCCTTCGTAAATGCCAGACAACATTTTTAAATCAAAGAACGTGAATTTGCATAGGTCGCTAAATTTTAAATAAAAATAAATACGTATAACACTAAAAGAGGGACAAAGAAGTTGAGAGGAACCAGAGAATAGCTTTTTACACTCAACGCAAACGTCATGCGGGATCAGTACGTGGTCATCGAAATCGAATTTACGGTGTGGAAATTGAAAGGGACTTTCGTCTCCACTTTAGACCCGAGGAAATATCTGTCGTATATTATTTTTGAATTTGTCACTGAGGCATATGCTTGTACGCCTGGGGATGATGATGTAAGAGTGCTGTTCTGCTTGAAATAATGTAAAAATATATTATCTTAAAAAACGAATTCCTTGTTTTATATACAGAGTTTCACAAAAATATTTTAAATATAATTATGTAAAAATCTTGTTAAAAAGCAGACTCTAAATAACAACTAAATGTAGGTAAAATGGAAATGTAATAACGATAATCTTCTTCTTCGTGAATTTGGCATTAGCCTGCTTTCCATCCACAGGACGTTGTTGCCCAGCTCTCGATCCAGCGTTTTAGCGGTCTCCCCGGTGGTCTAGTAGCTGTAAGGTTATGATCCCTACATATTTTGTCGTTCTTCGCTAGCTCTGTTTACGTGTTGAATTCATTCTTTGCTTCTAGATTTAACTAATTTCACTATGTCTACTATTTTGCAGGGTTGTCTTACTTCCTGGTTCGGTATTCTATCCAGTTTTATCATATGATGGAACATAATATGTTCATTTTGGCTGTTCGCATCATTTGTTTCGTTTTTGAAGTCTCGACTCGAGATTCAGCTCTATATGTCATAATGTGTCGCACCATTGTTTTATAGATCCTTTTTTTGGAGTCACCGGTTAAATATTTATGTTTCCAGGTTATATTTCTCGGATAGCCCGATATTCTTGTTCACTTAGTAATTTATTCTCTCATTTCTGTGGTGAGGTTTCTGGCACTTGTGATGTTAACTCCCAGGTATTTAAAAGTTATTACCTGTTTAATCAATTTTCCTTCTATAGTCAATTTACATCTCATTGGGTCTCTCGAAATCACTAGACATTTTGTTTTCTCTATAGCTGTCGTCATGTTGTACTTCTTTGTTTCTATGGTGAACTTGTATAGCATTCTCTTTAAGTCGTCCTCGGACTCTAGGTAATAATACATCGTCTGCATAGCATAATACCTTTATATGATGTTCACCTAATCGGTACCCTAGAAGTCTTTTTACATGTTCTGTCATTTTATCCATCAATGCCCCGAAGAGGAGTGGGTTTAAGGAGTCCCCTTGCCGAATGCCAGAGCCCATCGACACTGAATCAGAGAGTTCACCTTCTACACATATTTTTGTTATATCAGTGTTTAACTCCTTGATCAGATTTCTGGATATCTTTATTTATCTTCTTTTCGCGCAGGATATCTAGAATATTATATATTAGTTATGATAATAATAATAGTAATAACCCCTCAGGGGCTAGGGGAATCCCAGGATTCTCCTAGTACGGGCATTGACGATCCCTAGGTACCTAAGTCATATTGTGCTGTGTTGTGTTGTTCACATTATTTGAGAGGAAAAACGGCACCTATGGAACGAGCCTAGAGATACTCGTCCTCTTTGAAACCCAAAATAGCAACTTTCATAGCTTCTCAAAACAACGGAGAACAAGAGATACAAAAATAAATTTTAGGGACAGACCAACAATAATAAACACAGAAAAACACACCAAAACTATTTATCTTCTAATAACAGGCAACCCAAGGTCGGTACATTTTGAGCTTCTGACACCTTAAAATACTGAAAACACCCCAAGCAACAGTAAACCAATAAAAGAAGCATCGAGCGAGCGATGTAACGGTCGAGGACATCGCGGGAAATGGCAGCCCGACCAAAACGATGAAGACCGGGTGAAAGAAACCTGGCCTGGACCCGCCAAGAGTGTTGTGCCGGCGAGTAAGCCGACACCCACCAAGGCGGGAAAATCAAAGCAACACAGAAATCAACGAACACGTCATGCGTTGCTATAATAAAATCGCAAAACCTGACAAAGAAATCACTAAGAAAAAATTCCTCTCCGCCTGAACCCACCGAAATCAATCCCAAACACAACCGACACGCACGTATTTTTTGCAAGGACGACATGCAATTACCTAGGCTGGCAAACCAAAATAGCGGTTAAAGTGGACAGATGAAATGAACAGAACAGTGATGCGCTGTTACTACACCGCCATCAATTGTTCCCCTCGTGATATCAGCCGCAGGCCTTACACAAACAACATTCACTTCACACTTAGTACAATTAGGACTGAACACAAACATACACAAGAACATTCAGAAGTCAGTGATTTTGAAAACATGTAACATTGTCAAGTCATTTCTTAATACATAACGATAATACCGTTTGTGCTGACTTAGGCCCGTCAGCTAAACATGGAACCACATTGACTAAATGTGAGAAAGAAGAACAAAAACAATAATAATGTAATACTAATAATAATTTAAGTGTTTCTTCTTTTCTTTCAACCGAACAAAAATATATGGACAAGTAAAGATACTTAATACCTAAAGAGGCAAGAAAATATCCAGTAAAAAAACCAGGGGAAGAAATATTTTTATAGATGGGGTTTCAGACAGATAAATCAAACAAAATCCGTAAATTTTAAACAATTACAGTGCCACCTCGATAATCCGAATCTCCATTAAACCGGATTCTTTAATAATCCGGACAAACATTTCTATTGCATTGTGTACTTTATAATCCGGATTTGATAGTACTAGGTAATCCGGACCTGCGTTTTTAGATATCTACTTAATTTAAACTACATGGGAAAACTGAAATCGATAGTGAGGGGATTCCCCTAACTTCCAGTCTAATACATCTGGGATTCACACAAACTGTAGGTGCCTTTGATTTGCCTACAACGCATCGCGTATCGCGTCTAAAGGTTAAGGACTTTGTAGTTGTTTGTTTATTGTCAAAAGTACAACATACGTACATTCTATTTTACTTTATGTGGTTCATATAAGTATGTAAACGTTTTTTTTTTACGTATATGTACCTACATATTAAAATGCCTTCTAAAAGAAAACATATTACACTAACAATAAAACACAAGTCCGATATATTAGAAAGACTAGTTCTTGGTGAAAGCGGAAAAGTGTTGGCAAATGAATACGGAGTAGGAACATCCACAATTTCGGATATAAAAAAAGCAAGGGAAAATCAAAAGGTATGTATGGTATATATGATTTATTTGAAAAATAATTTTGGACACTCACTATGGACGTGTAACTTCTTTTAGATTTATTTCCAAAAGGGATTCCGGTCCTGGCTTCAGAAAAACCTTACGAAAAGCCGAATATCCAGAAATGGAAACTCGTTTGTATACATAGTTTTGTACGAAACGATCAAGGCACGTCCCAATTTCCTACGAAATTTTATCAGGCAAAGCAAAACAGTTTTACACTGAAACCTACGGGAATGATAATTTTAGAGCTAGCAGAGGCTGGATTTCTAACTTCAGAAAAAGATATGGTCTGCATGCTTTAAAAGTTTGTAGCGAAAAACTATCCAATGATGAAAGTGCCGTCGATCCTTTCCTAACTTTATTCGCAGATAAGATAACAGAATTAAACCATGGACCTACTCAAATATACAATGCAGATGAATCAGCTCTGTATTGGAAAACGTTGCCTGAAAAAACGCTGGTTCGTTCTCAGGAAAAGACCGCACCAGGTCGAAAAATAAACAAAGGACGCGTTACCTTTCTAGCATGTTGCAATGCTGATATGGATCAAAAAAATTAAAGTTGTTAGTGATAGGAAAGGCAAAAAATCCGAGGGCTTTTAAAAATGTAAACATACTTGTTAAGTACAAATCATCTGCCAATGCATGGATGGCTACAGCAATTTTCTTAGACTGGTTTCATCATTCTTTTATTCGTCAAGTCAAAAGTCATTTAAGAAGTCTCAACTTGCTTGAAAGAGCCCTGCTAATCGTTGATAACGCTTTGAGCCATGGAACTATAGACGAGCTGACTAGTGAGGATGGACAGTTTACAATATTATTTCTTCCACCAAATTGTACTGCACTTCTGCAAAAATTATTTTATCGGAAAAGCCCATATTATATCAAATAATAAAGAGAACCTTGTTAGATTATTAAAAAGCATTAACCTAAAAGAAGCTGTATGTCTACTATGCAATTCATGGGAAAAAGTCTCCCCTGAAGTCTTGAAAAAGTGCCGCACAAAATTATGGCTTATGTGGCAGATACCAACACAGACACTGCGGCACAATTTGCTTTCCACTAATGTAGCAATGAAAGGTAAAGCCTGAAATTTTTCTTTTAGTATTTTTTTGGTTATTTCGTAAATATTTAACAGATGTTTCAGATATGCTGAGTGTTCTCACTGCGCAGAATCTCACGAACGTGGAAATATGTAATTGGCTTGAAAATGATGAAGATTTGTTACCACTGGAAGACATAGATGATACAGATGAACAACACGAGAGAGATAATGAAGGTACAGATTTAATAATAATACAAACCAGACTGTTAAGAACACTGTGAAGAATGATGATCCCTCTACGTGATGTTCTTGTACTCCAAAGATTAAAAGAAATTGCTTTTATGATGAACCAGAGAAGGGTCAAGCAAACAAAAATTGCAAATTTTTTTACAAAATAAGATAAAACTTGATAAGATATGCTTCTATTTTAAATATTATTCTATGTATGTACTATTTTTTAGTTGTTTCGTATTAAATGATTCGTTTTTTAATATAAATAATGTCCTGTTTCAGTAATTCGAATTATTCACTAATTCGGATCACCGCGGTTTTAATTAGTCCGGATTATCGAGGTCGCACTGTATATGCTACTGGTTTGTTAGTTTCTGCTAATGAGTGGTTTACGGAAAAATATTGACGCTGCAAGAAAATAACAATTTCGAACTTTCAATAGTGGATTTGCTGTGCTTGGAAAGAAAAATATAAACTTTCTGTAACTGAGTAAATATCTGAGATATTTACTTAGTTACGGAATGCAAGTGTAATTAAAAACATTCAGTCACCCATCAAGAGCTGAAAGAACTAAAGGGCAAAAGAATTAAGAGAAGCATGGCGCAGTTTAATAAAGCAGTACTCTGGAGATTTGTAGGCAATAAACTAACAAGAACTCAATATTTTATTGTCAATAACGTCGATATATAGGCGCAATCGCTGCAGCCATTAAATTTTGTCATCATATTTGGCTTCCAGTTTGATTTAGTAAGCCAACAGACTTACCAAAAAATCTGTCAAAAAACCAAGCAATTAAATTAACCGTACGGAATTCAACTTAGTTAGTTGGCTGAAGAAAATAAGGAGCTCAAAGAAATGCTACAGTTGTTTCTAAGGACTACAAGGTATGAGAACTTCACGGAATCAATCCATGGATAGAACTCATCGGCTTCACCGAATGCTATAACGAGTTCATTTTAAAATTAAATACTGATATGTATTTAAGAGATTCAAAGTATAAAATTATTAAGATTTGTAAAACTAAAAAAAGACAAAGTTTTTCAGATGTTGTACAACTTAACAGAAGGACATACAAAAGAGTAAAGCAAGTGTGTTTTTGATAGTTTGAGGTTAGTAGCCGTTACAAATTACAAGTGTAAGTTGTGTTAGAAGCAGACTTGTTGATCGTTTTAGATGCTCCTTCTATATCGCAAGCGCACCCCGTAACTAACTGACAAAAAACTTCCCAATATTTTTCAATGTACTATCAAAATATTCGTAGTTGGATTCCTCTGTACGTGATTCCGAATTTATCTCTGAAAGATACAGACGGTTCGAAAACATGGAAGACTGCTATGCCACAGTAAACATAAAACACAGTAGCGACATTCCGACTCGGCACCTTTGATCTCAAGGGGTGCGAGTTTCTAATGATCACATGATCTGTCGCCATATTGCTGGTATGATACCCGCGAGTTTTTAAAATATTCAAATTCCTTCTTTCAAGAAAAATCCTATTCTATAGAAAAAAAATGATTTTTGGTGATTGAAAGGAAAACGAAAACAGGTATACAAAAAACAGGGGAAAATGCAAAAAAATACAAGAAAAAAATACATTTGGCTTCAACGTTTTTTGCACGTTATTCATTTAAATATCTCATTGTTGAATTTATATTTCTCAACTATTAGAGATATTGTCCGGGGAAAAACACAGTGGAATAACATAAACCAATACTTAACAATAATAAAACATCAATTGTTTTACAAATAAAATGAATCTCTAATATGAAAACACAATTCATAATTTTTATATAATATATTGCATAATATAAATGAAGAATTATGAATAAATTACCTTTTAGGATCTTTGGAAAATCTAAAAAACTAGCTCCTTTGGAGATAACACAAATATTTTTACAAGTACTAACCGCACCACAAAAACTTCCGCTTGACATCTTTTTTATAATTATTTTCAATTATAAAGCCAAATGAGTAATTTACTTATTGGAAAATTATTAATAATAAATTTCGGAGTACGTTATAAAAAGATTTTCCTTGAAATCCACATGTAAACACAACCCGCGATCGCGCCACGTTGTCGGTATGATAGGGGACGCATGCGTGATAAAAACAGGACCTAAAAATTTTATTGAGCGTCGCTACTGTATTTTATGTTTACCGTAGCTGTGCGTTGATAGATTAGTATACCGGCAAACAACCTTGATGTGAGAATAGATCTGTTTTCTATAAAAATCGTATTTGAATTTTCCTGTATTATTATGTTTGCGATAATATCCGAACTATTGGAGAGCTTGTTTGAATTCTTGACAATTCTGCAATATTTATTTTATACTTTTTATATACTTTTACTTTAAATGTCTGCATCCTGAGTGATTTCAATATCCCCTGTTATGTCGAGTCATTGCATGCGGATAAACCTAAATTAACTGAAATTCTTAATGAGTTTCCGAAGTGTCTTAGTTTTAAGCCAGGTACTAATTAGAAACCATGGTGATAGGATTCTGACCTTGGTAATTCATTTGTAATAATAATATATCCTACTTACCAAATTTAGCATCGAAAGAATATTTCTCAACTCTTTTTCGTTTCTGGTAGTTTTCATCTATTTACTTTCTTTTGTTTTAACATTGTTTCAGTTAAGATGTGTTAGAAAGGTGAAATTATTCTCTGCCTATTCTTGTATATTTCCGTTGAATTTGCCCTTTTTGTAAAACCACATCTATAACTATTTCGTATATGTCCATGGTTTTTATACCCATTTTTATACTTAGTCTTCACTTTACTACTATCGAAATTATCAACATACACAAATGTTATTGTTAATTTGCGTTTTTGTCTATTGTGCTTAAGCAACTTCGGCAAAGTTAGACAAAGCGTTTTTCTTCCTTATTTTCCACAGTAACACTATAAATATTGGCGAAGAATTAAGAGTTTTACAACACCGAAAACGATATACAGGGTTGGCCATTTAAAAAATAAAAAGTGTAACATGTCAAACATAAGAATGCGCGCTTGTTTTTGTTGTTCTGTTGTTCTGTTGTGCAAAAAATTCTATAAAATGCTTCTATATTTAAACCTTTTGCTCAATTCTTCAAAGCAGCGTTGGAGGAGTGGTCTATTTATAATCAAAACCTTATTTATTTTTTTGATTTTAATTTCTGATATTTACACTTCTTCATACGCTTGCCGCTATTTAATGATGCACCCTCTTTATTTTCACTTTCACAAAGTTTTTATTACTGTTTGGTAAAAATCGTTTCGTGTTTAAAAATACATGCGAGAATAAATACTTCAAGAATTTCACTTAGCTTGTCATATTCTGTCAAATTGAACCAAAAAGGTAAAACTATATTTCACGGCTCCATGTAAGAAAGTAGTGTTACAACGTGCATTTCCGTACCACTGATCTAGAATTTAAAGTATAAGTCAGATATAACATTACAAATAGAAATATCACCTAAAATTTTTAACACCATCAACTTGTGTATTAAACATATTCTACTTTCGTAGAAAAGGTAATGGATAATCTTATCAGAAATACATCCTGTGTACTGCTACATCCATTACAATTTTTTTCCATGTACCGGAAAAGCATATAAAAAATAAACATGAAAACGAAAAAACTCTGTCGCACACAAAAACTCCAATTTCCATCTTAACCCGTAGAATAAATTTTTACTGTTTAATCCATTTCGCCAACAAACTTCTGGAGCGTTATAGCAGAGATAGGGTATGGCGTAGTAAATAGTTAGGACCAGCGAATGATGTACAATTTTTAATTCCATATATTTGTCAGTAAGATCAATTTAACATAAACGATACAATAGGCGAAAAGCTAATTGTTTTGTTTAACTATGAATGAATGTATCAATTACCGTTCGATAAATATACACTCATAATGTGATTATTATTATATTTAGTGTGATTGTGATGGCAATAAACAACAAACATAAGCACTATGCGAACCGAATGATTGACACGCAATAGTAAGCGATATCACAAGCAGATACAAATTAATTTTGTCAATTTCATGGAATTAATAACACTGTTCGAATTATAATGCCACAATAAATGTGACTATTAGACTATCTGTTTTGTTTGCACCGTTGCATTTCATTCGGAAATTGATTTTGTATTTGTCGTTAAGTCACACGACATATTATGAATATTGAAAATGGAAATGACAATTTTTTATTATTAAATATCAAATTATTTTCAACTGTGATAACAATAATATAAGTACATATTATGCAAAACCGAAATAAATAACTAATATATATGTATGTATATGTATGTATATATATATATATATATATATATATATATATATATATATATATATATATATATATATATATATACGAGTATATATATATATATATATATATATATATATATATATACGAGTATATATATATATATATATATATATATATATATATATATATATATATATATATATACGAGTATATATATATATATATATATATATATATATATATATATATATATACAGGGTAGTATATATATAGTATGTATAAAAATATGACCATTTAACCCAACTTACCTTAGTCCAAAAATCCCTAATTATTGAGATACAGGGTGTCAAAGTTATACTTTTATTTTAGTTTTTCTTAGGTAGCTTTCTTAATAATTGTACTATTTGTACAAGATTCTGTGCTAAGAGGTTTTCTCGAAATCAGCTCACAGTTTCGTTGTAAAATGTAGGGGGCGCCACTAATAGCACTGTGTATACTTTTAAATTGTAATAACTTTTTTATACCACTCTGTTTGATACTTTTAATTAAATATTCGCATTCTCCGCCTTCTCCTGTTTAAAGAAACTCTCTTGGTAAATGTTGCTCCGAGGAACAGTTTCTGAGGTAGAGTTTGTTACCATTTATTAATTCCATTCTCAAATTCACAAATGCGTTCCTTCACACGTTTCTTCACATTGTATAGTTACTTGGCAACGCTCAAAAATCCCTCTGGCAATGATGTAAGATATCATATGTTCTATGACTTAACTGGCTTGTACTAATACTGACAGAAAGTAATTTTTGACAGATATCAAACAAGTTTTACGAGTATTAACGAGAATTAATACTTTCTCAAGCTCAACAGTGTTTTAAATCTAGATTATTATGGAGTACACTTTTGGTGAGCAAACTGATACGATTTTAGTGTTTGGTTTTTGTAACGGCAACGGTCGCAAAAGTGCTCGCGTATATCACGAAAGATTTCTACATCATCAGACTCCTAACTATCAGATTTTTGCCAATATTGAGAGGCGATTTCGAGAAATTGGACAATTTAATCCGATCAGGAATAATAGTGGGCGGCCTTCACAAGCTAGAGCACCCGATGTTCAAGAGGAAATCCTTGAAATTGTACACGATAATCCTGGAATCAGCACTCGTTTAATTGAACGTCAAACGGGAATATCAAAAAATACAACTAACTGGATTATTAAAGAACAAATTATTCACCCCTTTCATATACAGTCCATCCAGGAACTCTTACCTCCAGATCTTGGATCCCGTTTGCATTTTTCACAAATTATTCGAGCACGCATAGCAACTGTTCAGGCTCTTCACACTAAAAGTCTGTTTACATAATACTCATGTTTACGCTGAAGAAAACCCACATACTATGCAGAAAGACAGTTTCAACGCGAATTCAGTATTATGTCTGGATGAGATTTGTCGCGAACTAATTGATCGGGCCGTTTAGATTACCAGATCGACTTGATGGTGAAATTTACTTGAATTTCATCCGTGAAACTATTCCTGAATGATTGGAAAACTTACCCATTAATTTATGTCGCGACATGATTTTCATGCACGATGGTGCACCACTCCGTAATGTGAGAATTTTTTTGAACCAAAGTTACCCAGATAAATGGAACGGAAGAGGTGAAGATTCACTGGCCACTTCGTTTCCCAGTCTTAAATCCATGCGATTTTTTCCTTTGGGATGCATTAAAATCGAAAGTTTATCAAGTTCAAATCGATAACATTGAGCAATTGTTTAATAGGATTCAAAATGCTGCTAACGCTTTGACGTATTAATTTATGCATTAAGGAAGGTGGCGGCCATATTGTGAAACCAATATTTTCTCAGTTGAGCGATTAAACTTTTTTCGAATTTATGTGGGTAATCTTTTATTCCCTTAGCCAGTTGGTTTTTACATTCTTTTTTTTTTTTTTTTTTTTTATTGGTCTAGCACACGTGCTGCAGGGAAGTCCCTAAAGCGCTCCAGGAGCGGCACGAGTGCGGGCCCGTTGGTCTTTAAATTTATTATTGTTGTTAGTCTGTTTGCCTTTAAGCATATTCCAAATTCCAAAGACTATTCTTTTGGACCTGTCCTAAACCTGGATGAAGTGTGAAGAAACGCATTTGCGAATTAGACAATGGAATTAAAAAATGAAAACAAACATCTTATTATCTCAGGCTCGGAGCAACATTTACCAAGAGAGTTTTTTAGACAACGGGAGACGGAAAATACGAATATTTAATTAAAAATATCATACAGAGTGGTATAAAAAAGTTATTACAATTTAAACGTATACACAGTGCAATAAGTGGCGCTCCCAACAATTTACAACAAAACTGTGAGCTGATTTCGATTTCTCATCTCAGAAAACCCCTTAGGACCGAATCTGGTACAAATAGTACATTACGAATTGTTGGACTAAGGTAAGTTGGGTTAAATGGTCATATTTTCATCCCAGAAATCCACAATAACTTTATGTAGAATACTGGGACACCCTGTATTTGTATATATGCATATATATATATATATATATATATATATATATATATATATATATATATATATATATATATATATATATATATATATATATATATATATATATATATATATATATATATATATATATATATATATATATATATATATATATATATATATATATATATATATATATATATATATATATATATATATATATATATATATATATATATATATATATATATATATATATATATATTATATATATATATATATATATATATATATATATATATATATATATAATGGGTAGTTTAATGCCCCTTCTATATAGTAGCTCGAGTTAGTATTATCTTCTTTCACCAAAAAAAAATCCCTTGAAACCATATGCCACCCACCCCTTGAATCTGGCTACGTCACTGATTCCAAAATGATGAAGTTCTTTATATTAAAGATTGCTTGAAAAGAGTTGTACGAGGAGTGACAAGCTGAACCTTATACGGATGTGTGCATTCCTAACAGGCACCGCTCTGAGTGGAACTAAGCGGACTACATCTATCGAACAGTTTCCATAAAATTACTTGTAGAATAGACTCAAGTCGCCAACCGTTCTATGATATTCCAAGGCATCAAGGTTGCTGGTGAGTTCTGGGTCTCCAATCAGGCGAATAGCTCTCTTCTGAATAGAATCCAACAAATGCAGTACATGTTTGAAGTCCCGAACCTGGGAGCAGTATTCCATCGTTGGTCACATTTGAGTTTTGTACAGAATTAATAACTATTTTTTTATACATTTGTTTAAAAAGCGTAGGTTTTTGGTCAATTTCTTGTACAGAAAATAAAAGTTTATAGGCAACAACCGGAAAAAAAATTTCGCCTGATTGTATATGGAAGATATAAGATGATAATACCAAAAATATTCCCTAATAACTTTTGTTTCTCAAATGTACAGGAAAAAAGTTAATTTTTTGCATTATTTTTTTAATTAAACCAAGCTTGTTATTGCGAAACGTTCCTCGAATATTTTTTTATGATTTTAAGAAGTTGAGTATGAGATTTCTTGTTGTTTACAAATAACATCACGGTTATTTAATATACTGGATATGGAACTTTTCTTATAATGCTCATATTTTGGTTTTATTATTTTTTGTAATTTTCCCTTGTGAAAGGTTACTGTTATTTAATATTAGTAATTCATGACTTTAATGTTATATTAGGATTAAATTTGTAAACCGTATAATTTCCATTACGATATCTCAATTACTGTATGAACCAGAGAGAGATCTTTCTAAATATGATGATGTTTGTCTTAGAACGCCTCTATCCATTAGTTTTCCGTCTCACGTTCGCAAACAATATGGTGAAAAATTGTCTATAATGATAATGATGCAAATTGAATGTTAAGTTTAAAATGTAAGTCATTTTTCTGTAACGGTTTTTAACTCTAAAAAAATAAATATAACCTATCACTACATCATTGGGACATAATGGTTTCAACTTTAATTTTCACTTAAAATTATCCGTTCTCTCTAGCTCGTCATTTATTTTTCGTGATAACGAAATATTTATCAACACCCCATATTCATCAAACCAATTTGGATAGTCAAATAACTATTTATTATAATAATTTTACATTATTTTTTTTATTATAATTATTTATATTCAATTGATTCTTAATATTTTCCCTTAATAAGATAAAATCTAAGTTAAAAACATGATGTATATTTAATTACTTGAACTTGACTTGATTTCAAGTCAATTAAATTAACTTCAATACCTAGTGAATCATCACTGATATTTATATTAATCAACAGCGTTATATATATATATATATATATATATATATATATATATATATATATATATATATATATATATATATGCATATACATATATATATATATATATATATATATATATATGCATATACATATATATATATATATATATATATATATATATATATATATATATATATATATATATATATATATTTGTTTTCAATTCTTGGGCTTTAGGTTCGTTTTATGAATATTTGGTATTTAAAATTAAACTTAAATTGACGTTTCGCCCTTTGGTTTAGAGCATTTTCATTTTTTTCTTTATTTCTACAAATTATACAAAATATAAAAATATAAAAATTTTACATTTAGGTACACTAGTACAATACAAATTATTTAACACACACAACCATAAACTATTTACATAAATTCTTAGTTTTATCTTTAAAAATTAAAATCACATGGGACCTACCTTGAATCTCACATATTTTATTTACTACTGACAAGTCGTAGTGGCATTCTTATCGATGTAGATTTTATTTTGTATTATTGATCCGTAATTTTTTTTTTTTTGAATATTAAACAGGTAGTCTTTTTGTTAATATATTAAGGATGAGTATACACTTTAAATTATTACCTTATTAAATTTGTATAGATATGGCTAATTCCTTTTATATCACTTTTATCATTGACTGTAAATTTCTCATTTTTTTTAATTTCGATCATTTCTTTTATTGCAAGTTTTCCAATATTAATGTCCCTGTTTAAAATCTTTGTTTCATTAAAGTTGAAATCATGTCCAAGTTCCGTTGTGTGTTTATGAAGTGCCGTTGTTGCATTTTTTGTATACTTGTGTCCGTTGAGTCTGTTTTTTAATAATTGCATTGGGCAATCTGCACAAGGTACCGAATAAACTACGTTGGATTGGTTCATGGTTGGTACCTGGCTTTTCAAGTTTGTAAATAGTTTGTTCTGCGTTTTGTGACAAACAGTTATGTCATATTTTCTTAGAGTGCCCCCTAGTTTTTCTGATAAATCGCGTGTATAAGGTAGTGGGAGAAATTTTTAAGTATTATATATATATATATATATATATATATATATATATATATATATATATATATATATATATATATATATATATATAATATATATATATATCATTATATATATATATATATATATATTTTATAGTCATTCTTTTTAAACCGGACCCCGCCACTAAGCCAAATTTTGAAGCGGCTTGCGAGGGCTTGAATGAAAGCTTAAAGACTCCAATTTTTAAAGCCGTTGGGCGAAAATAAAATGTTGCGCATGCGCAGAGGTCCCTGAAAGGAGACTGCTGCTTCCAAAAAAATAATTAAATTTGAAAAAAAAGGTGGAATGGCATTTTTTATAACCTCACTATACTATTATCTTTGTTTTCGAAAAAAACAAAAAAAATGACCCCCCGTGGATTTTTTTGTCCGATCGCGAGGTACAAGAGGTTTTGTGGGTGCAAAAATTCAAAATTCGAAAAATTTCTTGAATAAATCTAAAGAAATTCATACATATTCCCCATAGCAAAACAAAACTTTTTTGTTCTATGAACCTGGATTCTAAAGTACGTTGCTTTCGAGAAAAAAAATCTGAATTTTTTTTTTTTTTTTCGCAAGCAGCGTATTCCAGGACCCAGGTTTATAGGAAAAAAATGATTTATTATTCAATTACAATTTTTTTAGAATCATTCAAATGATTTTTCTAATTTTTTGCACAAACGAAAAAATCTAAAATTTAAAAATTGGTGCTAAACTTTTCCATGGAAAATTCATTTTGAAATACTATAGGAAATTTTGACAAATTAAAATCGCGGATTTATTATATATTTATTATATGCAGATGGGCACTGATAAGATCACTTCGGTGTCTGTCTGTCTGTCAGTATTTTGATTGTAATTTTGGGGCGTAATAACTTCTTTTTATTAATTGTTATTCTTTATTTAAATTTTATTTTTTCAATATTGTTTATATTTAATTAATACTTAATATTTTTCTTTAGTAAGATATCATCTGGGTTAAAAATTCGATTATAAACTTTATTAATTACTTGAACCCCACTTGAATTCAAGTCAATTAAAGTAACTTTAATATTCCGTGAATCATCATTGATATTTATATTAATCAACAGCGTAATATATTAAAACAAATATATAAATATATATATATATATATATATATATATATATATATATATATATATATATATAATATATATATATATATATATATATATATATATACATATATATATATATATATATATATATATATATATTATATATATATAGATTGTGTTTCTTTTTCTTGACCGATAAAAGTTTATAAGGTGAAAAGTATCGGGATAGCGGTATATGTAGTAAAATTATTCTTTTGTTGTTTAAAACTCTATATTTGGCCAATCCTTCTCGGCTTCATCAGGAGAAATTAAAACCGTCATGCACACATAAGTCTCTAAAAACATACAACATGAACTTACCAACTAGAATAAAAGGAAAACAAAACATCACACAACTGGACTAACTAAACACACTTCGATCTAAGGTGTTTCTTTAAAACTGATATTGAATATTATTTTATTTCTTAAATTTTTTGTTTATTATCGGTGTTAGGTGTAGCGAATAACATAATTATTTAGAATTTACAGTATATGTTGATTAAATTATTAATGTCCATTTTATAATTGATGGAGCTTTTCTCTTTTATGATATGACACATTGCAAGGAACAAGTGTTTTTTATAGTTATTTTCATATTCTAGGATCATAACATTATCAAAGTCAAATTTGTGCGATTTCTTTCCCGTTGCGCAATCACTTTGCAATGTTTGTCCAATATAACTGCCCTCGCAGTCCAAGCAAGGCATTTAATATATTACATTGTTGTTATACATAAGTGGCGTCTTTTATTTTACACGACTAAATAAATTCCTATTACATAATTGATTATATCTTGAACGTCGAGACTATCTTGTCCATCAGACCACGTATGTAGGTGTAGTTTTTTTGTATTGAACTACATATCTTACTTCTTCCTTGGGACCATCAAAGATGTTGGAATTGAAGATCAATCTATTCAAAACATGCCTAGGATAACCATTGTTGCGAAAAATATGGAACAGTTTTTTTAAAATTGTTTTATAAAAAAGTATCGTCACTGATGTGAGTAACTCTATTCCCCATTGCCACCACCGTATTATACTTTCAACACGCTGGATCATTTGAAAAGAAATTTATAAATATATCAGAAACAATAGGTTTCTGATACCAATCCAATACAGTTTTGTTTTTTCTTGCTTCTTATGATTTTGGTATCCAGAAAACACTATCATCTGTCTCAACTGCAAGCTATTACTGAACGAGTTGAAAACGTCCAACGTGAGCCGCACATACTCGGCCAACACCGAACAGACAATATCATCTACATATTTATAAATGAATGGAAGATGAAATGGGAATATAGGTAACACGGAGTTTAGAAGTTGGTCTAGAATAATGGTAGCCAGGATGGGACTGACGGGTGAACCCATTGGTGTTCCGAATATTTGTCTATAAAATTTATCATTGAAACTGAAATACTTATTTTTAAAAATTAATTCAATCAACTGTAAGAAACCTTTTTTGATAATGTAGTGCATATTTATATTTGATCCCATTCCGTATCCAGAATACTCACAACCAACTCTAGAGGTACATTCGTAAATAATGAAACTACATCCAATATTTTAATTAGTATTATCCTCCAGAGTATTGCTTATGATATTAGACAAGAACAATGACACATTATAAGTGGTAGCATTCAACGAGTTAACTATAGGTTTTAATAATTTAATCAACATATACTATAATATTCTAAATAATTATGTTAATCGCTACACCTGACCACGGTACACACACCGATAATAAACAAAAAATAAAAGAAATAAAATAATATTCAATATCAGTTCTACAAACAAAATAATAATTTTACTACATATACCGCTGTCCCGATACTTTTCACCTTATAATCTTTATTACGGTCGAGAAAAAGAAACGCAGTATTTGCCCACCTAGAAATTTCAACGTAACTGCCATAATTTAATACCTAATTAAACTCTTTTATTATATTAGGTAAATTTAATTGTTCTTAACAAGTGTCCATCATAAAATTTTTGGTGAAATCAGAAATTAAAAACCAATTTCTGCGATTTCTGAGAAGTCCAGTTGAAGTAAGAACTCATTTCAAGTTTCTAGGGGTTATGGAAATTCCTAGTGACATTTTATGATATAAACTATGCCATAAATACCATTGCCCTTTTGGAAATTAACCATTCGTAAACAGGCTCAATTGTTTTGTGAAAATGCC
>CM032449.1:95775699-95788199 GCA_019049505.1 Pachyrhynchus sulphureomaculatus | reverse complement strand
AAAGTACTGCTCAAAATTTTTTTAAACAATTCTGAAATGTTCTCCATAAAGTGTAGATTAACCAAAAATTATCACGAGGTCACGTTTGATAATTTATCTGATATAACCGGTCAAGTGCAAGTTGAACTTGCGTAATTAGTGTTCCGTACGTTGATTGCTTTTAAAATAAAAAATGTTGTAACGGAAGTATAAAATGATCAGTGACATCACAAAACACACCCCAAATGAGTTTTCAACAAAGTTTGTTTCCAATCTTTACTGAAAACTGGTGACCTTGAAATTTTGTTTTTTTTTTTTTTTTTTCTATATCAGATAAATTATTAAAGGTAATGATAATTTTCGTTCAATCTATACCCCGTGGAGAATATTCCAGGATTTTTTCAAAATTTTTTGATCAGTACTTTTCGAGATAAGGTAGGGGACAGCGATTTTTCACGATTTTTTAAAAGTAATACGAAGAAAAATGTGCGCAAGTATTACATTATATATATATAGAGGATATATATATATATATATATATATATATATATATATATATATATATATATATATATATATTTTACTAGTGTTTTCACAAGCTTTCATTTGACACCACACTTGATGACCTAGTAAAAAGATTTTTTTTTCACTTCCGATTTCACCCCTCAAAACGAATCCCTTAAGTCAAAATTTATGTTACGGTGATTTAAAATGATCAGTGACTTCACAAAACACACCCCAAATAAGTTTCAACAAAGTTTATTTCCAATCTTTACTGAAAATTGATGACCTTGAAATTTCTGTTTTTTTTATATACCAGATAAATTATTACAGGTAATGCACTCGTGATAATTTTCGTTCAATCTACACCCCGTGGAGAATATTCCAGAATTTTTTCAAAATTTTTTGATAAGTATTTTCCGAGATAAGACGGGTGGACAGCGATTTTTCGCGATTTTTTAAAAATAATACAAAGAAAAGTGCGCGCAAGTATTACATTATATATATATTTTTTACTTGTGTTTTCACAAGCTTTCATTTGACACCACACTCGATTACCTAGTAAAAAAATTTTTTTTTTCACTTTCGATTTCACCCCCCCCCCCCCCCAAACCTACCCCTTAAGTCAAAATTTAACTTTCAAAACTACATGGCTCTGATGAGGCCATCAATTCCTATATTACTACCAAATTTAAACTTTCTATGACAAATAGTTTCGGAGAAAATCGGGTGTGACAGACGGACAGACAGACGGACAGACGGACAGATAGGCGGACAGACGGACAGACGGACAGACAGACGGACAGACACCGAAGTGATCTTATAAGTGTTCCGTACGGAACACTAAAAAATACACTGAATATATAAGGAAGATAATGGAGGTACGATATAAAAGAAGAAAATTCGAGTCAGGGAAATGATTGAAAAAAGGGAGGAGGGGTGTAACAAGATACAGAAACGGCTCCAAAAATACTTTGCACCATAAGCCAAAAGGAAACAAAACATTAGTGAAAAGAAAGAGAACAAAATAACCTCTAAACGCGGAACGTAGGAAAGGTCAGAAAAAAAAACCATCAAGTGCAAGTTGGACTTGCGTAATTAGTGTTCCGTACGGTGACTGCTTTTAAAATAAAATAAAATACTTATCTAGGTGAAGTTAATTAGATCCCTGGCATGTATATATTTTAACATCCAATATGTATTTTTGCGTTTTTTTCGTCAATAATTTATAATGGTTATACCTTCTTAGCTACCTAATAGCCAATAAATGAATCTAGCTCGATCTAGAATCTAGTAGTAAAAGTTTAAAACAAATATTTGCTACTTAAATATTTGTTTAAGTATAAACAAATAAAATAAAACTATTTTGTCTCGGTATCTATCCGTTAGATTGCCAAAATGCAGTAATGTACTGAAAAGTATATAAGTATATTACTTATTACACCGAATAGGTAGTAACTTTTTGTAGCGTTGTCCGGGTTAAATTTACAACTTTCGACAGAAAAAACCTCCATCATGTTATCCAGACAAATAGTTTTTTAGTGTTCCGTACGGAACACTTATAAGATCACTTCGGTGTCTGTCTGTCCGTCTGTCACACCCGATTTTCTCCGAAACTATTTGTCATAGAAAGTTGAAATTTGGTAATAATATAGGAATTGATGGCCTCATCAGAGCCATGTAGTTTTGAAAGTTAAATTTTGACTTAAGGGGTTAGTTTTGGGGGGTGAAATCGGAAGTGAAAAAAAAAAAATTTTTACTAGGTAATCGAGTGTGGTGTCAAATGAAAGCTTGTGAAAACACAAAATACTTGCGCGCACTTTTCTTTGTATTATTTTTAAAAAATCGTGAAAAATCGCTGTCCACCCGCCTTATCTGGAAAAGTACTTATCAAACAATTTTGAAAAAATTCTGGAATATTCTCCAAGGGGTGTAGATTAAACGAAAATTATCACGACTGCATTACCTGTAATAATTTATCTGGTATATAAAAAAAAAAAACAGAAATTTCAAGGTCATCAATTTTCAGTAAAGAATGGAAATAAACTTTGTTGAAAACTCATTTGGGGTGTGTTTTCTGAAGTCACTGATCATTTTATACTTCCGTTACAACATTTTTTATTTTAAAAGCAATCAACGTACGGAACACTAATTACGCAAGTTCAACTTGCACTTGACCGGTTATATCAGATAAATTATCAAACGTGACCTCGTGATAATTTTTAGTTAATCTACACTTTATGGAGAACATTTCAGAATTTTTTAAAAAATTTTTGAGCAGTACTTTTCGAGATAGGAGGACAGTTTTTTTAAAATAATATAAAAAAAGTTCGCGCAAGTACAATATCATATATATTTTTGAACTCGTGCTTTTACAAGCTTTCATTTGACACCTCACTAGTTGTCCTTGAAAAAAAAATCACTTTCGATTTCACTCCCCAGAACTAATTGATCTTTCAAATATACACAGTTCTGATTGAACCCTCAATTCCTATATTTGTGACAAATTTCAACTTTCTACGTCAAACGGTTTCAGAGAAAAGCGGGTGTGAGAGACAGACATGACACCGAAGTGATCCCATAAGTGTGCTGTACGGAACACTAAAAACAACTTGACACCTGTAAAGATATGTCTAGACAAGGCAGCACCTTAGTATAAAGTGGACGTTTTGATGACCACTTATACTGGACTTATCTCTTTAAACCCTACTTATAGGACTCTTACTACTACTCCTACTACTAATACTACTACTGCGAGTATACATCAAGATTATTTATAGCGCACAAAAATAAAATATAATAATTAAACTAGTGGCGTATACCCTCTCAGAAAATTGAAGAGATTCTAACATATTTGCTTATATGTACATATGAAATGAAGCTTTAATTTTGGATTTTACATATCAAGAAACGTAATATTTTTGTAGTATCGTAAAATCTGGTTAATGGGTTGGTTAAAAAAATTACTATATCAGTAAAAGTTTCTAGTCCTTTATATTTTTTATTTATAATATGCATTTTGACTGAAATTTGGTTTTCAACAGCAAAATTATTTTCATTTTACCAACATTCTGGCCCTTCCTCTATTCAACTTTTTTGTGATTAGTACCCTAAAGTAACTATAATTTAAATTATCAACCTGTGGTACTTGGATTCAGTTATCCTTTAGTATCAGCAAGTCATTAATATAGTACTTATTCTATAAATACATACTCTTTGCAAGAGTCGCTAAGGCAGTTAGTCAAAATTTCACCAAATCCACCATACCACCACTCACACGGCCAAATAATTCCATTGCAACCGTACCTGTTGAGAGAGCGAACTTGTTGGCTGAACTCTTTGCTTCACATTCTACTGTCGATTTCCTAGGAAAAACACCACCTACTATTTCCATACTGCAGTCAAAGATGCTCGATGTTGTCTTCAGATAGCGTATCATAAAGCGTATTTTAATGAAGCTAGACACCAAAAAGTTTTCTGGCGCTGACGGAATACCTGCCATAGTTCTCAAAAACTGTGCAAGGGAACTAACACCAGTTTTCTGTAGACTTTTCAACCTATTCTACAGAAAGGGAATATTTCCGTCCTGCTGGAAATGTGCCACGGTTCAGCCGATACCTAAAAAAAGCAAGAAAACCTTGCCAAATAACTACCGAACAGTCGCACTGCTTTCAATAATATCGAAAGTCATGGAAAAGGTTATCAATCAACATCTTCTAAAATATCTTGAACGATTCAATATTATTAGCGATCACCAATATGGCTTTCGTAAACGTAGATCAACAGGAGATCTTCTAACTTATGTAACACATGTTTGGAACAACGCAATTGAACACTCTGGAGAATCTCGAGCGGTTGCTCTTGACATATCCAAGGCATTGGACCGTGTTTGGCACGATCGACTGTTGGCTAAGCTACGCTCTTGGGGTATGTCTGAAAAGTTCTGTTCGTGGCTCTCATGTTTCCTCAGAGAGCGTTCTTTACGAGGGGTGGTCGACGCATTTCTTTCTAACACCTTCACAATCAATGCCGGTGTGCCCCAAGGCTCCATACTGTCTCCTACTCTCTTTCTCATTTACATTAACGATCTGCTGGAAAAGACCGGGAATCCAATCTACATCTTTGCAGACGACAGTATGCTTGTCTCTTCATTCACTTTGAACGCTCGGCCATCGGCTGCTCAGGCGAATCTCCGCAGACAGCAGGAGGTCGTTCAATTTAACGCCACAAAAGTGCAGGCGGCAGTTTTTTCTAAAAAAGTTAGCGTTGCTGAACCCGACATAGTTATGTCGGGGCACTCTATTCCCCTAGCATCGTCGCTCAATTTGTTGGGCGTTAGTTTGGGAGCAAATATGTCCTGGCATGAACATGTTGCAGGCATAGCAAGGAGAGCTTCTCAAAAGTTAGGAATATTATTTCGAACCAGAAAGCTTTACACTCCACAACAACTGTTAATTCTTTACAAAGCTCAAATTCGACCAACTATGGAATACTGCTCCCATATTTGGGGCTCCGCTCCCAAACATACACTGCATTTGTTGGATTCTGTTCAGAGAAGAGCTGTTCGTCTGACTGGAGACCCGGGACTGACCGGCGGCCTTGATTCGCTGGAACATCGAAGAACGGTTGGCGACTTGAGTCTGTTCTACAAGTATGTTCATGGAAAATGTTAGAAGAATGTAGCCCGCTTAATTCCTCCCAAAGCGGTGCATGCTAGAAATACACGTCGCGGTGGTGCTTCACATCCGTATGAGGTTCAGCTTGTTACTCCGCGTACAAAGCTTTTCAAGCAGTCTTTTATATGGAGAACATCATCCTTTTGGAATAATTTGCCCAGCGCTGTGTTTCCCACCGAGAAAAATTTACAGCGATTCAAGAACAACGTGAATCGCTTTTTCCGCACACATGCCGCTCCTGGAGCGCTTTAGGGACTTCCCTGCAGCACGAGCCCTAGACCCATAAAGTACCAAGAAGTACTTGGTAAACTACTTTACCGATTTTTTGAAATCATATTTACTGACAAGAAACTGAATACATTTTTTATTATCGTAAAGTTTGTAATGGGTAGCTAAAACACTGGAAAAAATGATACTTTGTGCCTAGATGGTATATTTAATACAATATAGAAATATTCTTCGATTTAACATCAGGTATGTCGTCACCAAGAGTATTCCTTTTGATTTAAATGAGAGAGGTTTTTAAACAACAAAAAGGGAATTTGGCACCCACAGTTGAATCAAAGGAATACTTATTTAGCTCATCAAAATAACACTTCCTTGCTTTAAAGATTGCTTTTTATGATTGAAAAATAGACATTACTTGAACACAGTTGTGTTCATGTTACATCTTGGAAGGCATAATATATATCGAGTTTTTTTTCTGATTAATATCTACCAAATATCGAGTTTAACGCTTCAGTTAAATATTCCTTTAATTTAGTTCTTTTTTTAGTGTTTCGTACCGAACACTTATGGAATCACTTTGGTGTCTGTCTGTAGGCCTGTCTGTCACACCCGAGTTTCTCCGAAACTATCTGACATATAAAGTTGAAATTTGGCACAATTACAGAAATTAATGGCCCCCGTGTAGTTTTGAAAGTTATACTTTGACATAAGGGGTTAGTTTTGGGGAGTGAAATCAGAAGTGAAGAAAAAAATTTAGTAGTTCGTCGAGTGTAGTGTCCAAAAATATATGAATAGCGCACACTTTTCTTTGTATTATTAAAAAAATAGCCAAAACTCGCCGTCCCCCTTCCTATCTCTAAGAGTAGTGAGCAAACAATCAAAAGTCTTATTCCATAAGTGTTTTAACTTTAGTCCTATATACATTCCCGTATACTTGAGACATTCGATCTAGCCACATGCCCCGCCCATTGCCACTTTAATTTTGACACTCTTTCATTGAGATCTGTGGCTAGAACGAATAATGGTAGATGGACAACAAAATTACTTAAATGGAGACTTTGGGAGAGCAGACAAAGTGTCAATGAAAAGATGGACTGATGATCAGGTTGATAAGAGGCAGTAAATGGCTCCATACTGCACATGATAGAGACCATTGGAAGAAACTTGAAGATGCCTATCTCCTGTAATGGAGAAGCACAGTAGTTTATAATTAAGAAGAAAGGAGATACTTAAGACATATGGGTTTTCTTACAATCTCGATGCAAAAGTGTCGTTTCAACCATTTCTCGCTTGTGGGGAACTTCTTACCCTCTTAATAAAAAAATAAATATGGCCCATAGCCTTATTTAAAAATAAACTGTTGTGCCGTTGGGTGAGCTGTCATGTTCGTAATTTAAAATTTTGAGTTAGTGGCGGCATCTGCAATATAAAACATCACCAAAAGTACTACGATATATATATATATATATATATATATATATATATATATATATATATATATATATATATATATATATATATATATATATATATATTTATATATATATATATATATATATATATATATATATATATATATATATATATATATATATATATATATATATATATATATATATATATATATATATATATATATATATATATATATATATATATATATATATATATATATATATATATATATATATATATATATATATATATATATATATATATATATATATATATATATATATATATATATATATATATATATATATATATATATATATATATATATATATATATATATATATATATATATATATATATATATATATATATATATTATATATATATATATATATATATATATATATATATATATATATATATATATATATATATATATATATATATATATATATATATATATATATATATATATATATATATATATATATATATATATATATATATATATATATATATATATATATATATATATATATATATATATATATATATATATATATATATATATATATATATATATATATATATATATATATATATATATATATATATATATATAATATATTATATATATATATATATATATATATATATATATATATATATATATATATATATATATATATATATATATATATATATATATATATATATATATATATATATATATATATATATATATATATATATATATATATATATATATATATATATATATATATATATATATATATATATATATATATATATATATATATATATATATATATATATATATATATATATATCTTCAGCCCGAACCCCCTGTAGGGAGTGTAGAAGTCCTTGTGACGTCGTGTATAACTCTCTTCCATAAGTCTTTATCTCTTATCATCTCGATGAGATCGTGCATCGGTCTGTTGCTTATTCTGGTTATTCGGTCAATCCATCGTGTTGCGGCTCTTCCTCTTGATCTTCAACCTTTCACCTTACCCTGGATGATGAGTCATTCGATATTAGCATTATTTCTTCTCATTATATGTCCAAAGTATTTTAGTTGCTGAAGTTGAATTCTGCTCGAGAGTAGTTGCATAATTGAGTTATTTGTTTGGTGGGAGGTCCTTAAAACTCGCAGCATTCTTCTCCAACAAAACATCTCGATAGCGTCAATTTTTTTCCGTTCCGATTGTCTTATCATCCACGACTCGCAGCCATACGTCAATATTGGGAAAATTCAGTAGTTCAACAATCGCATTTTTAGAGGTTTTGAAATTTGGCCATCTCTCCAGATTTTGGATAGTCTACCCATTGCCACCTTCGCCATATCGCATCTTTGCTGTATTTGTTCTTGTGTTGTTCCAGTGTTTGTTATCTGTGATCCGAGATACATATAGGATTTTATAACTTCAAAAGCCGTCAATTCTGGCTATATTTGGATGATTATTGTGCTGTTTATCTACTGTCATACAAATACAAAAGGTATTCGATATATTTAATTTCAAACTAAAGAATTGGCTTTCGTTTCGCACTATTCGCACCAACTCAATTAGCTCTTCTTGGCTGCTTACAAGTGGGGCAGTATCATAGGCAAAACGTAAGTTATTGATTTTTTGTCCATTTATTAAGATACCTCCCTCCCATCCATCCAGCGATCTTCTCATAATATATTCTTCATATATCTGTGCCAGCTTTACATGGAGTAATAGTTATGCGTACTTAATACAATTCGTTGTATCCTACCATGGTACTCTGTAACTTCTGGGATAAGTACCAGTTGATTCCGTTCTCTTGTTTGTCAGCCCTAGTCTGACTGACGAGCCGTGATACGGCGAAACGCGTCTCAGGATGGATTTGACGGACAAGAGAATAGCTAGTAAACTGCTGAAATATACTTGAGAGCGAAGTCAGATCAGTTCTCGACAAACTTAAGTCAACTAAAGCACCAGGCGCAGACCTTATAACAAAACAAATAATAAATGACCACCATGTTACATATTATCAATGAGAGACTGAAGATTTTCCTTCAAAGGGAAGGTTCCAGCGGAACAAGCCGGTTTTGCCAAAGGAAGAAGTACTCGCGAACATTTATTAAATATACTTATTTTTAAAAATATCTTCTACTTAAATTTAAGTAGAAGATTTATTAAATATACGACAGATAATATAGAAATCAAAGGAATTTCACACCCCGCTGTACATCTGTTTCATAGACTACAAAAAAGCCTTTGACAAACTCAAATGGCATAACATATGGGATATATTGAAGGAAATGGGCGTACCTCAAAACCTATTTCTTTTATACGTGAACTATATCACCACACCACAGGATCAGTTAGAGTTCTTAACACTCCCAAATGAATTTCAACCCGAACAAGGCGTCAGACAGAGATGTATACTGTCTCCACAACTTTTTAACATATATGAAGAATATTTTATAAGAAGATCGCTGGATGGATGGGAGGGAGGTATCTCAATAAAAATCCGTAAAAAAATAGAATTTTTGAAAATTCAAGGTGTATGTAACCCCTTCAGGAGCGTGTTGAAATATGTGAGGTAATCGTAGAATAAAAACAGGGGAAGGATTTAAAATCTGTGTTAAATTTAACAGATGGAATTGCTTCTATATATAAATCTTACGATACTCTTTATTAAAAACAATAACACCGATCTTCTTTTGAGAGTATAGGTACCGAAACGGCAAGTGCTATTGTTTTCAAAAACAAAAATATCAAAAAAACTTCATGAGAAATCATGGTTATTCAGATTAGACCTGAACTAAAATGACTTTCCGATATTTAGCCTATGATTGTATGAAGCATCAGCACGAATTTTCTACTCTTCAACATTTGAACGCTAATAATATATATGCGGTAGTGTTTTATATAGACAAAACCTTCTGTTTAATACTGATTTAATTAATTTTATTCATTAACATGTTTTACGACGAAAATAACAAAAAATAACTATTAGAAATGATTATTTTAGTAATGCAACTGCGAGGGTAACTTTTCGAACTGGGTTACATAGCTTTGATTATTAATGCTCGGGGTAGAATGACGTCGATATTTTCGACGAGCGGCTTGAATAATTATTTGATGTTTTCCTAGCAGTAAATCAATTTAAATACAGTTCTTAACTATAACTATTATGGACGTTTTTTGTTAGAAAGCGCGAACAAGCTTCTATATGCTTGTAATCACGCTAGTTATCTTATTGCTTGATTACAAACGTCTTTTTATCTTCCAGAATATTTCAAACACTATTTAGTTTACACTTTAATGACTAACGTATGTCGTTCTTTTTGTAGAAACAGTGCGCACTGAAGGTATTTATATTCGAAGTACAACTGCCCTCATGGTGTATTAGTTCTTCTAAAGAAAAACGCTATTGTATTGAAAACGTTAATCCATATTGAGGCGGGGGAAAAAGAACAATTAAAAATGTTATCAGATATCGCACATCTACGTTTTAATATGAATACTTTAAAGTATCTATTTGGCATCGACTAAGCATATTTCATTATATATGAATGTTAAACAACAGCATTTCATAGAATTTCTCCCCAGAGCTAAGTAATTATTAAATTTATGCTGATTCTACGTCTTAGTCGGGCTATGCTGTTCGAATTACAACAAGATTTACAATATTACCTTGATACGCCTTGCCTAATTCTAATTTATCTGGGAGGGAACGTCTTTGTCTGAGATACGACTATTGCGGAAAGTATCCCGTTACAATCGTAAAATTAAATTATGACGTTTATAATGGGCTAAATGGGCTTCCAAACAGGGTTGATGGAAATCCATAACCGTTGTAATTGCTAGCAATTTGGAATTAATAACATTATTTATATAAACAGTGTAGTAGTATAAAATGTACTTTTGATGTTTCTTAACATTTATTTTATTGTTTCATAATTTTTTCTAATTATTTACTTTATATACTTGTAACCACAAATCTAGAACCTTATAATAAAGCAGATACAGTCAGTATGGTTTCTTACGAGAATTTTACGGATCAGTGGTACCACTTAACCTTTAAAGCAAGAAAAATATATATATATATATATATATATATATATATATATATATATATATATATATATATATATATATATATATATACAGTCCCTGGCCAAATTATTAGACGCACTGCAAGATTTCATGTAAAATATTAATTACCGAGTGATATTATACCGTTTTATTATTTTAAATTGATTTGTTTTTTATTTTTATATTATCCAATCAATTACCTATTTATTTGACATAAATAAAACAGCATTAATTTAGAAAAGCATAAGTTTATTAAGTTTTAAAGAAAAGTGAAATTAATGTTAGTAAAAGTCAATATTTAGTTGAGCCACCTTTAGCCGCTATCAAAGCTTTAATTCTGCGCGGCATGCTATCAATGCAAGATTGTACTGTCTCCTGCATTTGAGGATGATGATTCCATACATGAATATTCTTTTCTAGGAGCTGGGTTTTGTTGGTAATCATATCTTTAGCCACTTCTCTTTTCATCAGCTCCCACACATTTTCAATGGGGTTCATATCAGGGCCAATCCAACAGAGGGATATTTTTTTCTGCCAAAAAAGCTTTAACAGACCGAGCAGTGTGGCAGGGAGCTCCATCTTGCATGAAAGTGAATGGTTCCCCATTTGGAAACCATTCTCTGAGCTGCGGAATCAACCGATTTTGTAATACTTCTTTGTACTGATCTTGCCTCATTATTCCTTTGACGACGTACAGACGTCCAGTGCCCTTGCCGCTGATGACTGACCAAATCATCACTTTGGTGGGATGTTTAACCGTCGGGACGACACAATCAGGATGAAACTTTTCTCCATGACGACGACGCACATACTGAGCTTTATTCTGCAAAATTTCGAATGTGCTTTCGTCACTGAAGAGGACCTGTCAAAAATAGGAAAAATATATAAACTTCCATGTTTATTTGCTTTATTTAACTGAAAATGATAATAATGTATCAATTATTGATTAAATTGCTGTATCTTACCGATCTCCAGAAGTCCACATTTTTGTCTTGCCATTATTTGGCCCACTTCAGGCGCTTTGCTTTCATTGCAGCTGTTAACTTGGGCTTCCTGGCGGGGCGACAGGCCTTAAAATCTAATTCTTTCAATTTTCTTCGAACAGTGCGCTCAGAAGCATTTACGCTAGCATCCTGGAGTTGTAATTTTATTACCTTTGTGGTAGCAAATCTGTTTTCTACACAAATTTTCTTCAAACATCTCTCTGACCGTGGAGTGAAAATTGGTTTTCTACCGCATCTTTTCTTTCTTTTCGGGCTTAATTCCTTCCCTGACTCAATTTTCTTTTTTTATGCGTCGTACACTAGCTTCAGAAACCTCCAATCTTCGTGATATTTCTCGGTTTGTAAATGTTTTCGCAATCACAAGGGCCTTCACTTCAGCTTTTTTACGTGGTGAAAGATCGCCTTTTCTACCCATAATGAAAATAGTCCAATTACTTTTTTTAAAACACTGCATTCAAAATAAACTAATAACTGAGTAGTATAAAACTGTTAAACAAACAATCACAGTCCATAAAGCCACAGAAACACGTCCGTACCTGACTCGATTCCGTTCGCGACTGATA
>CM032449.1:95748199-95770699 GCA_019049505.1 Pachyrhynchus sulphureomaculatus | reverse complement strand
ATCTCATATGCACAAAAGCAAAATCTTTGTATGAGATGCTGAAAACAAAAGAAGGAGAAGGGAGTGCCACTCCGACTTTTGCTGCCAGCAGTGGCTGGTTCCATCGGTTCAAGCAGCGTTCTAATCTTCACAATATCCACATAACAGGCGAGGCGGCCAGCGCGGACATTCAAGCTGCAGCTGAGTTTCCAGACAAGTTTCAAGACTTCGTTAGACGAGAGAAAATTCCTGCTTGTCTCATCTTCAATGTTGATGAGACCGCACTTTACTGGAAAAAAAATGCCATCTCGAACATTCATTTCTAAGGAAGAACGTCAAGCCAGTGGTTTCAAAGCTGCGAAAGATCGACTAACACTTCTGCTGGGTGGTAATGCCACTGGTGATTTCAAACTGAAACCTTTACTAGTGTACCATTCAGAAACACCCCGTGCAATGCGAGGCACAGACAAGACAAGTCTACCAGTTGTGTGGCGATCAAACAGAAAGGCGTGGGTTACACGGGAAATTTTTCAAGAATGGTATTCTAATAGTTTTTGCCCATCAGTCAAATCATACTGTGACAGAAATGGGCTTGAACCTAAAGTTATATTACTCTTAGACAATGCCCCAGGACATCCAACCTCACTTGATACGCCCAGAGACTTAAAAGTGTACGTAAAGTTCCTTCCACCAAACACTACGTCAATATTACAACCTATGGACCAGGGAGCAATAGCAAACTTCAAAGCTTATTACCATCGCCGCACTTTTAGCCAACTAATTCATGAAACTGACGGGGAAGGAAGACAGTCTATGCGAGAGTGGTGGAAGTCATACAACATTATGAAGTCTATTCACAACATAGAAGAGGCTTGGAAGGAAGTTAAAAATGTGTGGCGTAATCTTTGGCCAGATGTAGTGGAAGCACCTAGAAGAATTGTCCAGATGCAGAGACAAGTGCTTGAAGACATTGCTGCAATGATTGAGGGGTCTGAACTTGAAGATGTCACGGTAGAAGATCTCGTAGAACTTGTAGCAACGCACGACGATCCTATTAGCAATGAAGATCTGATCGAGTTACAGAATAATCCTATCTACGATGAGGAAGAACAAGTAGAAGAGAAAGTTTTATCTTCAGGGGAAATACAAAATGCACTTTCAAAAATTTATTCAGGTTTGGACATATTGCAGAGTATAGACAATAATGATGACCGTGTCTTGACCGTGTGTCAAACAATTAAAAACAGTGTTGGGTGTTATGAACGTATTTGACAAGAACGTAAACAAAACGTTACCCAAAAGACAATAGATGTATTTTTCCGTAAAAAATAAGAGTATGTATTGCATAAAGTGTTCTTAGAATTAAAGTGATTGATTAAAATGATTTGTATTTTTTTGTATTAAATTTTGACTATGTTTAATCATAAACCTCGATATACGCGAATTTCAGTTAACGCGATTTTTTTCGGAACGTATCCCTCGCGTAAAGCGGGGTATTACTGTATATATATATATATATATATATATATATATATATATATATATATATATATATATATATATATATATATATATGTATATGTATGCGTGTGTGTGTTATCACAACTTCTTAAAAATTAAAACATAAAATAAAGCAATTTATTTTTTAAAAAAGAATAATAGTAACTTCATATAAACTACCCAACTTTTATTATGTTTGTTTTTGAAGAACAAAAAGGATGCTTTCAAAATATACGTATGCTTTTTCTTCTGGTGATCTACAATAATGTCATGGATTTTTAGTTGCTTCGATGACAGTCATGTTTAGAATTAAATTGGATAACATGAATTATTAGTCTCGACAATTGCAACTAACATAAAAAATAAACAAATCTGCCTTTTCTTGATTTTTTCTCTGATGAACGTAATTACAATTATGACGTTATTGCAGAATAATCTTAGACAAAGCATAAATTTATTTACTTATTTATTTTTATGCTTTTTACTTACTTATTGCATACTTATTTTCAGCAAATATGTATAAATTTAACCGAAAGTATGCAATTAAAATCGAAATTGGTAAATTTTCTATTCGATTGTCTCACATTTATTTACGCTCTGAATTTTATTTCATTTTTGAATTCTAGTTTTGATACTGTGCTCACAAAAGTGATATCATTACCAGTCTGGCACGTTCTAGAATCTAAATAACTTGAAGTAAAAATGCTTGTATATAATATGCCTATGTTTTGCTCTTTTACTTATATATATTTTTGTAGATAATTGTTACGTTCATTTTAAATTGAAAAAAAAAAAAATCCGTCATATCTTTTAATAAGCATTTCTTAGTATTTTGTAATCACCAAACTATTTCTCAGTGATATTATAACAACAGGGCACTTTTTACATTATTCTCTGAATGTAAGAGTGGTAGCTATAGTAATGGTAACTGGTCCACTGTTTGCAAAGCATAGTCAATTTCTGAATACTTGTGAGTCCATAGCTGGGATACCACTTAAAAATAAATAAGGAAAAATAGTTTTTATAAGGCAGGTCTTTTAAACACCAACAACAGGTAATATCAAAAGTATTAGAAGGAAAAAGATAGATCATTTTTACTCGCAAATAAATAATATATATTATACTTAACAGCCGTTGTCCGATATCTGAGTTAAATTTCTTTCTGTCATTCTATTAAACTGCTCTTGGTTAACTTGCTCTCATTGCTATGGAGATTTCTTAGTTCCGGGTGTGCTTTGGTCTTCTGTGATTTGGTCGTACCCATTTTATAACTCTTTTAGGTAATTGCGTCTCTTCCATTACATCTTTATCTTTGTAGTTTTGTTTTAATATCCATCACTAAGACACCACACTCCAATTCGTTTACGAACATATGAAATTCGAAATCATTCTTTCTAGATATTTCCAGTTCTTTTATTAATCTTTCTAATTGGATATTTGAATATACTGCGTATGCATTTTGTTTTTTGGGTGAGTACTAATCTCAACACTTTGAATTCTTCCTATAAATTTCGTCACATATGTTCGAGATGGGCTTTATTATTTGCTACAATAACTTGGTCATCAGCGCACGGGAGGGTATATAATATAAACATGTTTCTCCTATGTCAATGCCTGTGCCTTCACATTTTCTTTTCCATAGACTTAAAGGTTTTGCAATAAATAGTCTTAGTAATGTATGTTATACATAAAATTCTTGCCTTAAACCAGAAACCTAGGTGACGTTCTATTAAAAATTCTTGACTCGTCGTTAAAGTCTTTTAAGAACATTTATTAGGAAATATTTGTTTCCGTTACAACGTTCCACAACTTCTTAACATGAACAGTGTTATAGGTTCTATAAAGATCTGTGAACATAAGGTGTGTCTCTTGATTTGTATTTGAGATATCTTCTACTAGCTTTTTCCACAGCAGAATCAAGGAAACAGGAAAATAATGTTAATATATATTTTTTTTAATTTACCCTGTTAATCATATTGTATCTCTTTGAAATATTATACAGAATAATGAAGATACAAATCTCTTGGAGAATGACGTAGCAAAAAACTCTTAACCAAATTATACAGACAAATTTCGCTATTATCTTTTCATAGCTAGAACACAAATAGTTTCGTTAAAATTAAGTACTGTTAGCGTCACTGTTATTTCCCCTAAAGCTATCAGATACGCATGAAATATGTATCGAGTAAACTACAACAAAAATACCATTGAATTAACTTCACGTTAACTTTTATGATATTCTATTGATTCTTTTTGTATCACCGGACTATCTCTTCTAGTTTTGCATCGTCTATGATAGAAAATATCAATTGCGAGAGTTCCCCTCTGAATTCGAAAATATTTCAATATTTGTTTTAGTACACGGTATTTTCTACAGAAACATTTAAAATTTTGAAAGAAGTAGGTATATGTTTGAAAATTTATTTATTATTAGTTGTAAACTTTCTTTCAATCACCAAAAATATATCAATTACTTGTTTAAAATCACGTTCACTTTAAAGATTTCTCATTACATGAAAAATTTGGATTTGTTCGATTACCATGACTCAAGACAAGATAGTTTAATTTTATCAACAATTACGTTGCTCTCCTTATATGCAATAAGTTTTATTTAAGTAATATATGACAATTTATTTCATTAAAATAATGCCTGTACTTTATACTCTGTTTCCCCAAAGTTAAATTCTTTACTAAACTTTAATATCAAAGGAATATTTTCTTTTATAATAATATGAATTATTTCAACAAAATTGCGGATCTAAAGAAATTTATTGTGACATTTAGGAGGAACAAGAAGGGTGCTATTGTTCGACGTATTATTTTCGATGTTAAAGATATTCCGAAATCACCCTTGAAGAAGATATATAAGTGTAGGGGTTAGTTGTCTACTGCCTTTTGTAATAACATGAACTGACCTTTGTAAATGTCACAGTATTAAATTTACACCGTCTAAGATTTCGTTTTCTTTATTTCATTAATACACAGGGTTATTTCCTCTGTTTCGTGTTAAAAACATATTAGATAAATGTGTATATAATTTTTCAGGATTTTTTAACTATGCTGGGAATGTGGAATCTTTGACACAATGACACTACTCAGTATATATCACCACTACACCAAACACTTATATTTTTGCACTCGACGCGCGTTTCGCAAACCATGTTAGCTTCATCATCGCTCCTAATGAAGCTAACATGGTTAGCGAAACGCGCGAAACTACTGAGAAGGATGCTTCAATAAAATCTAAACAGTTATTTTATGAAATAAAACACCCTATGTTTAAAAAATATACTTCGAAGTATATTTATTTATCTTCGTCTATGGACAGAATAAAATGAATAATGAACACACTTGGCAAATGTGTCAGCAAAATGCGGGGCAATTGACACTCTGGTTATAGACTAGGGATTTTTGTAAAAAAGTTTACATTGCGGAACCAGAGATAGTTATGTTGGGACACTACGATAATCTAGGATCGTCACTCAAGTTGTTGAGGTTACCATGGGACCAAATATATCTTGGGCTGAACATGACGCATGCATAGCAAAAATAACTTCTCAAAGGCCGGGAACTCTATTTCAAACTAGAAAGCTTTACACTTCACAACAACTGTTAATTCTATACAAAGCTCAAATTCGACGATGAAATACTGCTCTGCTCCCGAAGATGCACTGCATTTGTTGGATTCTATTCAGAAGAGAGCTGTTCGACTGTTGGAGACCCAGAACTTTCCAAAGACTTTGATACCATGGAACATAGATGAACAGTTGACGACTTGAGGCTATTCGACAAGTATTTTCATGGAAAATACTCGATGGATATAGCCCGCTTTATTCCTCCCAGAGCGGTGTATGCTATTAATACACGTCGCGCTAATATATCGGATCCGTATAAAGGTTCAGTTTGTTACTCCTCGTACAATACTTTTTAAGCAGTCTTTTATATGATGAACATCATCTTTTTGGAATGTTTCGCCCAGGACTTACAGCCATTCAAGACCAACGTTAATCGCTTTTTCCGCCCATGCGTCGCCCCTGTAGCGCTTTAGGGATTTACTTGCAGCTCGCGTGCTACGCCCATTAAAAAAAATTCAATCTTCCGCATATTTACATTAAAACAATATAAACCCATAATCGATTGGCGATTTGGAATTTTGCAAATTATTTTTTTAGCATATTAGAAGCTTTTATATAAAAAATTATTAAAACACCTACATTAGTAAGAGTAAGTCTCTTATCAACTCCACATTTCATATTTCGAAATATTTTTGTATGATTAACCTAAAATTTAATTTTATTATTCTACTCGAAATGAACTGTGGTTCTTTGGGTTACAACGCAGTCTACTAGTACTGATTTCTTGATTTCATGAGTACTGAACATACACTGATGAGCAAAAAATCGACTCAAACTATTTGGCTTCATTTAACACGATCCTAGAATTTAGTGTTTTTTTTATGAATTTTAATATCATTTGAAAGTCCATTCTATTCTCGTGCTTTTTACTGATTAAAATGTTTGAAAGGGGAAACAAGGAGAACAAGGATTGAACATAGGGGTAGGAAGAAGGAAAAATTAAACAAATTTTAAATTTAACAATTAAATTTATTGATAAAAATCGAAACTCAATATTTTGTATTATCGCCCTAGTCCTTATTACTGCTTCCAGCCTGTTTTCATGGAGCGGGTGAGTTTTTTCACCACTGTCTGTGGGATTCTTCCCCATTCTTCCGCCATCACAACATTTAAGTCCCCCAGGGTTGCAGGGGCTGGATTTTTGGCTCGAACCCTTCTTTTGAGCTCATCTCATATGTGCTAGATTGGAATGAGGTCAGAAGTCGGCGCAAGCCAGTCTAATTTGGGTATTCCCACTTCCGCCAGCTACTGCCGCACCGATGCAGCAGCATGTTGCCTCGACTTGTCGTGCATTAGTACGAAGCTATCGCCAACAAACCCAGCGTAAGAAACGACGTGTTCCTGCAGGATTTTCTCGATGTACCGGTGAGTAATTAATCTACCGCTATAAGTCTCATCAGTGACGAAAACCAAATCGGTTTTCACCTCCATAGAACCTCCTCCGTAGGTCACCATTTCAGATATGTAGCACTACGCATAGCGCTCCTCCTAAAGACTCGTCTTCTTCCATCATTGCCATGTAGGCACATTCGGGACTCGTCGGAGAATGAAACGGAGCGTCATTGCTCTAAGGTCCAGTCGACATGTTCTCGGGCGAATTTAAATCGCGCGTGTCGATGGGCTGCTATCACTGGGAGGGGGTCTATAGATTAGCTTATTTAAGTCTTCTTCCTGGCCAATGACTAACAGCCCGACTACGAACTTGTCGGAGCACCTGCTGGACTTCAAAGCCGATCAAGTAACAATTTCTTAGAGTTGTGTTGACAATGAAGTGGTCGTCTGGCTCCGAGGTACATCCTCTTCTTCCTCATCCTGGTCTTCGTATAAAGGTGCCAGTGTCTTGGTAACGTCTGTAGACTCTGGAGACAGCTGACTGGCTCAGGGATGGGAAAATGCAGTTGCATGTGTTTTTAAAGGGATGAATAGCGCGCAACGGTTATATTAATGAGCGAGCAAAAATTGAGTAAAACCGTTTTAATCAGGAAAACTTTTTGGAAATCCAAATGTTTTTGGATTAAATTCAAGGATCGGTGTTAAATGAAGCTAAATCGTTATATACATACATATATATATATATATATATATATATATATATATATATATATATATATATATATATATACTAGTCCTTCTAATACACTTTCAAATGTTTTATATTCTAAAAATATCAATCAAAACTGACGAACTGACTAATTATAATAAATTTGTTTTTGAGGTCTCTTTTTCAATTAGGATTGAAAGTAAAGAAATAAACAACATAATTTTTAAATTCCATGAATCCAAAAAACCTTACATAGAAATACATAATATATACGAAGTTTACGTTCATTATCGTAGCTATAAACAAGGAAAAAATATTATAGTATAATTCAAATTCTAGTAAATGGACCCACTCTCAACTCTTCCACCATCTTCCCCTGAAATTCCCCTGAACATCACTTAAAAATATAGACTCCTTTTCCCCTTCAATTTTTATATCTGTATCAAATTTTAGATCGATATCTCATATTTTTCATGATCTAGAAACTGAAGCGTGTGGAAGCACAAAAAATCCCAAGCGTCATTTTTTACGAGTACAATACCTCCGTTAGCGCAGATAGTTAGTAGTTGGTAGCATACATGTCGACATGTGTCGTAATCAGCTTATCGTTCGGTTTCCGTTATATTCTTGCAAAATTTTCTTTAGTATTTACCACTGTAGAATAAATCATTAAAAACTTTGTCAGGCCAGTCTGATTAGTAGTTAGAGAACTACTTCCTTATATTTTAAAAACGGTCCACAAGAAACAAACATTATTTGCAATAAATATTATCCTATTCTTCGCTTATTCCACATAATGGCAATGAATAACCAAAGGGGCAATAACTGAAGAGAGGCTCATATGGCATGAACCCTTGTAATTACCCTGATATCCATAATATCTATTTTAGACACGTAATTCCGCCGTGACGTTAAGACTTCTTTTGAGCTAACAATCTGCATAGAAACCATCTCAGACGACATCTGTTTTAAAGGTATACGTTCTATGTCCGAGATAATGGGTAATTGTGTCGTTTGAATATTACAGGATAAGCCGTAAAATCAATAGACAAGGCGGTATTGTCTCATGAGTTCCAAAAATAAATCTGATAATTTTTTTTATAATAATGTTTAATATATTGTTAATTATATGAAAGTTGATGTTCAAACAATTTCGTACTTTAGTTTAGGTCAAATATATATATATATATATATATATATATATATATATATATATATATATATATATATATATATATATATACATATATATATAAATATATATATATATGTATATATACGTATATATATATATATATATATATATATATATATATATATATATATATATATAAAATGCCACGTCTCTCGGTCTGTCTGTCTGTCCGTTAGTGCGCTTATGACTTGAGAACCCCTTATCCGATTTACATGTCACGATAATAGTGAAACAAGTCGGAAAGAACCTTGCCGCTAGCGCGTTCTCTTGCAATACACTGCCTAAACCAATAAATATGGAACAATATCATGTAGCAAAGAATATAGCATATATAAAAATGCAACGTCTCTCTGTCTGTCTGTCTGTTCATTAGTGTGCTTATCACTCGCAAACCATTTATTCGATTTACGTGTTTTTTTTTTATGCATACATATATTCTCTGGCCAGGTTATATAATCATAATAATCATCTATATAATATATATATAAAACGCAACATTTCTCTATCTGTCTGTCAGTCCGTCGGTGTGCTTATCATTCGAGAACCATTTATTCGATTTACGTGTTTTTTATATTATTAACTTAATATTTATCAAAAAAAAAAAAATTATAATATATATAAAACGCAACGTCTCTCTGCCTGTCTGTCCGTCAGTGTGCTTAGCACTCAAGAACCACTTATCCGATTTACGTGTTTTTTTTAATTCATACATATGTTCTCTAGCCAGGTCATAGGATATATTTTATTACGTTACATAACATAAGGAATAAGCAGTGACGATAAGATCTCCTTGTACTAAGTATATTCGTACAATAACGTATGAATTCGGAGGGTATGATTGAAGGCGTTATTGTGTTTGCAGATCTCCGGACACTACCTGTGATCTGAAATACCTAAATGATGTATCAGAAATCAGTGCCAAATTGCTGTTGTCTGTGGTGACATAAATTTTTTGTATGACTATAACTGATTACAAGAACTATGGTAAGAGCTTTGAAAATCTTTTTCGGCGTCATTCGCCACATATTCCACAAAAAAAAAGAAATTGCTAATTCAGGTTTGAAAATACAGATATAATTTCACAATGTATACTGTGTGTCTATCAAATAATTGACCTTCTGATGAGTTTGCAGTGACTATTATAATAGTAGATTTTGGTATGGGTACTGGTAAGTAACATAGTTAATTTTGGTTTTCAAAAACAAATTGTCTTGTGGTTAATAATTGAGTCGTTCCGCCATTCTGAAACCAAAACTTAAATTGAAGGAAGCTTACATAACAGGTCGTTTTATCATCAGTCGATTATATTGTATAAAACAATAATTATGAAAGCAATAATTACAAGAACCAAATAACCAAAAGGGATAAAATAAACACAAAAATCCATTTAGATATACTAAATATTAATTAAAAAATTTTAATCATTTTGATATTAACAAGTAGTTATTTCAATAACCTACAATAAAGTCGCAAATAGCTGTAAGTTATTTATTTTTGTTAATTCAATTATTTTACTACACTGTTCATATCAAACACTATTTCAGTAAGTATTTTTTATGAGAATAGGAAGCAAGATAACGTTTTGTACACATCTTTTTTTAGTAAGGAAGTTTACTTACGTATTCATATAAGCTAATTGTTCTATTAGAAATTGTTTAGATAAAAAGTTTTTATTTTATTAAAATATACATCATTGTTCTGAATATTACCAAATTTATTTAATAAATCAGCCTGTTTTATTTTCCATTGCGTCTGTAAATGGGCAATAAAAATTTCCAAAGAATAAAAACGTGTAACTATTTGGATAAGGATAATGTTGACTAATTGTATGTATAAACCCTAATTAAAATATTTACCGAATTAAATAAGCACTGTTTGTTTTAGTTTTTATTAGCGTACCCGATTTTATCAGGAGTTTCAAATATCAGAGTAAGACTTTTTTAAATAATTTGAAGAGGAAAAAAATCAGTTTAAATTCAAAAAAATTACAGAGACAAACATTTAAAGTAGACTTAATAAAGGTTTCTTCAACCCCTTCTGCATGTCTATATATTCTTAAAAGACTGGATAATATGGCAACATTGTATTTCCAATCAGAGCAACTCATTATTATTTATAAACAAAAATAAATCTGTTTCGGATTCTTAAAACATTACTGTAATCTAAATCAGACGCAATAATTTTTAGACGTTCATTTGGAGGTGTACGTTAAATACCTAAGAAAACCCTATGGTTTAATTGATGCATATAATCTTAGACACTGATTATCCAAACTTTTTTTTTCTCTGCTTGTTTCATATTGTATAGTCGTTATAGTGCGGTAAAAAAAGGTCAAAATAATGATGAGATAGGCATAGTTTAGATAAAGCAATATTATGATTTTATCCTCTCTGGAGTATCACCAGGAATATTGTACTGAGTTTGGACCTCGAAAAACTTGTAGCTCTTTTGTTTAGAAACAATTTAAGTTTTCAAAACATGTTTTTTGAGCTTAAAATGTGAAAATCTCCGGTTATATAAGTCAGATCGAGACAAACAAAAAACTAAACTCTTCGTAATGAAATTTCCAACAAATCCTCGTTGATTTTAAATCGTTTAAACTTTCAGAAAATATATCTTGTTATAGCAAAAATACTCTGAAATCTTGATACAAAAATATGGAACTCAGTGGGCACAATTGAATTTGTTATTTAAAATTTTAATTGTCCGCCATTTTATGCCATTTAGTCCAAAATGGATCTTTTTTTTCAAAATTTAGGTCTCGACATCAGCTTTCCAATGCCATTAAAAAATTTTTTTTTGGAGTCATTTTAACCGTTTTTTTTTACATTTGTTTATTAATCAAATAACAATTGTCATTTTGAAAAAAAAAATTATTAACGAAAATGTTTTTTTTTTAAATAAATCAATTTTTTTTTTTCAAAATGACCGAAAAAATGCATTTGTTGTTATTTGATTAATAAACAAATGCAAAAATAAAGGTTAAAATGACTCCACGAAAATTTTTTTTAATGGCATCGGAAAGCTGGCATCGAAACCTAAATTTTGAAAAAAAAAGATGAATTTTGGACCAAATGGCATAAATGGCGGGCAATTCAAATTTTAAATAACAAATTCAATTGTACCCACTGGGTTCAATATTTTTGAACTAAAATTTCAGGGTATTTTTGCTACAACATAAGGCATATTTTCCGTTTCATCGATCGGTTCACTTAGTCGACCTAAACAATAAAATAAAAAAAAAACAGTTTTTTTATCGGGGTCTTCAATTTTGAGCGACTTAAAACTGATTAGGATTTGTTGAAAAATTCATTACGAAGAGTTTGTTTCTTTTTGTCTCTATCCGACACATAGCAGGGGTTACTCGCATTTTAAATTCAAATAACCGGTCTAGTGCAAGTTGAACTTGCGCAATTAGTGTTCCGTACGTTGATTGCTTTTAAAATAAAAAATGTTGTAACGGAAGTATAAAATGATCAGTGACTTAACAAAATACACCCCAAATGAGTTTTCAACAAAGTTTATTTCCAATCCTCACTGAAAATTGATGACCTTGAAATTTCTGTTTTTTTTATATACCAGATAAACTATTACAGGTAATGCACTCGTGGTAATTTTCGTTTAATCTACACCCCGTGGAGAATATTCCAGAATTTTTTCAAAATTTTTTGATAAGTACTTTTCCAGATAAGGCGGGTGGACAGCGATTTTTCATACAAAGAAAAGTGCGCGCAAGTATTACATTATATATATATTTTTTGCTCGTGTTTTCACAAGCTTTCATTTGACACCACACTCGATTACCTAGTAAATTTTTTTTTTTTTTCACTTCCGATTTCACCCCCGAAAACTAACCCCTTAAGTCAAAATTTAACTTTCAAAACTACATGGCTCTGATGAGGCCATCAATTCCTATATTATTACCAAATTTCAACTTTCTATGACAAATAGTTTCGGAAAAAATCGGGTGTGACAGACGGACAGACGGACAGACAGACAGACAGACGGACAGACACCGAAGTGATCTTATAAGTGTTCCGTACGGAACACTAAAAACGCGTTCTGAAAACTTCAATTATTTATAAAGAAAAAAGCACAAGTTTTTCGGGGTCCAAAACTCAGGACAATACTCCTGATGATACCTCAGAGAGGATAAAATCATAATATTGCTGTATCTTAACTGTGCAATTTCAAATGCTTTTTGTACTGCTCTATTAGTTATTTTCAGTACTTTATTCTTTACATATTACAACTATTTCTCGAATAAAAAATAGTTTAGCATATAAGTTAATTACCATAGAAAATATATTATATATATATATATATATATATATATATATATATATATATATATATATATATATTGCTACAGAAAGACAAACATGTGGAACAAAACGTCGCCACAAAACGACGCCGGCTAGCTACGACCGGATTGTTAAAATGTGCCTCGTGGAGTTTCTTCTTTTGTGTTGGGGATCAGAATGGCATCATTTGCGAACCTTAAGTGATTTAATCGTTCAACATCTATTAGTATTCCTTTGTTTTCCCACTTTAGCGATTTGAACAACGGCCATTTGGAATTTTTAAAGGCTTTTTCCTCCAGCATGCCGGAGTGGCTTTTTCCTTCGTCAGCCTGTAGTGACTTGCAGTAACCTTTTTTTTTTATCACAAAGTGGGTGGCGTTTCTAGATCTCAAGTTTGATGCCTTTTTCCGTTCTTAAAATATTCTGCTCATCCTAAGGCAATTCGGGTCAAAAAGTGATTAACTACCCAAATGAGAATAAGAGAGTAGTGGCTGAGACAATATTTTTGATAAGAATCTCACCAGGAGAGGCCAAGCAGTTTATGAAAAACCCACAAGGATAAGCCAGCAGTAAGTCAGTAGTACATCAGTTTAAATATCTCACTTCCTGTCTACAACGTGTGTTTCCAACGACTACTCAACACGTGTAATCCGCGAAGTCGATTTTACAAACTTTTGTATCGTGTCTTTTACAGCCATTTGCTAAGAACTTAATAATTCTAATTTAGAGACTCTCTGTAAAAGTATGCACTCGTATAGTATAAAAGGTTATTTATTAAGTCTATGTAATTTTAAGAGGGTAATAAGAGGAAGAATTTTTATTTTGTTAATATACCCTTCTTTATTTAAATCAGTGTCTCACTAAACTCCTACTCTTTCTTTCAGGACGCAACGGTTGTACCCAATTCAATTTTATTTCAACAACTAAATAACTCTTCATTGATTTTTCAATTTTTGAGCTGAACTTCTTTTTATTCTAAAATGAATGGTGCCCAAAAAAATACAACCAAGTTTTAAACAACTGTAGAGACTATTTTCAAAAGACGTACAAAAATTATCTCTTATCCATGTTTTCTACCAGTAAAAAAAAACGAGCTAACTGTTCTTAATTCTGTCCGCTATCAGTATTAATATCCACTCAATCCATTCTCAAAATTAAGATATACATAAGGGGCAAATAACTGGTTCTATTTAATAAATAGGAATATATATAAAGAAAGTTGGGGCTACAAAATAAAGCGCCGCAAAACTGAGGATATAATATATATATATATATATATATATATATATATATATATATATATATATATATATATATACATATATATATATATATATATATATATATATATATATATATATACAGGGAAATTCACTGCATATATTGAAATGGGGGGGTCATGTAGAAGCACATTCGATACTTTTTTTTTTCAAATTCAAAAAGGTTTGAAAAATTAAAGGAAAGGGGTAAAACTGCGTTTTACCAAATAATTTATAAAAATAACCTACCCATGAAAGGCTGACATTATACGCTCAGGCCTGTGTTGCCAAGTATGCGATTTTCTTTAACAATTACAGATTTTAAAATTTTAAGTAAAATTAATCCAGTAAGTAGTAACAAATCGGCTTTCCCAACAAATCGTGAAAGTAATTAGAATAAATTTGAAAATAGTGTTCTTTAATTAAGATATATTTGTATCCAGTTTATCACATCTAAATTACTAGTTAGATTATAAATTACTTATCACTGAAGCAACTACTGGGCAAACTCTATCCCATCCTGAATCGCTCCAGTAAGTTGCTGCCACGGACCAAGGTTCTGGTATACAACACCATAGGCAGATCTCACCTACGCCTGCCCCACTTGGTGCCAGCTCTCCAAAACAAGGAGAGCTCAACTTCAAGCAGTGCAGAACAAGGCCCTAAGGATGATCATGGGAGCCCCATGGTTTATGAGGAACCGACAACTCCACAGGGACTGCGATGTGCCTACCGTAAAGGCACATATGAGGAAAATCCAACAGAAGTTCCTGGAGAAGGCGTCCCAGCACCCCAACACACGCATCAGAGACGCCTTCCGACTCCCACCCCACGCCACCCGCCAGTTCAGGAGACCGTCCGACCCGCTGCTCTCGGACGAAGACGATGACTCCCTCGCCCGCCGTGCCAAGAAGATTGTCATTCTAGGTTAAGTTATAATTAGTCCTAGTTTAAGTTAATGTTACGTCCTAATTTTAAGTTAGCGTTAAGTCTTAGGCTAAGGTAGTTTTAGTCTTAGTTTTAAGGCTTAGCATTAAGAAATTCATGTATATATAAACACATTTCCTAGGTTAAGTTAGTATAGGATCACTAGTATAAGAGCTTAGGTTAAGTTAGTATAAGCATACATTTATGATTAGAAATTTTTATACTTTCAAAATTGTAAGAAAGAGGCTTGGCCTATCTTGTTTTCCAATAAAGACAGTGATACTTATCACTATTAGGAGTAATGAATCTTGTTCTGAACATATAACTTTCTGAATTGAAAAACAAAATATTATATAAAAGTAAATCGATATTTCGAAATAAAATTTCGGAATATGGTTTGTTACTTGATTGGTCACTACAACAGAAAGTCGAGAAATTTACATAAGCAACATGACCAACAAAGATCCCATGAATGCTATATTCCATGCCTTTCCTCCTACGACTATAGTTTCTGAACCTATACTGTTCATCAGGTAGGCTTAAGGCAACGGTATCGATCGTGAAGATCCAAGTACCGTGGAGAGTCAAGTTGGAATGACTCTTGCTGGCTTATAGCAATTGTAGTGACCAATCAAGTAACAAACAATATTCCGAAATTTCATTTAACAATGTTAGGTTTTATATAGTTGAGCAGTTTTTCGAAGTTCGAAAATCTCAACAGATGGCGCAAGGGTCTGTATCTTGCCCAACGAGTAGTATCTCGTTTATTTAAGGTACCATGATTGCTATAAGCCAGCGAGAGTCATTCCAGCTTGACTCTCCACAGTACTCGGATCTTTACGATCGATACCGTTGCCTTAAGCCTACCTGATGGAGAGTATAGACTCAGAAACTATAGTCGTAGGAGGAAAGTAGTAGAATATAGCATTCATGGGATCTTTGTTGGTCATTTTGCATGTGCAAATTTCTCGACTCTCTTATATAAAAGTAATTTAATGTTTTCACCTGATATGAAGTGTACGAAATATATCGTGGAAATAATTTCTCTTAACAAAAGCATTCATTTTTCATACGTCGGTAACACAACCCACTAAGAGTTGTAAACAAACGACACAACTTATTTCTATTTACGTTATTTTTTTGTTATGGTCACACACGTAAAATCGTTGCAGCGCTTGAAGCAATTTAATGTGTTAGACGAAGGTAATCTTTTAGAAATGCAAACATCATATAGGGGTAGTAAAAACTATTGAAAGGGAAGTTTTGAGGCAAATCTTTTTTATTTAGCAATACGTTGTATATAATTTTAACAGGTAGTGTGCTTGTATTCAACATTTCCTTATTATAAATCTAAATCTTATTTCATAACTTCTAAAAGCATTTTCCGTAAAAATAACCGGCCAAGTGCAAGTCGGACTTGCACAATTAGTGTTCCGTACCTTGATTGTCTTTAAAATAAAAATTTTTGTTACGAAGGTATAAAATGATCAATGACTTCACAAAACATACTCCAAATGAGTTTTCAACAAAGTTTCTTTTCGACCTTTACTAAAAACTAATGACCTTGAAATTTTTGGTTTCTTATATATACCAGTTAAATTATTAAAGATAATGCCCTCGTGATAATTTTCGTTCAATCTACACCCCGTGTAGAATATTCCACAATTTTTCCAAAATTATTTGATCAGTACTTTTCGAGATAAAGGGGGGTCAGCGATTTTTCGCAATTTTGTTAAAAATAATACAAAGAAAAGTATTATATTATATATATTTTTGAACTCGTGTTTTTACAAGCTTTCATTTGACACCACACTCGATGACCCGGTAATTTTTTTTTCACTTCCGATTTCACCACCTAAAACTAGCCCCTAAAGTCAAAATTTAACTTTCAAATCTACACGACTTTGATGAGGCTATAAGTTCCTATATTAGTGCCAAATTTCAACTTTCTATGTCAAATAATTTCGGATAAAATCGAGTGTGATAGACGGACAGAAACCAAAGTGATCTTGTAAGTGTTCCGTACGAAACACTAAAAAAAAAAACAGCGTTTATGTAAATGAGATTTTTGTGGGTCATAATAAAGTATGTTTTAAAGTCTCATCTTTAAAATATCACTCTTGCATGTAATATTGAAGAATTTAATGTTATAACTCTGGCGGGTGAAACATAGATATTGCCAGTGATTTCGGTACGATTTCTAATTTACTTTAAAATTTAGCCTCTTCTTCAAACTTTCTGTTTCATACATGTGGAACATTTTATCTTATTTTTGTGAACTTTCTTCCCAAATATGCAGCAAATCATAAGCGGAGACTCTAAATACCGCACAGCTCACCGGCAACAGCTAGAAGACAATAAAACTACTTAATTACTTTGTTAACTGTCACTAAATATATTTGTAAAGATTTTACAATTGCGTTATCGCGATTTCGTAGTACAACTACATTGTCAAACGCTTAACTAAGACTAAGTTAAGCGTTTGACAATGTAGTTGTACTACGAAATCGCGATAACGCATTGTAAAATCTTTACAAATATATTTAGTGACAGTTAACAAAGTAATTAAGTAGTTTTATTGTTAAAATGTACTGTCACAAAGTAACGGACCACTCAATCAACCCTTAGTCTAAGAAGAGTTTCGACATGTACGTGAGAACAAGTCTAAAATTTTCTAGACAGATTATTCCGATATCGAGTAAGTATTAAAACTATTACTGATAAATACGAAATTAATTTTAGGTAAAAAAAAATAAAAATTTAAACTGGATCCTAATGTTAAGGATCAATGTATTATCTTTAAAGATAAGTATGTTGCAAACGACTATGCTTCCTATTGAGTACAACCTACAACGATTCGATTCAACAGGAATGTAATTCGCTACTTCCGTTCTTCTAGCTATTTAGAGATTTTCTACAGTTCGTGTGTTATGCTAAAAAAAATATAATTTCGATGGTTTTAAAAGACGAACTTTATTAAGGATTTTTAAATCTTTGGTACAATGACACTACACGACATTTATCACTACTACAGCAAGCACATTATTTTTGCACTAATCTAAGATTGAAAACTAGATTATTTATACTAAAATGGTGTGTGTGTGTGTATGAACCAACCAATCACAGACGATGGCTTAGTTCTAGTCGACTAACCAGTATACAAAACGATAACGAACAGGTGCTCTTTCCTTATTGACAATATTTTTACATTTTTAATTTCGTATGTGTCTAATAATTTTATAATTAAACTTAAATTTCTGACCTAGCAATATGTTAAATTTACCTTCAACCTCAATCATCATGCCTATGATATTAGCAATTCTAACTTCATTAACAGTCGTTATATTTCCTCACTAGAGAGAGAGAGAGAATCTCAAGCGGTTGATCTTGACATATCCGAGGCATTCGACCGTGTTGGCTAAGTTACGCTCTTATGGTATGTCTGAAAGGTTCTGTTTGTGGCTCTCATGTTTCCTCAGAGAGCGTTCTTTACGAGTGGCGGTCGACGGATTTCTTTCTAACACCCTCATTATCAACGCCGGTGTGCCCCACTGCTCCATACTGTCTCCTACTCTCTTTCTCATTTACATTAACGATCTGCTGGAAAAGACCGGGAATCCAATCTACAGCTTGTCTCTTCATTCACCTTGAATGCTCGGACATCGGCTGCTCAGGCGAATATTCGCAGACAGCAGGAGGTCGTTCAACTTAACAAAGACCTGGAAGAAATTCTATCTTGGGGTGGAATTTAATGCTACAAAAACGCAGGCGGCAGTTTTTTCTAAAAAAAATTAACGTTGCTGAACCCGACATAGTTATGTCGGGGCACTCCATTCCCTAGCATCGTCGCTCAATTTGTTGGGCGTTAGTTTGGGAGCAAATATGTCCTGGCATGAACATGTTGCAGGCATAGCAAGGAGAGCTTCTTAAAAGTTGGGAATATTATTTAGAACCAGAAAGCTTTACATCAGAGGTGTCAAACTCAATTTTGCATATATTAAATTTAGAATGTGTAGGCGGGCCAGATTCAAATAAAAAAAATGTACTGAATTATTATAAAAGAGGGTAATTATTTTGAGCTCGAAGATCCAGATACCTGACTTCTTGCGACCGCGGGCCTTATTGATACGTCCCGGGGGCCGGATGCGGCCCGCTGGCCGTATGCGGCCCGCGGGCCGTATCTTTGACATCCCTGCTTTACATCCCACAACAACTGTTAATCTTTTCAAAGCCCAAATTCGATCAACTATGGAATACTACTCCCACGTTTGGGGCTCCGCTCCCAAACATACACTGCATTTGTTGGATTCTGTTCAGAGAAGAGCGGTCCGTCTGATTGGGGACCCGGAATTGACCGGCGGCCTTGATTCGCTGGAACATCGAAGAACGGTTGGCGACTTGAGTCTGTTCTACAAGTATTTTCATGGAAAGTGTTCGAAGGATGTAGCCCGCTTAATTCCTCCCAAAACGGTGCATGTTAGAAATACACGTCGCGCTGGTGCTTCACATCCGTATGAGGTTCAGCTTGTTACTCCGCGTACAACGCTTTTCAAGCAATCTTTTATATGGAGAACGTCATCCCTTTAGAATAATTTGCCCAGCGCTGTGTTTCCCACCAAGAACAATTTACAGCGATTCAAGAACAACGTGAATCACTTTTTCCGCACACATGCCGCTCGTGGAGCGCTCTAAGGACTTCCCTGCAGCACGTGTGCTAGAGCCATAAAAAAAAAATAAAAAATTTCATCACTAGTTCTTTTACCAAACCAGCTAATTCTCAACAACCTATATTTCGAAAACACATCTTAGCATGGCATCTGCCAATGTCCAAATTTTAAGGTCATATCAAAATACTAGGAAACCGCAAGCATTTGTCATTCATGTTTTTTTGATGCGTGTGCAAGCAGCTCGGACATGTTCGATACATTTGTAGTTTCAACGGTAGGTTATCATCTTTCATTTATATTAGATCTAAGTTATGCTGCTTTGGGACTCTTTCGATAGACAGGAACTCTTTTGTCTTGAATAGAATAGTCCTTGCCTGTGATCATGTGTATACCCCAGCAATTTTGGAGATATATAAATAACCGAAGGCGAGTATATCCGAATTTCGATCACAAAAGTTACCATTATAAAATTTTCTATGCGATACCATGCAACCATATTAGTTTAACCAAGGTACCGGTGAACTAATTTCATGCTGATTAAAGAGAGCTTAAGTAGATAAAATAAATAATCGCAGACGAAATACAAAATATTTACAAAGTTCTCGATTATTGCAACAAATCAATATTTTTTACAAAGTTACGAGTGTAAATAATAATCTCGTTCTGAACAAAGAACCAAAATCATTTTCAATAATGCTATTAAAATTACACAATAATTATCGACGCATGCCACTTTCACGCTCTTAAGCAATTAAAATTGAAAATAATTAAAAAATAATATAATTTAGTTTAATTGTCTCCAAAAAATCCGCGAATTCAATCCAAGAATAAGTCAATAAATACGAGGCATCTCTTCTAACTCCTTTCTCTACCCTTGTAACCCCCTATATGTTTTACTAAAGCTAATTGTGCTTATAATCCATTGTTTCAACCAAAAACATGAAAAAATTGTATTAAACACTATCAGAAATATACAATATTTAACGACCCCCCACTTCTTTTTATTACCTTCCACTATTAAAATTGATTCCCGATTCCAAGAAACCTAAAAAGCATCCTGCCGAAACCATTCTAACCTCCTCTCCCATCACTTTAAATAATTATGCTTAAACTTGTCTCTTCACTTAGGCTAACTGATAAGCTCTAAAATGGAACGCAACATGGCATGTCCTAGTTTAGTGACCATTAACTACGTACTTTCATTTAAGGGCAGAACCTACTGACCATCAGTCTGAAAGCCACTATATATCTTTTCTGCGGATTATTGTTTCTAAAAACAGTTCGATTAAATGAACAAGACGGAGATTTGAGTTTTGTGGCAAAATGAAGTGAAATATAGATTGCGTTTCTTATAGAGTCTAATCAACCAGCATCATGCAGGAAAGAGGAAATTAATTGTCGATACATGATAGGGAAAGCTCAGACACAAATTCTGCACCTTTTTTATCCTATGGATATAGAACTATCAATACTGTGACAATACATCACACAAAAGTTTTTTTATTTATCTAGTAAAATACGCACAGACAATATAGCTATCGCTACAGAGGGACAAACACGACGCCAGCTGTCCACCGTCGGATCACTAAAATGTGCCTCATCGAATTTCTCCGAGATGCCACGCATATGTCTCCTTATAGACCAAGAGGGCGACCCGGAATTTTGACCTGTCAACTAACCGTCTGATAAGTTAGTTTTTGTGCTAGTGTTTCTAAGTTTTCGTAGTCATAGAAGTTACCCTTTTGGTAATTACAGTGCTTCTGAACTAAAATTAACACATCTTAAATAGATTAGTTTAATTCAATCTCTGATATCTAAATTAAATTAAATATAAATTTATAAATATATGATAATTACTATGATCTTCTTCCAGAGTCGCTGTACACTCATTTTTAATAAAAAATAAAAAACTAAAATAATAATTTTTCGGGATTTAATTAAATTTATGCAGCATATTTGTACGGCACTATGTATATGTAAATACATACAAAAAATCTAAAAAAAAGTAATCGGTACCTGAGGAATTACTTACTCTAGCGTTAAAAATCTTATATATTTCCCAATTTTACTGGGGAAAATTGTATTTATTTTTATCGTTTCTCTGTTCCATACGTTATTCGGATTGAGAACAAGATTATCTACGGTCCATTGAGAAAAAATTGCTCCAGGGCGTTGAATACATTTATTTTTTAATTGTACCTACTTAGGTGGAAAGAAAATTATAAAAATTATTTTCGGTTCATTCGACCAAATAATGAACTGAATATTTTGAATTTGAATTTAGACATTTCTTCATTGAGGGCATATATGTATATATATATATATATATATATATATATATATATATATATATATATATATATATATATATTTATATATATATATATATATATATATATATATATATATATATATATATATATATATATATATATATATATATATATATATATATATATATATATATATATATATATATATATTTATATATATATATATATATATATATAATATATATATATATATATATATATATATATATATATATATATATATATATATATATATATATATATATATATATATATATATATATATATATATATATATATATATATACTATATATATATATATATATATATATATATATATATATATAATATATATATATATATATATATATATATATATATATATATATATATATATATATATATATATATATATATATATATTATATATATATATATATATATATATATATATATATATATATATATATATATATATATATATATATATATATATATATATATATATATATATATATATATATATATATATATATATATATATATATATTTATATATATATATATATATATATATATATATAATATATATATATATATATATATATATATATATATATATATATATATATATATATATATATATATATATATATATATATATATATATATATATATATA
>CM032449.1:95679885-95748099 GCA_019049505.1 Pachyrhynchus sulphureomaculatus | reverse complement strand
ATATAGATATATATATATAGATATATATAGATATATTATATATATATATATATATATATATATATATATATATATATACAGGGTGCCCCATATGCATGGAATAATGATTCCACAGCATTTATTAATCAGTGTATCAAAAAAATGTTTAAATAAAAGTTATAGAGTGATATATGGCGCACATGCTGACATTGACAATAAAATGTTTTGAACTGTTCGTTCGAAGAAATTACGTCATCTTAACTTTTTAAAATGGAAAGCCTTGTATATTATTTCATTTTTAAGTCCTACTAAAAATTCTAGATATTATTTGTCTAACATACCATATGTCTAAATTGAACCATTTTGAAATTATTGATATTTGAAATTAAGAAAATCAAACTAAAAAAGATTTGTGTAAGCTGGCTTGTGTCAAACATTTACTGTCAGATAACCACTTAACGTGTCAAAAAAATATTTATTGACGAAAACGTTTATTGCTACGTTTTGTGAAACTGCAATTTGAGCATAATATCATAATGCTACATTTAATTGAAACTTGAAGAATCACTTGGTTAATGATGGGTGGTTACGGAGACCGTAGGAGAACACAACAGGAGGTGTGTGATCTTTTTAAGGCAGAATATCCGAATCGAGAACCTATTACCTAATCAGTAGTTAGCAAAGCATTAAAACGATTTAGATAATGAGGTCATGTTAAAGATCGTTCTAAATCTGGACCTCCAAAAATTAAAACAAGCGATGATAAAAAGTTAGATGTTTTATTGAAAATTACAAAAAATCCTCATACAGCCACTCATCAGCTTTGCCTAGACCACAACATAAGTAAAGGTACCTTAAGCCGTATAATGAGTGAAGAAAAATTGCATCCATATAAACCCATTCTATTGTAAGAATTATCTGAAGATGACTACGATAGACGCGTTGAATTTTGCGGGGTCATGATGGAACGAATTAATAATGATCCTAACCTAATTCATAATACTGTGTTTTCTGACGAGGACACATTTTGTCTTAACGGAAAAGTTAACAGGCATAACTGCCGGTACTGGTCTACTGAGAATCCCCGCTGGATAATCGACTGTCATTCTCAAAGACCACAAAAGATAAACGTATGCCCAGGGATATGTGAACGTCATATCATTGGTCCCTTTTTTATCGATGGAAATCTTACAGGACAGCGGTATTTACACTTACTCCAAGAGCAAGTTATTCCAACTTGGGCAGGCCCTTTCCCGATGAAACTAATTTGGATACCCCTAACAGGAATTTGTGGTATCAACAGGACGGAGCACTTCCTCACTATGAAATCAATGTTCATAGATATTAGGATGCGATTTTTCCTAATCGATGGATAGGCAGAAGAAGTGCTGTAGAATGGCCTGCAAGGAGTCACTTAATTTTTTTTTATGACATCATTTGAAAACCAAAGTTTACCGAAGTCGCCCTGAAACTGTAGAAGATTTACAACAAAGAATTCAATATAAAGTAGTACAGTTTAGGCTGTTTATGATAGGTTACTGCCTCGCTGCTAACGGTAAAGATTTTGAGCTGCAAATTGAACTCGGTGGGAAACACAGTCCTGGACAAATTAAATATAAAAGACTGCTTGAAAAGCATTGTACGAGGAGTAACAAGCTGAACCTCATACGGATGTGAAGTATTAGCGCGACGTGTACTTCTAACACGCACCGCTCTGGGAGGAATTAAGCGGGCCACATCCTTCGAACACTTTCCATGAAAATACTTGTAGAATAGGCTCAAGCCAACCGTTCTTCGATGTTTCAACGAATCAAGGCCGCCGGTCAGTTCCGGGTCTCCAATCAGACGAACAGCTTTTCTCTGAATAGAATCCAACAAATGCAGTGTATGTTTGGGAGCGGAGCTCCAAACATGGGAGCAGTATTCCATGTAGGAAACTAAGTTCACGTTATTGTATGATTTGAAATTTAAAAAGCAGCTTTGCTCACAAAAAAAAAATAAAACGTTACTATTCATTTAGCTTGTAAATGTTGAGGAAAGAAGCTCCTACACAAATAGAAGATTATAATATAAAATAAAAAAAGTTATTGAGGCAAATTTTCATTTTAAGACCCCGACAGTCTTGTAGGAAGACTTTCATTGAACATAACATTTTAACTTTAACATCTTTTTAAAAACAATCTTATACGTCAAAAAGCACTTAAATGTTATTGAATTCTGTGGCAATACCCACGATTTTAATATGCGGTATGATCAATTGCTGAAAAGTATTAATCATATCAACAGAAAAACGTCTTTAATTTACTTTATACTAAGAGGTGGCAAATATTTATATGTTATTATTGCTGTAATTGTAAATGATTAAAACCTATTAATTATGTTGCTATATATAATCTAATCAACTTAGTATTATATATAGAGACATAATTAATAGGTTTTAATCATTTACAATTACAGCAATAATAACATATAAATATTTGCCACCTCTTAGTATAAAGTAAATTAAAGACGTTTTTCTGTTGCTGTTTTTTTTTTTTCCGTTTCGTTTGGAATTCACGGCAGTGCATATGTACCGAGGCTATTTACTCTCAGTTTGTTGTAGTAAATCGAGATGTTGAATGTTGGTTTCCAGGACAAACTCGCATTTTCGTACGTGTTTTAATTGATTGTTCGTTTGTTTCATAATTGTTTGTTTTATATTTCAATATTTTAATGCCTTGACGAAAGAGAATAGCGTGTTAATATGGGTGTATTAATTTTGTAGTTACTCCTGAGGAAGTTATCAAACGATAACGAAATATTGAGTTTTAAAGAAGAAAAGAGTTTTATTTACAGTCCAGACCGATTCCCGATAATCATATATATATATATATATATATATATATATATATATATATATATATATATATATATATATATATATATATATATATATTATATATATATATATATATATATATATATATATATATATATATATATATATATATGTACATATATATATATATATATATATATATATATATATATATATATATATATATATATATATATATATATATAAATTTTTCCAATAGAAATCGAATCCCTTCTATTACTGTTAGCTATAAGAGCTGTACGACAATACGCATATAAAATGCAATATCAATTAATGATTTTTCACTACTGCCTGGCATTCACTGCACTTTATTTTTCCGATTTTACTCAATCAAATTTAATCAAATATAGTGAAAAACTTTGTCAAATGATATGCCTACACATGAAAAAAACTGTATAAAAATAGGATTATTTGCTTTCGAATTATGACCGTAGTATAGTAGTGTATTTGTGGAAATGCACGGAGGAGGAGGCATAATTTTGCCTCTTCAAGGGCAAAAATTTTACCTCCGAGAGGCAAAAATATTGCCTCCCAAGTAGCAAAATTTTTGCCTCCACCTCCGATCAACATTCCCACAAATTATTAAGTATTATTAACCCCTCTCATTCTGATTATATGTTCATAAAAATACAATATTTAAATCCTCTCTGCATGGAAGTAGGGAAATAGAATTTAGAGCTATAAGAAGGTTTTTTATGCTCTCCATAGTCGTCCAGAACAAATCCGTGTATGTAATGATAGGGTTGATTATTATTCACAAGGTTGTGTGAAATATTTAAAAACTCTAAACATTCTAGAATTCGTGAATGAATTGGACAAAGGTGGTTTCCATAAAGAAATTGTAAGTTTAACACATTATGTAGAATATCCTACAAAACTAAATCATATTAGTAAAGCTGAAGAACTTTGTGAAATTGAGTTAATTTTTTAAGACGGGGGAATCAGTGAAGGAAATATATGAAGAGTTTATTATATCAGAGGTTTGTTCTCGTTACTATCGAGATGTAGGAGGAGATCATGAACCACACGATTAGTCATTATATTTTAAACTAACAGATCATATTGAGCTTTGTCGCTCAAACATGTATTAGCTTCCTGAAAACAAAAGACTTAAAAAAATTATTTTTAGAGTTTAGATTATTACAATTATATGAAAATATTATATTAATTGAAAAATGTTTAAATACAAAGGAGAGGGGGTTAGGGTTATAAAATACCCCACATTATACATGTTTAGTTATCCTAAAATTATTCACCGATAAGAAAAATTAACTACTACTACTACAGAAGGAATAACTAAATCAGATCATTTGACTGAAACAGCAAAAGAGATGGAAATGGAGAAAGTATCTAAATTGGAAAAAATGGTGAGAAATATATGTGGAATATAATTAGAGTATTTCAAGTTTGGCTATTCAACATATTATTTATTAATGATTGTTGCTAGAAGAGAACCCGAAACTCAAGAATTCAACCTTAATTTAAGTGAATATATTAGGAAGATGGAAAGTGTGATTAAAGCATCTAACGACTTTTTAAAAACGACTGATATAAGAAAACTAATTTCTATGTTAAAGATGTTAAAATCAAATAAAACAGTTGGAGCTATTGAAAAATGTTTAGAAAAATAAAATGTAACAATTATTCTGCTTTTTCGATTCCTTTAATTTAAGCAAATGAGATGTTCTTAGTAAGTTGATTGATAATATTAGCGAAACAATGGAGTGTATCCTTCATTCCAGTTAATGCAGTGATAAAGTTTAAATATGTAGTGGCTTATCCTATTTCCATCATACGCTGCTAATTCTTTAGCTATAAATTTATTTTTTTCATCTTTGAATCCTTGTATGTCCAGAATAAATCTAACAGCGATAATTTTAAGAATGCTCATTAATCTTTAAATTAGAAAAAAACTTGAATACCAAAGTTTTTTGGAATATTTATCTTTTAGTTTCTTGAGTTCTTTTAAATCGTTAACGGAAAACTGTAATTTTTGTTGAAGTTGTAAAGTTTTGACGTCTTCGGAATAAACTCGATGTGTCAAAGACATAATCAGAACTGAATTATTTTAAAACATATATACAATAAATATCTGAATTGTTCGAGTTGGTGGGGATTAAATTTAAGTTGCGTAACTATTTTCGTTAAAGGATTATAACTAAATATTTTATCATGTATTATGAGACAATATGCTGTTATATTAGGTAAAATTTTTTCTTCTGTTTCGAATTTAATCCTTAAAGTTACTGGACCATTCTGCAGTAAATCTCTTTGATGTGAACAGTTAATATAAACAATAGGTGCATTGTTTTTAAATTCTATGGAATTAAAAATTGGTTCTATTGACAAATTATAATATAACTGACGAAATTCAGAAAACATTTCATATAATGATTGTTATTATTAAAATCAAGTTGAGGATCATTATAAAGATATATTTCCTAATTTAAAAACAGATTTATATTTCTTAGTTCACAATGATCAAATTTACTCATATCAGAGTTTATGTTTCCCCGTCTATTAGTTTGGACGATAACTAAAACATGATGCGATGTTGCAACTTTAGTTGAAGTTTTTACAGACCAGTTGTGTCTTATAGTTTCTAACACTTCAGGATATTCAACCAGTTCCCAACTTCGGAAAGTAATAAGTATGTTATTATTTTTATCGATAAGTTTCGTAAATGCCAATTCTTGTGGAATGGCTACAGTAAGATGAGGTACACGCCAGCAAAACATCGTTATTATAATTTTTGGTTTTTCATTATTAAGAGTCGATACTAAAGCTTCAGTATCATCATTACTCCTTACTAAAATTAGTTCTTGTTGTGAATTCAAAATGATTTTATTATAATCTTAAAAAAATCCTGAGTACATCTTTAAAGGAATACATAAAGAAACATTTGTATTAGCATCAGTCAGTTTGTTCCTGTTTTCAAATTTCGATACCACCCAATAGTAACACCATTTAAAATATTAACGTAGTGCTTTAAATAAGAATGCTGGGGCATTATTGATTAAAACAGTGTTTGTTAGAAGAGTTTTTCTATCCTCTTTCGTAACTAGTAGCTCCCAATAAATCTTACTTTTGAAAGGCAGCTGATATTTTCCAGTCTGTTGTAAAAAATTCTAATTTCATTATTTGGTCCTAATTTTGTAGGACCGAAAGGATTAAAAGAAAGTACTTCCGAACTTAAAGTGGATTGATCAAAAAAATATTTTCTTTTACATTTAGAAATTCCTATTTCTATTTAAGTTTAAAATCCGAACTTTTCAGAAATTGTCTGTTAGAAAGTGTTACCCTTTGTGTATTTGATTTATTACTAAACAAAATATGTTTATTTCCTTTCTTTTTAAGCTTTTTTATTCTAAAGTTTTTAGCCCAATTTATGTTGGATGGTTTTTTTTGTGATAAAGAACTAACATTGTTCATGAATTTTTTTTAAGATGAAATCTTAACATTAGGACTTCTCCTCTAAAATTAATAAGTTCACATTCTTGATCTATTATTTTATCTACGGTTTTTACAGTTACTAGAAAATACATGATGTTTTATGGTTATTCTATTGTTTTAAAACCCGGAGCTACGTTGAAAAAAAATTATGTATTATTTGAACGGATTGACCGTTAAGATATGATCCCTGAGCAATACTACAATCCATATTTATAGAATTTATTTTAATAATCTCCGCGGGGTTGTCTGATATAGTTTCTACATTCGGCTTTAATCGTTTATTTGTAAAACATAATAATTTACTAATTATCACATCATTAAAAGTCATTGCAACTAATGCCATACATAAGATGTGTGTCTAAAGTATTATTATTTGCAAATATGTTAAATTGAATACCTCTTTTTACTACACTTTAAATTAGTCATTCATTATCTTCAGTATCAAAAATCGTCATTAATATAAGCTCGTCAATATAAGGTATTGCATTAAATGTTTCAAAATTTACTAGTCAAACAACATATTCAGCATCTTCTTCTAGATATATAACAGGAATAAATTCTACTGTTAAAGTAGAAGAATTACCGGTAATAGCCAAACTATATGGCATATCCCTTTCATATTCTTATAGAGACTGGTGAATAGCCTCATCATATATTATTATAAACAAATTTTAAACAAAATTGACCACAATTTGTCTAGTTAAAAGTTTGATGTGTGTTATAATTGTATGTTATCATGTTTTTATTATTGTCACTGTAAAAATATAAATTTAACTCAGATGGAGGACGTAAATTACCGTAGCAATTAAAGTAATTTTTTTCGTTTTTTTATATACGCTGTCCAATGGGCCATTACCACTGTAGCTATCTAGATTAACAATCCCACTTTCATGTTCCTTAATTCTTTTAGGCAATTTATTCCTTATAAATACACCTCGAAAATTAGAAATTTGTAAAAATTTGACATTATTTATTAGGTCATAATTTGTAAGCGGAATCCGAGGTATATAATTTAGCAGTTTATTGAATATGGTTTTAAAAACAATCCGCATCCTATTTTATAAGGTTTTAGAAACAAGCCGCTTCCTTTTTTTTTCTAATTGCAATTGATTCCATCATTTGATTATGTCGTTTGGCTTCAGATAACCTTTCTTTGGCCGATTTCCCATCATTTACAGCTTTTGCAATACCAGCTACTCCTCCTCCAAGAGCACCCAAAGCCGACAAACCAGTAAATATATACTTATAAGTGGTAAAAACCCTCCAATCTTAGGAATAGGGATTACTCTCATCTTAGAATTTACAAGCTTCTCCCTCTCTTTCTTATTGAGCTAAAAGCTGTCTTAATACTATTATTCTGAATAATTTGAAATTGTTTTCTAATAATTCGTTTTCTAGCTTCCTATATAGCCTGAGATACTGACATTTCTCGTCCTGTAAGGTTTTTTTTTATTGTTCCCATTTCCTAATTTTCTCTTTACTTTCATTACAGTGGCTATTTCTAGAGAAGAAGGGTTTTCTCCAAAACTAGCGTCGGTAGCTTTAAACCTCGCCAAAGCCTGTTCATATGATAACTTATCAGCAGAATGTTTCATATTTATATCATTTGATTGGGAGTAAGAAATGTCTAATGGTTTATTATTTCTAAATTTGTCCTCGGTCCCCAAAAATCATGAGCCAGTAAGTGTTATTGAAATGGTAACTTATTTACTAAGGTGTATAAAAACCATCTCATCTTTTTTTCGTTTTGTTTTGAAAATGTGCTGTTTACGATGCGATTTAAACATTATATATTACGGACGTATAGGATGTATACGAGTAGTATTGCTGTATAAGTCAACTATATATAATGAGGACTGAAAAACAGCCATTTTCCATAAAAATTAAAAATCGTGATAATTGAAGATCCTAATGGTTTACGATTTGAGAATTTATATATTTATTCAACCTAAATATGAATATTCAGAGATACGTTTTAAACTTTTAAAACAAATTGGTTTCTCAACATCAGACAATGAAAAACTATTATTTCACCACAAGACGTAAAACCAAACTCTGTAGTAATATTTGATGATATAGTTTGTTGTAACCAAACCATCGTAAAGATTATTCTTATTTTGGAAGACGTAAGAATACCGATTGTTTTTATTTATGTCAAACATACTCATCTATTTCGAAACAGCTGATACGGGATAATGCAAATTTAATTATTGTACTTCAGCAAGACAACACAAATTTAAAACATATTTATGATGGCCATGTTAATGTTGACATGTCGTTTAATAAATTTAAAGAATTATATTTAATATGTTGGAAAGATCAATTTGGATTTCTGGTAATAGATAAAGATTCTAATATTATGTCGGGCAGGTATAGAAAAAGATTCGATTCATATATTTATTTATAAAAATAGACGTAACATTTCAATTATAAATGAACGATTGGCGAGAGGACTTGCTAAATCAACAAAGGCTGTTAAACAAAAATATCAAAGTTTAAAAAATGCCAAATTTGAGACTAATGCTAAAAGGGAAGAAACTTACAAATCAATTACAGAACCACTATAAAAACTAATGTCATCACTTGGGAAAAACGAGCTAACAGATATCGGTAAAGAGTTTCAATCCCCAATAAAAAATTTTATGAACCATCAACACCACCAAAACATTTTTTCGCTAATATAGTAACACCAGGGATATCTTGGCTAGCATACCAACTCCACAAAAAGCAAAAACAGCTGGAAGAACTCCAAATCTTCCATATGAAACTCCGTCATTTTTTCATAGTGATATTACGACAAGTCAAGTACCAACCTTTCTTCGAACAAGCACTGTAGAAGAAACAACAATTTCTTCACAAGAATCCAAGACGACACTTCACAATATCTCTGATATTTTAGAATAAACGAAACAAACATTAACTACTTTCATTAATACAGAAGCATATAGTAACTGGTTGGGTCAATTTGATAAACTGCCTCGTCAGTATATTGATGGTGATGTAAGGGATACAGAGCACAAATTCGATCATCAATGCGGAATAGTTTACGATTATGAAATTGAAAAATTTTATCTAGGTTTAATACAAATACTTGTTCAGATTATTGGTAAAGATATACAAGTAGCTGAAGTAAAATATCTTAGAACAACAGGATTTATATGAGTTGTTATTTAAAGAAGAACCTACAGGCTACTGCCAAAAAGATCTTTATAATTATATGGATATTTAAAAAAGAACCAACGCTTATCGTAGAAATTATAATCCTGATGAACAGTTTCAAGCAAACGCTTCACACAAGTATATTACAATAGTAGTACCATATTTACAAAGAAAAAGTACCACAAAGACTATTAATCCCCTTCAGAATTTGTTTCAAGGTGTAATGGCAATTAATCCTAGGCAGACCAGATTTAATAAACCAGACAAGTTTAAGTTTAAAAATTAATAAACCGAATAAAGACTATGTATAATGGAATGATGTTAATGAATTGGTCTATAGACTGCGTTTATTAGTAAGATCTATGTTAGCAGACCACACAGGACATAACAATAAAATAATCTCCACTATAGAAGAACTCAAAAAAGGCAATGTTATCATATAAATAAAAGTTACAATTTAATTAATACATTTGTATCATGGCAGTTAATAAGTTTTATCCTCATATTTCAAAACATTACATTTACTTATATGTTACTTTGATTGAAAAATCAATAAGTTCAAATATTTAAAATAAAATATTAAACACTTCAAGAGCGATACAAAATTTTTTGTAAACAAAATAAGTGAAAAAGTGGCATCCAATTTAAAAGGACGTCAAAAATCTTTATAAAAGAGTTAACGACAATAATGAGGATATATAGAATGTTGCAAAAAAGATAAAATTATTTGAAAATAATTTTTTTTTTTTCCTGAACATCTTAACCAAATAATAAAAATTTCAAATCATAAAGATGACATAATAATAACTAAACAGAAATATGAAAAATTGGATAGTTGGGGTCAAGATATGAAAAATGAAATAATTAGAGTTACATCAGAAAAGATAAAGGTCATATTTTTAAGAATATGGTTCTAAAATTTCAAAATTTTACTGAAATGCTCAATAATAGAGTTTCACAAGAAGTGGAAAATTTAAAAAAGGCGCATGAAGATATGAATAAAAATAATTGAAAAAGTTGATAGATCTATGAAACTTCATGATAATGAAAATGTTAACTTATTGGAACAAAAATTTAAGGAAGCTTATAAAAAAACAAAATATGATTTCTCAAAAGAAATGAAATTGTGAAGAAAAAATCAGAAATATAGAGAAGCTTCAAATAACCAACAATTTGATAACATCACAAAAAAACAGTGAAAATACTGAAGAAGTATCGACACAATTATATAATCTAGGATCAGAATATAAAACCAATGTAGATGGTAAATTGTTAAAAGAGATACAAAACTTAAATGTAAGACTGCAAACTATAGTTGAGGAACGCAAAAAAAAGAAAATTTGGATATTGAAAAAATTGATGCGATAATAAAACAGGTAAAGAAATCTTGAAAAAGAATTAAAAGCGAGAACTGAAGAGGAAATATCGATAATAAAAAATGATCTGATAAAAACAGTAGGAAAAATAGTAACTGATGTAGACGATAAGTTTAATATTTTTGACAATACGTTCAAGAAACTTGACAAAACAAATAAAGATGAGTTCGATGCTTTGAAATATGTTATTACTACTCAGTATATATCACCACTGCACCAAACACTTTATTTTTGCACTCGACGCGCGTTTCGCTAACCATGTTAGCTTCATCAGGAGCGATGATTGATATGTTATTGATGAAACGGGAATAAAGGTATTAAGAAATTCAGCAGCCTTGAAAAAGTTAGAAAAGAGACTCGCAAAGTTAACGATAATGTTCAATAAATCAAAGATAAAATTGATATTCTTAATGGTGAAATAAAGAAAAATAATAACTGTTATTTAAGTGAGATATTCAGAAAAATGGAATTAGTACCAACAAAGCAACATGAAGAAAGAAACTATTGTTGAAGAATTACATAGACCAGCTAGAAAAAATTATCAAAGAAGAAGAACAATTGTAAAGGATTTAGACGACAAGTCGAATAGATAAATTTTAATTGTAATAAATGCTTTTGCAAAATATGTTGGGCTGAACCACTTAGAAACAAAGGTGGGAAAGATGTAATAGAAGCAATGAAAAAAAAAGTTAATTTGCATACAGATCTGGGAAAACAATTTCACAACAGAGGTTTTCAAAAACTAATGAATGATTATAAAATTAATCATTATAGTAGTTTTTTTTTTCGAATATGGTGGAGCGTATTAACAAAACTTTAAAAACGTCATGTGGAAATATTTCAGTAATTAAGGAAACCATAAATGGTATAATATTTTGCTTATGATTGTTGGAAAATACAATAATACCATTCACAGAACTATATGACTCAAACCCAGCGAAATTAATAATAAAAATGAGGAAAATATATTATTAAATTCGTTTAATTATAAGTAAAACTATCGATTTAAAACACCCCAAGCATAAAGAAGACGACTTTGTTAGAATCTCAAAGCAAAGAGAAGTGTTTGATTAAGGATGTACTCCGAATTGGTCTACTGAAATCTTTCAAATAAAAAAAAAGTACAACTTACAAACCCAACTACTTACCTTCTAAAAGATGCTAATAATGAAGATATTAAAGGAAGTTTTTATTCTGAAGAGTTGCAGGAAGTAAAACGGACGCATATCTAGTACAAAAAATTGTAAGAAAGAAAGGAAATAAAGTCTTTGTTAAATGATTAGAATTTGATAAATCTCACAATTCATGGATTTAAAAAAAAAAAATCCCATAATACATAAAAAATAAAACAAAAAATTCAAATATAAATATATCTTTATTATGAATAATTCATATCAATAAACATTTCATTATATATTAGGTTTCTACGGTTTTTTACTCAACATTGTAGAAAAAATATTTTCATAATCTTTGATCTTATTTTTAAATCTTAACATATCTAAATAGTTTTTTTCCAGTTCACATTTCCTCGCATTTCGGTATGCATGATCCCATGTAATTAGTACATGAATTTTATTTTGCTTCTCTTTGAAAGTCACAAATTTTTTCAAAAAATCGTCTTTAGTTCCATTTCTTGATCATTTATTTTCCAATTCGTTGTTGGGATAGATTCTCATTCACTCCAACATGGTACACACATTTTCACTATTTGGGTTCTAAAGAGCATTTTAAATGTTGTAGATATTTATGAACAAATTTGATGATTGATTATTGAATGACAGGAACACATTAAAATATTTCTTGAAATCTTTCTTGTCTTTTATACAATTCGGTAATCAATAACTTCTTGTAATTCCCACAACTTGTCTATAGAATCAGAAGATAAACACACATAATAACCACCTTTCTCTTGTACTGTTATTATTGGACAATTATTGTAATTTTCAAAATATATTGTTATATTATCAAATTTAATAGGACTCATATCTTCAGCAAATGAATAAAAATAATTCACAACACCTTCATACGTCAGTAAATTGGTTCAATCTCCTCCATTTAAAGTCACCCTGAATCCTTTTTGTGCACCAATAAAAACTTTTGGTTAAAAGTCACACAAACCAATTCCAATTTTGATAAAAATTTGTTTAAATAATATATTTTGGAACTGAGAAGTAGAGTACTTCTATTTTCAACAGTATCATTGTATATTGTAGAGTATTCACTTATATATTATATTCGGTACTAGTTGAATATATCTAAATATCTGAATTAGCCATTCCCAATTCCAAATCGAAAAAAGAAATTTTATATATAATACAAAAATAAAAGAAAAGGAGATAAAATTAAATAGTTTTATTTGCCAATTCATCGAAGCACAATTTGAATCTGTTCCATATCATCTTTTCTTCATTACAAACGTTTCCAAATTTAGTATAAAAATTTAATTACAAGATAGATTTTTAAAACTTAAAAATAAATTTCGGGAAAACTTTGTATTTTTATGTATATTTTTATGGATTTAACAATGAAAGAATCCTTAGTTGCCAAGGAATATGATGGAAAAGTTTGTGTTTCGCGATCCGTACAACTAACATTAGTTTGAATCGAAATAGAATTATTAAAAAGTTCGAATGTTTTTATGCTAAAAGGTTCATTAATTAAACTCGGAGGACTAGAAGGTGAAGCAGATTTTGCAGAGGTATCTTGAGTAAAACAATCAAACTGCGAATTTAGCAGTGGTGTAGTCGGTGTATATTGCCGACAAGGAATTAATATATCGGAATCGTTTGAATTATCATTAACAATCAAAAAGTTCATATTAATAGGGTTAAAAAAATCGAGAGAACTAGAACGCGAACACGATTCTGAAATGTTTGGTTCAGAAGAAGTTGGACCTTTTGGAATCGACTTAAAGAGTGAATTAATCTGTGATGGATGGAATTGATACATTAGAATCGTAGAGTTATCAACTAAATATTGATACATTAATTTCATATTTTTTTCAACCGAACGAGATTTATTTAATCCAAGTTCAGTTGTATTAGTATCGAGTTCAAAATTTGCTTCTAAAATAGACAAGATGTTATTATAAATTATCAATTTCATTATAATTAAAATTTTGGGGTAGAATTTGGTTAATTTCATCAGTATCGGGGAGTTGAGATAACAATAGCAAGACATTTTGATTCGAACGGTCCAAATTAGATTCTGACACAGGAAGTTGGACCGTGAGCTTATTTTTATTAAAAGAAATAAAATCTTCCAAACTAAATACTGAATTTTGACTTTCCTGTGCGTCTCCAGTAACCAAAGAATGTTGAGGTAGAATTTGTTCTTCTGCTACCCGTTCCTTAACAATAGGGTCAATAACGCAAGAATCAACATTATTAGGACTAGGATCCAAATATTCACATCATCGTTAATTGCACTTAATAAAAGATTATTACCTAAATTAGGCAAAACTAAATTGCACAAATCAAAACTAGATAAATCTAAATTTTGCATATCTAAATCTGTCAATTCCATATTACTTATGCTGTGATTGAAACTCATTATTATTCACACACAGAAACAATAGCTTCAAACAAATTTGCAAAGTAAAAGGGGATATATTATAATAAATTTCCATTGTGGCACAGAAACTAGAGCGCGAAGTGCGATTAATCGCGCACAGCGCGCTTATTGTGTTAGTCACGATTGTAGATGAGCACGAAGTACTCATCAAACAAATGAACGCGGAGCGCTCATCGATAGCGCGTAGCACGATCCTTTATGCTCGAAGCGCGCTTATAATGTGACTTATAATTCCGAGCGCTTCAAGTACTCAGCGTGAATGCGCATTTATAGTATCAGTCACGATTGTAGATCACAACATGATTTGGCCACCTCGATGCCTTATCACTCAACACCACTGGTTTTACTTGACCAGTCCAAGTGTATAAACAGAAGATGATCATGTGAGTCCGGCAGATTCAATCATTACGATTGGGTGGGTGGTCACTGAAGGGTGGAGTCCTTTCATGCCACCTAGTCCAACACAAAGTCCACAAGTCCAAGTTCCGGTTGATGAGAGGCGTCACTTTCTTATAATGCGGAGTAGGATCTCTCAATAATATTTCCGCAAAACGAAGAATCAGAGGAAAAATCCGAACACGAATCGAAAGAAAAATTTTTTTGATTTTTAAATTTTTATTTTATGATAAAGGACATTTAACATTTTTGATGTTTTTGTTAATATAATGTTCAACACTCAGATAAAAAAAGCATAGGGGTCAAAATCTTCTATTTTGGGATCATTTAAGAGTGAATATTCACTCTTAAATGATCATTCATTCATTCTAACGTTAATTCGATATATCCATCCTTAAGAATATTAAAAAAAAATAAATTTCCTCTAATTGATGACTCAAACAGATTATTTTTACAAGGAATACACTGCTAGTTCTGCAAATTCTTATAGTTCTCTTCTGTATTATACAATTTTTAACTTGTTGATTTCAATCAAAAATAGATTTTTCGTGTGTAGACATTATTTACATGAAGAGAAGTGAATAGGCTACTAGCTCCGTGTCTTCTTATAGGTCTCGATTCTATTCTTCTACTTCCATACAGAAAGGATTTGATTATTTTATTTTTATGAGCATATAATTAGAAAGAGAGGGATCAGGTATTATATGTTGTATATGAGGTAATTTGTGGGAATGTTGATGGGAAGCGAAGGCAAAAATATTTACTTCTTTGGAGGCAAATTTTTGCCTTTCGGACGTAAAATTTTTCCTCCTATGAGGCGAAATTTTGCCTCCTCCTCCGCCTCCTCCTGCACCTCCTCATTGCATTCCGACAAACACACTACTTATATATACACATATACCTACATATATACACACAGTGAGTACATTTTTACGAGTACGTACGTCCATAAGCATTTCCGTAAATTGTTAATATGTTAGCGGTTCAAAAAAAGAGAATTTTTTTTAAAGTCACACTCCTTAGACTCGATTTAAATCCTCCTTGGACCTCCAGAAAGAATTATTCACTACTGAACAGGACTTTTTTAAAAACCTTTTTTTGGCAGCTCAATATGCAAATTTTGACGGAAAAAATGGAAAAACTCGCTAAATTGCATAAAAAGCGCCAAGAATCAATATATAATATACCGTATTATAAGTTCATCCACGCGATTTATTGAAATTACTCATCCTGAATCGATAACATCTTCCTCTTTTATATAATGGCCATTTTTGCCCATTCTTTGCTCATTTTATATATTTTAGTCAAATTAACGTCCAGGTACGCACACAGTTCTTACAGCCAATGTATATTATATATGGTTGTAAGATTAATATCTTAAATGCACCATTTCTAATTTACGGCCATTTCCGACCAAAAAGTGCCTACAGTCTTACTATAGCTTGGAAACGATATCCTAATATCAACAAAGTACATAAAAATTCGAAGTCATCAGGTCAAAAAACATAAGAAAAGTGTACCTGGACGTTAATTTAACTAAAAGATGTAAAATGGGCAAAAAATGGGCAAAAATGGTCAAAAAGAGGAAAACGTTATCAGGATATGAATAATATTAATAAATCGCGTGGATAAACTTATAATACGGTACAATATATATATATATATATATATATATATATATATATATATATATATATATATATATATATATATAGATTTTACGCTTTTTAGGGCAATTTAGCGTTTTTTTTTTTTTTTTTTTTTTTTTTTTTTTTTTTTCCGCAAAAATTTACATACTAAGCTGTAAAAAAAAGATTCTTAAAAAAGTCGTGTTCAGTCGTAAATAATTGTTCCTGTATGTCCAAGGAACGATTTAAATCGAGTCTAATGAGTGTTACTTTCAAAAAAAATCTTTCTTTTTTGAACCGCTAACATACCATCAATTTGCGCAATTGCTCACACATACATTCAGATCTATAGACAGGTGATGAATTTTTATAAGTACAGTCGACACTGTTTATAGTGAAACTCTATATAGTGAAAAACTCTTTATAATGCAATTTTTTCAATTACCAATATAAAATACATACATAACAATATAAACGGATTTTTTCTTTATATAGTGAAAAACTTTCTATAGTGAAATTTCGGTCAACATTTTGGTCTTTCACTATATAGAGTGTCGACTGTATATGTAGCTAGAGGTATGGCTCAATTTTTGAAATTGAAACTATTCTGAAACAACAATAAACAGTGATTCTTTAAAAGTATTTACTTAAATTTAAATTTTTTTCACAGTATTGATTTTGTCACTTTGGTTATGAAATCAACATCCGACCTATGACGTCATCTATGTGTTTTTTTCGAAATTAAACATGACATTTTGATTGCATAAGCTCCCCTACATAGCCTTATATATAATTTTTTTTTTATTAAGCACTAAAAAAAATTTTACTTTGTTTATACCTTTTTTGTCAGAATCACCTAGTTGAATTGTTATATATTTAAAAGCAAATAAACATAAATTTTCTTCTGGAAACATTAATAAAAGAAAGACTAATAAAAAAATCAGATAAACATTTTGAGCTATATATATTGCATTTTACTTATAACTTTTTAAGGCGCTTCCCCTCAAAAATTACAAACGGCCGACAATTAGCAATAAAATAAAAAAATAATACCCCTGCGCCAGCCAAAAAGCTGCTTTATAGCAATTTGGTGTAATTGCGGCCTCAATATTAGCAATAAGCTGATTTTTTATTCACCCCCACTGTCTGACGACCTTAATCATCCCCTAGCCCTGCTGCGAAAAACAATGGATAATCTTGCGAGATGAAAATGCCACCTCGTTCCCTATTCACAGCTGACTTAAGACGAGAGGATACAATATGCCAAAAAACATAAATAAACGCTTAGTAGTGAGGGATTTATCTATTAAATTTATATTAATAAAATCAAAAATTACACACGTTTTGCAAAAGTAATAAGCTGGCGACTGCAATTGAAAAATACATACCATTTATAACTCCTATCTTATATGTAACCAAGTTAAAAAATGGGCTGCTAATACATTTGTGGATTCAATAAGTAGACTTCATAAGAGTGCAGAACATAAAAAATTAATACGTAGAATTGCCAATTTCGTTGTTCGGTAATTTCATTCTTTGAAAACAACTTAAAATCGTCATAAATTCTTAGCGGGCTCTTTGTTTTTGCAAGATTAAAAATTATTGAAATTTGTTTATCTTGAATAATAAAACTTTTATAGTGTAGAGGTAAGCGCATATATATATGTAGCCTCATAATGTAAAAATGAATTAAATATACCAATCTATAATGGGAATTTTAAAAGCTGGCAATAAATTTCAATTTTAAGTATTAATATCGCGAATTTATGTGCGTGTTCCATAATACCAGCGACTGTCATCGTATTTTCAACTAATAGCCAGATTCGGACTGACCCTCTAAGTCCTCAAATTGGTTTCGTCTATATGAATAACCCTTAGCAACTTTTTAAAAATGGTGGAGGTGATAGAATTTTATTCAATTCAGCATTCATATATTTTTAATTAATACAAGAATTTAAGAATTTTGAAGGTCTAATAAATTAAAATACTATATCTCCGATTTACTCGGCAAATGTCTTAAAAATATATTTAGATTAGTATTGTTTTATATTATTTACTGAACATGAATACTCATTTATAAAATCCTTTACAGTATTACAATTAATTTTCCGAACATTATGGAAAATCTGGGTAATATGGTAAATATAGAATATTATAATAAAACGTTGCAAAATAAACATTTTTAGTTTTGGAATAATTTTTATTTAATTTTCAAGATATCAAATTTTTTTTGTCTTTTTCCGAGCAGTCATTGTTATATAACGGAATATACTGCTTATATTTTAGTATCCCTTTTAAACCACAAAATTCTGGCATTAACTACGTTTTTTATTTTCTATGTAACAATGACTGTCAAAAGAGGAAAATAAAGAGATGATGTCTTTAAAAACACTCAAAATTTACAAATAGTATGTTTTTTTACCAGCTACTATAGCTATAGAAATATTAAGAAAACATTTTCTTAGATTTTTATAAAACACTAGAATTTAGTTATCTAATTTTTTTCTGGGAACAGCTTCATTAATATTAAATAACCGGTCAAGTGCAAGTTGAACTTGCGCAATTAGTGTTCCGTACGTTGATTGCTTTTCAAATAAAAAATTTTGTTACAGAAGTATAAAATGATCAGTGACTTCACAAAACACACCCAAATGAGTTTTCAACAAAGTTTGTTTCCAATCTTTACTGAAATCTGATGACCTTGAAATTTTGGTTTTTTTTTATATACCAGATAAATTATTAAAGGTAATGCACTCGTGATAATTTTCGTTCAATCTACACCCCGTGGAGAATATTCCAGAATTTTTTCAAAATTTTGATAAGTACTTTTCGAGATAAGGCGGGTGGACAGCGATTTTTCGCGATTTTTTAAAAATAATACAAAGAAAAGTGCGCGCAAGTATTACATTATATATATATTATATATATATATATATATATATATATATATATATATATATATATATATATATTATATATATTTTACTCGTGTTTTCACAAGCTTTCATTTGACACCACACTCGATTACCTAGTAAAAAATTTTTTTCACTTCCCATTTCACCCCCCAAAACTAACCCCTTAAGTCAAAATTTAACTTTTAAAACTACATGGCTCTGATGAGGCCAAGAATTCCTATATTATTACCAAATTTCAACTTTCTACGACAAATAGTTTCGGAGAAAATCGGGTGTGACAGACGGACAGACAGACGGGCAGACACCGAAGTGATCTTATAAGTGTTCCGTACGGAACACTAAAAATGATTATTATGTTCTACAAACACTTGGATATAATATTATAAATTTAGTATTTTTTTCATTAAGATGTCCCCTGTTGAAGCTGTGATCAACCAGACATAATTTTTAAGTATAAATCTGGAATTTGAGCTCATATTTTAAAAGTTTTTTCTGTTCAGAATATTCGTTATAAGCGAATAGGGTGCTAATAGCGCATTAAATGAATAGCAGTAACTGTAAAAATAGAGTACCAATACCGCTATTAGACGTTTTGGCGGTAACTTTAAAAACCAAAAATTAATAAAAATAGGAACACTGCTTACACCGGTATAGAGATCTCGTTAGTTTTGGTGGTTTCACACCAGATGGTACTGAGGTTTATTGGCTACTGACCCTTTGGATTTATGCTTTTCAAATCTCTCCTACTGATACCAGGTGTCTGGGATTTGTCTCTTCAGTTAAGTTGACTGACAAGCGAAACATGCATATCCTAGCTTAGTCAATTATAAATGGTCCGCCAAAGTAGTCCTTAGCTTTGGAGGCCCACACTTTTGATGTAATTGATGTAAGAGCAAAGAGCACGGTTATCGTCCGGTAACCCGATATGCGTATTTACTTTTCTTCATATTTTTCGTGATATATATATATATATATATATATATATATATATATATATATATATATATATATATATATACCATTCTTTATAAAAGAGATTTCTGTATAAATTAATGGAACAAGGTGATACATTATCTGAACATGCGACAAATGCGCTTTTGTTCTAAATGCCTCAAAAAGTATTCTTCCACAAACTGGTCTTGTTTCAGCATACTATGCAGTGAAGCATTCTGTTCTCAGTTATAATATAGTCTGCTAGGGATGAGTAGCGATATCAGCGTTTTTCTCTGTCAACAATGTATTGTCAGAATCATATTTCGGCTCGGGCACCAGAAATCTTACCATGGTAGGCGTGTATCTTTTCAAAATATTTGGCTATATTTATAAAGACAAAATTATTTACCAACTAAAATATTATGAATCAAATATTCGTAATAGAAACCAGCTAAATCTTGAACATTTCTCTCACGCCCTCTTTAAGCTGCTTCTGTTAAACATCACTTACTCGTTGAAAATTACTACTACTCCTTACAGAAATTTACTGAGTATATGCCGCATCATCATTAGCAAATCTCATTATTTAGGATAAATAATCAATGTTATATTTTTTGTCAATGTTGTACACTAGCCGACCTCGGAAGCGTGGTGAGTATAGAGAGCCTGCCAAGTGACTGGATAGTCACTGGTTCGAATCCAACGTTAGCGGCTGGATGTCGTGACGACCCAGATTTTAATTAAAAATTATGGCTAATACGCTAAGTTCGTGAGAAAAAAAAATATCATACACTATATTGTTAGTTCTATGAAGATGATTCATTATATTTTTTTTTAATATGTAATGACGCATATATATATATATATATATATATATATATATATATATATATATATATATATATATATATATATGTATATATGTATATATATATATATATATATATATATATATATATATATATATATATATATATATATATATATATATATATATATATATATATATATATATATATATATATATATATATATATATATATATATATATATCGAACTATGAAAAAGGTAGATGTCATTGTTTTGACTCTATACTTTATCAGTAAAGTATAATAATAACAAACGATTGAAAGAATTTATTTAAAATATAAAACTGTCATATTACTTTTGCAGTAGGGTATTATATTTCATTATTATAACATGCTATTTCAAGTCAAAAGATCAGCAGGGGAACAATATGCATATTTTGTGAAAAAAATAATTCAACCTTGACTAATTCTTTTAAATAATAGCCACATACCTTTTGAATCAATAGATAATTGACATTGTCAAGATAATGATATTATTTTATTTGCCAATTTTTTATTCGAAATTTTTATCCAGCATCCCTTAGTAGGCTAGTCCATTACTGTTGTTAGGGCATTAAATGAGCAATGTTAATACCGAATGCTGCAGGTTGAACGCTAATAGCTGCAAGCTATAAAACTTTTAATGACCCAGAAGGGTCTACATTGTCTTGTTTCATCGTTTAAAATGAATAGAATACCACATTTGGGTTTATTTCCACCGAAAGCAAATTATACACTGCAATCTTCCATCGAGACTTTCTTAAATGTTCTATGTTGTGACGACAAATATAGCATTGTACATTACTATAAAAGTATTTACAGTATACTCTACATATTTAATAATATTTAAAATTTTACTTATCTATTTACAATATTAATATAAACCAAAATAAAAAATAGTCTTGTTACTAGAAAAAGATATTTGTCTGGATACTCTAAATTTTTTTCTAATACGAGTTCAATGTGGAATGTTTCATCGTATTTGTTCGAGTAAATAATATTTTTTCTAAAAATGCAATAGAATCAGAATTTCTCAAGTGCCTTTTACAGTCAATAATGAAAATTATAGTAGATCTATTATAGTTACCCATTCAATAATTTTCGAAAGACGTCAGATAAGCTCGAGATTTTCCGACTACATTTTTAACAACGATTTTCAATGAATTTATGACCTGATATTTTTGAAAGGTTTTTTCAGAGGTTAATATACTGGAAGTACACAATGCAACATTGACAATTGAAGTGTGTGCGATTAATGCACCTCACCATTCAAACCTTGATAGTTAAGGGAAGCTTGCTGCATAATATCCTAAACTAACAATTTTTTTAAGGTCAATTTTTGTGGTGTTAATATGTAGCCTATATTTGGGGAAGTGACGTTATCGAATAGTTACTACAACCAGGTAAAAATAACGCCTCATCCCAAAATAACAGTCAGTACTTTCCTTGCAAATACCGTAAAATCAATATATTTTTTGACACCATATAATATTAAAATAATATTCTAGAGATAAGAAATAATAAAAAAATAACACAATACTCAAATTCTTTGACTACAAGCACCCTGAAAAGAATGTATACGAAGCAACCCCCGTTAAGCCTTATATATTTCACAATAAATACTGAACTGACTCGAAAAGTGTCTCTTTTGCTATTAGAACTATAGAAACTGTATCAATCCCTTTCCTAAAAGCGATATATTTTTACTTGAAGTTTTCTATGAGCACCAAATTTGAAAACGATACCTCATTTCGTTCGAGAATTCTCGTGCCAACAGAGAAACACATGAATTATTTTCCTTGCTAAAGAAAAGTATTATCTTTGCGAAAAATCATCCTCCAATGGTTTTGATTTTCTTCACGTTTCAGGGTTCCTAGATCACGAGGAACATTGTCACCCATTTCCGTCGGATTGTCGCTCTGCTAACACGATAACTCTTAAATGAAGTGAGAAATAAATTTCAAATTTAATACTCAAATAATACCTAAAGAAGAAATAAAACCTATAGTTTTTGAGTAATTTCACTTGAAGGGAAGAGGGTGAAAGGGGTAAGCGTCAATAAATTATGAATCGTTCAACAACTACATATATTCAAATTTTCCTGATTTTTCATTGAGGTTATAAAAAATTTTTATGCATAATTATTGACAGTAAACCATAGAAGAGGTTAAGGGAATGGAGGAGGAAGTTAGAGAGTCTGCTTCATTTATATATCGTGTTATATATCCTTTTCAGGGTTCTCGGAGTCGAGGAATTCAGAAATTTGATTACTTCTATAAGACTATAAATTTTTACAATAGTATTATCGTGGACTACATAACAGAATATTACTCCCGCTACGTTCTGCCTGTAGTAGAAGACGACTAAAAGAACAACTTGAAGAGCAACTGAAACCATCGCTTCGGCTTCGGCTGCGTGAAGTTACTTAACATTTCGTGGCTGTGTCGATGTCCCCAGACTGTGGGACCAAACAATTCCAACGGTAAATTAGCTTTCCGATCGGATCTCCTGGTAGGGGATGGTTCGGTGGTGTCAGTATGCAGAGATCACAATTTCAAAATAGATTTCTGTAATATACGAACATTAATTCAGTACACCTGCATTCAAAATAAACCTTATGTACTCGCTCTCTATGAAACCAAGGTCAGTTCATCGACCAGCACAATCCACTTCCTCTATCCTGGGTACGACTTCTATTCCCAATTTAGGCATAACTTTGGAATCTGCCTTTTTATCAGAAGCGATCTCTCTTGCCAACGAGAGGAAGCTCTGGAGCCCCGAAACTAGAGTGATATTAACTTTAGAACACCTCCCGCTTCTCTTGCAGATACCATCGATATATATACATACAATCATAAGCCACTCGTCCCTATTCTGAGCTCTCCGACACCAATATTTTCCATCTATTATGCGCACGTCGTCTACCCATCTCGTTGACGGTCTTCCTCGTTCTTGTGTTGTTTGCCTAGACCGCCAAAAGTTTATTCTTGATGTCCATTTATTACCATTATCCCTTGCAATATGTCCCCAAGTACAAAATATCTTTTGTACCCGTCCTGCGTCTTATCTCTTCGTTTCTTTTGTATTATTTTCAATCCATTTGCACTTTTCTGTGTCAGAGCCATAGTTTCGAGTCCGTAGGTGCCCACAGGCAAAATGTAAGGATCAAACAATTGTCTTTTTAGATTTATGGGAGTTTCTCCACCTCTTAATTTTCAATCTCCCGAAGGCAGCAAGATAGTCCAATTCTGCTAGAAATTTCTAATTTGGTTTTCGTTCCCGATTGTAATAATATGTCCCAGGTATGTATATTCTTTTACTTTTTCTATGTTGTTACCATCTATCGTAATCTGGGGACTGCCCTTGCTCTTGCTCTTATTAAAGTTCATCCTTCCAACCTTCCGTGACGCTGAGTTTAGTTCTATTAGCATCTGTTCTACTTCTTTGATGTCCGAGGAGATTAAAACTATGTCGTCTGCGAAACGTAGAGGGTTCAAATAAGTTCCATCAATATTTGTGCCCTTATCTTTCCACGAGAGTTCTTTAAAAACATCTTCCATAGCCAAGGTGATGAGTTTTGGTCAGATGGTGTCGCTCAGTCGGATTTCTCTTTCTACCCGAATTTTATCGGCTTTTAGTTGTTCATTAATTTTTACGTGGAAAGTAGCATTTTCATAGATATTTTCAATAATTTCATTATAACTGGAGTCTATCCTGGCACTCTGGAGTAATTTAAGTATTGTCGATATTTCGATACTGTCAAACGCCTTTTGAAAATCAACAAATGCAAAATAGATAGAGCTATTGTATTCATTTTCCTTTTCAATTATTTGTCTCACAACATGAAGATGTCGATGGTGCTGTATCCCTTTCGGAATCCGGCCTGTTCTACGAGTTGCTAGAAATCTAGTTTCTTAGTTAGCAGGTTAGTTAGTATCCTTATAAATAATTTGTAAAGATGGGATAACAAGCTGATGGGTCTATAGTTCTCTATATTTGTTATGTCCCCTTTTTTAAATATCTGCACCATCTCTAGATTATTTCAAACTGTGGTGTTTTTACCTTCTTTTAGATATCTGTTCATAAGTGATATATGTATATATAAAATATATATATATATATATATATATATATATATATATATATATATATATATATATATATATATGTATATGTATATATACATATATATATATATATATATTATATATATATATATATATATATATATATATATATATATATATATATATATATATATATATATATATATATATATATATATATATATATATATATATATATATATATATATATATATATATATATATATATATATATATATATATATATATATATATATATATATATATATATATATATATGTATATAGATACAAATAAACTCCTGGACAAAATTAACGCAACAATCTGAAAATTAATTTATCTTTTTCTTATGTCAATTTTAAAGTTTATCGAGTATTTGAATAGTAGGCTATGCATATTTGGTTTCGTTATTCATGACAGAAATCAAAATAATTCGTTTAGATTTACAGTTTTAAAGAATTTTTTAGAAGATAAACAATTTTCTGTAATAATGCGATAGATTTTCTTTAAAAGTAAGCTTATAAATTGTTCCCCTTTTCAAAGTAATACGTTTTTGTGGTAGACTGTTTTATTTTTGACCCCGAAGAATTAGAAAAATGAATCGAACAAGGAATTTAACTGAACACGAGGTAGTGCGAGCCTCAGTTTTATTGGACGAGGGATATTGTCAGAGTTATGTTGCCAATTTGTTAGGCAAACATCGTTCCACAATAAGTCGTATGGTAAGACGCTTGAATGAAGTAGGAACTTATTCTAGAAGGCTAGGGCAAGGGCGAAAACGATGCACTAGCGACCTAGATGAACGTTTTATAAGACAATATGCTTTAAGAAACAGGACTGTCACTAGTTCTATAATAAGAAACGAACTCGAAGCTGTTCGCAATGTCACAATTTCTTCTAAAACAGTTAGAAGACGGTTAAATAAAGCTGGATTAAACAGTAGGAGACTAGCCACTGCACCCTTGCTTACCAGAGAGAACAGAGTTGCCAGGTTACGTTTTGCTCGAAATCACGAAAACTGGTCTGTGGATGATTGGAAACAAGTTTTCTTCACAGATGAAAGTAGGGTTAGTCTAAAACATCCAGATGGTCGTGAGCGAGTATGGCGAAGACCAGGAGAGAGGTTTGCTCCTTGCAATATCTCTGCAAGGATTCCATTCGGCGGTGGCTCTGTTATGTTCTGGGGTGGCATCTGCTTTGATGCTCGCACAGAGTTAGTTCCTGTCCGTACGAGATCCATGAATGCTGACTACTATCTTGAGAATATTGTAATAGAACGTGTGATGCCTTTCGGTCATTTTGTGGGGCCCAATTTCCTGTTTATGCAAGACAACGCTCGACCTCACGTGGCTAGGGAGGTACTCGATTATCTTAATCAAGTTGATATACCGATTATGCAATGGCCACCAAAAAGCCCGGATCTGAATCCGATAGAACATGTATGGGATCACCTTAAGAAAAATGTGAAACGTCATATACCTGCACCTAGAAACCTGAGGGAACTTAAAAATGCAGTTATCACAGAATGGGAGCAAATTCCTCAAGATTTTATCCAAAATTTAATTAGAAGCATGCCTAGGCGCATAAACGCTGTCATCCGAAGTAGAGGAGGCAACACACGCTACTAGTGTCCCAGTTACACCATTAATTTTGCTACTAGTGTCCAAGTTTATTTTTTTTCATTATTACATAATTTCAACGATTTTGTTATTAGGTCTTAAGAATAATTTTAATTCGAATCTTATAGAGAAATTTGGTAGCTAATTCACTTTTAAAGTATCCGAATAAGTTTTTTCTAACTTTTAGTGTAACCAATGTTCATAAAAAATTATAAAAATTAATTCATTATAGAGATTTGTATGATTTAATATATTGTTGCGTTAATTTTCTCCAGGAGTGTGTATATATATGTGTATATATATATATATATATATATATATATATATATATATATATATATATATATATATATATATATATATATATATATATATATATATATATATATATATATATATATATATATATATATATATATATATATATATATATATATATATATATATATATATACATATATATATATATATATATATATATATATATATATATATATATATATATATATATATATATATATGTATATATATATATATATATATATATATATATATATATATATATATATATATATATATATATATATATATATATATATGTACATATATATATATATATATATATATATATATATATATATATATATATATATATATATATATATATATATATACATATACTCTACTACAACTCACACGGCTTGATAGTATTATTGCAACAACACCAGTTGAAAAAGCCAATTTGTTAGCTGAACTTTTTGCTTCACATTCTACTGTCCATTTCCAAGGAAAAACACCACCAACTATTCCCATAGCGTAGTCAAGGATGTTCAATACTGCCTTCAGACTGCGTATTATAAAGCGTGTTTTAAAGAAGCTAGACACCAAAAAAGCTTCTTGGGTTGACGGAATACCTGCCATATTACTCAAAAAATGCGCGAGAGAACAAACACCAGTTTTGTGTAGCCTTTTCAACCTATCCTACAGTAAGGGAATACTTCCTTCTTTCTAAAATGTGCTACAGTTCAGCCGATACCCAAAAAAAAGACAAGAAGACCTTGCCAAACAACGTAAGCAGAGATCAAAAGGAGATCTTCTTACTTATGTAACACATGTTTGGAATAAAGCAAGTGAACACTTTGGAGAATCTCGAGCGGTTGCACTTAATATATCGATTCGACGCATTCGACCGTGTTTGGCACTACGGATTGTGGCTCAGCTACGCTCTTATGGAATGCCTAAAAATGTTTGTTTATGGTTCTCGTGTTTCCTCAGAGAGCGTTTTTTACGAGTGGCGGTCGACGAATTTCTTTCTAATACTCTCACTATCAACGCCGGTGTGCCCCCAGGCTCCATACTGTCTACTACTCTCCAATATACAGTTTTGCAAATGATAAAGCGCTTATTTGTTCTTTCAGTTTGAACGCTCGAAAATCAGCTACTCATGCAAATAGCCGCAGACAGCAGGAAGTCGTTCAACTTAACAAAGACCTGGAAGAAATTCTATTTTGGAGTGATAATAATCAAGTAGAATTTAACACTACAAAAACCCAAGCGGCAGTTTTTTTAAAAAAGTTAACGTTACTGAACCCGACATAGTTATGTCGGTGCACTTCCATGCTCTAGCATAGTCATCCAATTTGATGGGCCTTAATTTGTAAAGAATAATAGTAAAAGAGACTTTCTCAAAACCTGGAAATATTATTTCAAACTAGAAAGCTTTACACTCCACAACAACTGTTAATTCTGTATCTTTGGGAGAAGAGCTCCAGGTTTGGGGCTCTGCTCCAAAACATACACTACACACACACACTAACACTGTTGGATCTCATTCAGAAGAGAGCTGTTCGCCTCATTGGAGACCCAGAACTGACTAGCAAACACCCAGAACTGACTTGAAAACATCGAAGAACGGTTGGCGACTTGAGTTTATCCTACAAGTATTTAATGGAAAGTCTTCGATGGATGTAGCTAGCTTAATTCTTCCCAAAGCGGTACATACTAGGAATACGTCGCGAATACACTTTTCAAGTCACTCCTCGTACAACCCTTTTCAGCAGTCTTTTATATAGAGAACCTCATCCTGTTAGAACTGTTTGCCCAGGACTGTGTTTTCTTCCGAGTACAACTTCGATTCAAGATCAGTGTGAATCACGGGTCGGGCTAGGATCCATAAAGAAAAGAACAGAATTTACTAGTCCTTATCCAGGTGCTTACGGAACGTAATGGTAAGATACAACGAATTGATATTAAGCAACGTTGTTGGGTTATTCAAGAATATTTGAGCCATATTTTTTTATACTAAAATAAGTTTCGATCATGCATTTGCAGAAATATCTTGCTTATTTACGGGATGAACAAGCTAAGACCCAGCAAATTTTAGCCCATGTGTTTTCTAAAGTATAAGGCTATTTTATTATCTGAGTATATCGGACACTCTCTTAAATATTATACCTAGTATTTATTGGCTTAGGTATCCATGTAAAAATCTTTTAAGGTACCTCAACCAATCCCTAATGCAGCATTTTTTACGTGGACCAAAACCTAAAAACAAATTTGATTGTAAACACTTACGTATTATTTGCTTAAAAAAAATTAACCGAAAACTCTCAAATTTCAGTTGATTACTGTTTATATGATTGAATTAAATACAGTAATAGTCTACAAGCAATCAATTAAACAACCAATTCTATAAATTTGGTATCCTCACGTGTTGATATCTGCGGAAATTTAGGAAAGCGAATCCAAACAGGTTAAATTATTTCAATTCCCCACGCAACACAGTGGTTATAAATGGTCGTTTTATGGGACAAATAAGTAATATTTTATATAACTATTGGAATTTTTAAAGGTTGTAGGGTGCCGGCTGCAAATTTTTATTAATCTTAATTACCATTAACAGTTCGAACCAATTTCAGACGAGTCAATGTAAATAATTATTACATATTTTTTTTATAATTGCGTAGGCAAAGTACCGCACTACTGGACATTTCCATCTTTACTTGAAATAATTCAGTATACTTTTCACAACCTTGTAACATATATTTACAATGGATAAAACCAACGCAATTTAAATTAGTTGTTTTTTTAAATAGGAACCTGCAAATCTAAGTTACTTCTCGGCTAATTGGGCAAAATTAAAATAATTTTTATGTTAATGTCACTATTTTAATTGTAATTTAGAGAATAAAAGTTTTGATAAAAATGTTAAACAAAAAGAACCTAACAAAGGTATACATATGGTTGATTTTTTATACATATTTCAAGCAGTAATGTTGAAATATCGAAAATGGTCTATATGACATTTTACGGCGAACATGTCACGTTAAGGTAACGGTTAAGCACATCAAGAATTTTTTTATAAATCCTTCCTTGTACGTAAATGCGCTCTATCTTCGTATGTTAAAATTATAAATGAGAAGTTGCACCGTATTCTCAATATAATTGACTTTCATCATATTTACGAAAAGACCATATGACTAAAATACAATGCGTTATTTTGACATTTAATAAAATTTTTATATAATGAATTTATAAAAAAAAACCATCATCATAAATAAATGAAAAATAAAAAACTGGTCAAGCGCAAGTTGGACTCACGCAATTAGTGTTCCGTACTCTAATTGCCTTTTAAAATAAAACTTTTTGTTATAGAGGTATAAAATGATTAGTAACTTCATAAAACACCCCAAAAACAGAAAGTTCCTAACATGTATATATCTTAAGATCCAATATATATTTTTTCTTAGTTAATAATGGTTATAGCATCTTATCTACCTAATAGCCAACAAATCAATCTAGCTCAATCTAGAATCTAGTAATAAAACTGAAAAACAAATATTAATTATAAACAAATAAAATAAAATTATTTTATCTGGGTACCTATCGTTAGTGTTTCTTTGTCCCTATTATACTCAACTTCACCATTTTGGTGGTCAGTTTTTCTTTTTATATCATATAAATTATCAAACATAATGCACTCGTGATAATATTTGCTCAGTCTACACTTTATGGAGAATATTCCAGTTTTTTTTGTTATTTCTCACTTTTCGGAATAAGGGAGGAGGGACGTCGATCTTTGGCAATTTATATAAAGAAAAGAATGCGCAAGTATTACTTCATATATATTTTTGAACTCGTGTTTTCACAAACTTTCATTTGACACTCGATCATCTGGTAATTTTTTTTCTCTTTCGATTTTACCCCTCACATAACCAAATAAATTATCCAACAAAAGGCACTCGTGATAATTTTCGCTCAATCTACACTTTATGAATAATATTTCAGAATTTTTTTTTAATTTTTTGATCAATAACTTTCCGAAACAGGGTGGGGGACTGGATATATTTTTTAAAATAATACAAAGAAGAGTGTGCGCAAGTATTATTTCATATATATTTTTCAACTCACGTTTTTACAAGCTTTCATTTGACACCCCACTCGATAACCTGGTAATTTTTTTTCACTTCCGATTTCACCCCTCAAAACTAACCCCTTAAGACAAAATATAACTTTCGAAACTACACGGCTCTGATTAGGCCATTGTGCCTAAATTCCAACTTTCTCTGTCAAATAGTCTCTGAGAAAATCGGGTGTGACAGACGAACGGACAGATGAACAGACGGACAGACAGACAGACACCGAAGTGATCCATAAGTGTTCCGTACGGAACACTAATAAAAATAAAATAAAAATCCCCATTATTTAAACCGTAAGATATATTTACCAGAAATAGACAGGAAATAAAGAATACTGAAAACATTTTTAACTTAAAGTGCTAAATATTAACGAAAAATTGCATTTTATTTAAATGGATCATTAATCATGAAAAGCTCTTTGGAATAAAATTATATTGTTAACAACTATTCAATAAGTAAATAACACAAAATTTAAACATTATAGATGTCGTCTCTGCTTGCCCTTTATAAACATGTGTATTTTTTTAAGTTTATACAGATTCAGCTAATTTGTAAAAATAACTGCCCGATAGTTATTTTATTATAATTTTACTAAATAAAGTTAGCGATTTCTTCACTATTATCCAGTACATTTAAAACAGTCGGGCCTGTAATTTTTGACTAAGTAGACGAGCGAAATTTGTTTTATTCAAATAGTATCTCCAGACGAACAAATCCTGGATGGGCAGCATGTGGTAAACTGAGATATATAACCAAGTCACCAGTTATCCCAATAAATCTTGAAATGAAAGTCTTTAATAGTTGTATAATGCCTTTTCTTACTTATGGTCTTGAAACTCTGGCTCTAACTCACATGTCGGCTAACAAGCTTAAAAACCACTAAAAAACCAATGGAAAGAACCATGTTTAAAATAAGCCTTAAAAACCGAATCAGAAACCAAGATATCCGAGACAGAACAAAAGTACCGGATGTATTGGAAAAAATAGCACGACTAAAGTGGCAATAGGCGGACCACATTGCGAGATAAGATCCGGATAGATGGACTAATAAATTGTTACACAAGGCCACAAAAGCGATGACGAGACGACATCCAGAGGATTGCAGGAACGAACTGGATGCAAATTGCATTGGACAGAAAAGCATGGAAGGTCTTGAAAGAGGCCTACATCCAGGAGTGGATGAACACAGATTGAAGAAGAAGATATACCTATCGTCGCTCGTTTTCTCTTTTATGTTTAAGAACCGTTCTTCTTCAGTTAGATTTATCAAAAATCATAAATTTCTCCATAATAAGCTAGTTTATTGCTGTTTTAGCGTCTGCGGCTCTTTATGAGTACAGGCAACAAAATTCATACAGAAGGCTTTTGAGCCAAGTTGCTATCTAGTGCTCGAAGAGCTTTGTAATCAAACTTTTCACTGTTGTAATTGTTCGAAAAATAAGATAATAACTAAAAAATATGTTCATAGTAATTCTCGAATAGTACACAATGTATTAGTAATAACAGCACAGTGTTAATTTTGCAAAATTCTATAAATTTCCATCCAGTAGTGTGCCAATTATGGAAAAAAAATAAGATAAATCCTTTCTTATAGTGTAGTCGTAGTTTCTAGTCGTATACCTGTATTATAAAATATGATTTAATTAAATATCAAGACCGGAATAAAAGTGTCTACTTTCAATTTTATATAACCGTCTGGTAAAAAAGAATTCTACAAACAATAACTTAACCATAACTCAATATCGTAATATTAGATACATCATGCTACCCTGATTGCTGCTCCAGAAGTAACAAAATATGATTTGAACCGAGCAAAGTGTAGTAAAATTAAACTAACTAACTGTCATGAATTAAACACCATTTAGTGTACTAGACTGTTAGTTCTATTAGCATTTCAGTAATTCTTAACTAATTTAAAAGTGTTTATTGAAATTTCGAAAAAGACGCTTCAGTATTTTAAAAAATCGAAACTTCTCCGATGAGTAAACTTACTTCTGATTTGACCTCAATTCTGATAATCCATTTACCACTACTATTAGATTAGATACTTGTTCGGCACTGGCTATTTTGAGAAATACCTTACATATTTATTAATGATAAACCATCACTTTATGAAGAAACTGTTAAAAAATTACACCTTTATCATTGCATCAAAATTTTTAACAAAAAAGTCTACCTTAAGCAATTTTCTAATAATTTCCATTTTTGAGTTCTAAATACTAAGCGTAGAATTTGTAACACGCTGTAGGACGTTTAATATAAAAAGAAGTGGTGAAAATTAAAAGATCCTTGGGTTAATTTTTGAATTAAAATTAATAAAAGTAAATGAATTAATTGATTTTTTTTCGGTCTTTATATTACTCAGGGCAAAGATTGTCTGATAGTTACAATACATGAAATGTGAATAGAAGGCAAGAAGAAATTAGGCCATTAATTCATTTTTGCAGCCAAAAAAAGCTTTAAAAAGCATATAATGCTGGATCGAGATACTAAAATATTAGATTTTAAAAGAAATATACTTTTTTCTACTCATTTGAATTACCCGCCAGTTTATTACAGTAAAATATAAAAACGTCCTGTGTGTTAAAAAACATAAAACCACTTTTTGTATCGAAGACCTTAAGTTTAAATAGCCATCCCTCTTTTTTCTTATTATATTGATGTTTTTAACCACTGGAAACCATTGCCACAATCCGCAATCGGATAATATATTTGAATAATATGGAAATGGACTGAACATATGGAACTGATATGTGCAACATGGGTCGAATGATAGATACATTATTTGATTATTTGTTTTAACACGCCGAAAGTGTCGAGAAGCTTTATCGCTTTATTTATTGTTTGCTCTGGTTTCAGAATTAGACGTGTATGTAAATGTATTTGCATGTCATATACATATATGTTGATTTGCTAAAAACTAAATTGGTTGTGGATGTCTACCGTGTACACGTTATACCTCTAGAAATTGGATGTACTATATACTAATCATATACTGAAAATTCAAATTAAAGTTAATGGAAGTTTTCCCTTAATATAAACAATTCATTAGAGACAGTGGCGTGTCTGGCGGGTGGGATCAAAGCGGCATTTTTTTAGGGAAAAAAGAGAACATTGTAGGCAAGATGATGGAGGGGCCGTTTTTCTCTAAACCTATAAGGGCCAAATGGGGATCATATGGCTCCCTAACCCCTTTAATGCTTATTTCATTCTTAAAAAAATCTCTGATGATGTTTAACCTGCTCGTTCAAAAATAGATCAAAGACAGAGTTTTCGGGCTACAATAAAAAAATCTCTCGAGTTTTGGAGATTTCCAAATTTCATAGAAAGTCTTTACGTAAAACTTCTCTATATAAATCTACGCTGTATATGACCCCAGTTCTATTGTAAAAAGTATTTGAAATGATCAGAACCTAATCTAGAACCTAATCTTTTATGCAAGGTCATTTTTAACCTATCATATGCAACATGAAAACAAATAAACACATGAATAATATAAATGAATTGCTAAAAACACTGTATTTATGCAGTTGATGAACAGCATGTTCATAATAAAAAGTTATATACAGAAGTGTTAATGTCTTTTATATAAATATTACATAAAACGGTTGTTACTTTTGGATTAATTAATCGTCATGTCAAAAGTAAAAAAAAACATGCTCATTTTTAACGATAGTAGTTATTGGTACTGTATTATAGCTACTTGTTCCATTAGTTTCCTTAACCTTTTGTCCAATGGGCTACTGTCATCTGCTTTCCTAATTTTCCACATTTAAAATTACGTAATTACAAAACGGAGGTAATAATCTACTAATTTGAATTAGACACTGGTATAAACAATTATAACTCACAATATGTTTGACAAAAAGCGTTTAATAAAGAGTGATTATTTGCTCACGCAACCCTATTTATCTGCCTCCTAGTCTTATTTTTTTGTCCTGCTGCACATTTTTCAACTTGCAGTAAATATATTTGGTTACATCCAGCCCCGACATTTTTTAAAATAATTTTAAAATTTTAACATTATAGTAAACAAAAATAATGTTAATTAAATTATTCAATTAGATGTAGTAGGTGCCTTTCCGCAAGGTCTTCGACGCAGCCATTCAATGTAAATGCGACATCCGCTAATAAGATGACTTGATATAGAACCGCGAGCTTGAAATTGTTTTACTCGAATTTTAACAGTAGCATGAGCTTATCTGACTCTGATATCACACACTCTAAATGCAGCTAAGTGGAGCATTGTTTTCTATATCTTCATTAAATCGAATCCGACTGTAATTATGTACAAATACTTACAGTTATATTGTTAAAACAAAACATTGGTGGCAGATTTGATCTTATCAGAAAGATGTATAGATGTAGAAATACATTTTTTTTTTATGGGTCTAGCACACGTGCTGCAGGGAAATCCCTAAAGGGCTACAGGAGCGACACGTGTGCGGAACAAGCGATGCACGTTGGTCTTGAATCGCTGTAAATTTTAATCGTTGGAAAACACAGTCCTGGGCAAATTATTCCAAAGGAAAGAGTTTCTCCATATAAAAGACTGCTTGAAAAGGGTTGTACGAGGAGTAACAAGTTGAACATCATACGGATATGAAGTATTAGCGCGACGTGTATTTCTAGAATGCACCTCTCTGGGAGGAATTAAGCGGGCTACATCCATCGAACACTTACCATGAAAATAAAATACTTGTAAAATAGACTCAAGTCGCCAACCGTTCTTCGACGTTCCAACGAATCAAGGCCGCCGGCCAGTTCCGGATCTCCAATCAGGCGAACAGCTCTACTCTGAATAGAATCCAACAAATGCAGTGTACGTTTGGAAGCATTGCCCCAAACAGGGAGCAATATTCCATAGTTGGTCGAATTTGAGCTTTGCAAAGAAGAAGCTTTGCAGTTGTTGTGTAGTGTAAAGCTTTCGGGTTCGAAATAATATTCCCAACTTTTGAGAAGCTCTCTTTGCTATGCTTGCAACATATTCATGCCAAAATACGACGCGAATGGAGTGCCCTGACACAACTATGTCGGGTTCAGCAACGTTAACTCTTTTAGAAAAAACCTTCATTAAAATACGTTTTATGATACGCTGTCTGAAGACAATATCGGGCATCCTTGACTGCGCTATGGGAATAGTAGGTGGGGTTTTTTCCTTGGAAAACGACAGTAGAATGTGAAGCTAAGAGTTCGGCTAATAAGTTCGCTTTCTCAATCGAATTATCTGGCCGTGCGAGTGGTGTTATGGTGGATTTGGTGAAACTTTGACTAACTGCATGAGCGACTTACCAAAAGGACCTGAAATTGTTGGGACAAGCTAGAAGTTTGTTTATAATTCGTTGATTGTGTGCCTTCTTGGTTTCGTCGATAATTTCTTTGCATCTGTTCTGGGCATGAACTTACGATTTATGGAGTGAGGATTTTCACGCCATTGTCAGTAGGCAAGATGTTTAGAAGCAACAGCTTCTTTGTATTTTCGCTCAAACCAAGGCTTGCCGTTGGAAGGCGAAGGGATGTAAGCTTCCATACCAGCCAAAATAACATCGGAAACCTCCTTGGCGCAGTCAGATGGGTCGTCGGGTCGAAAACAAACGTCTAACCTAGGGAAAGTTCGAAAATATTCCATGAGTTCTTCTCATTTAGCAGATTGGTAGTGCCAAATCTTGTACGGTTTAGGCGCCTTTCTGTCGCTGACTGGTAGGATACTCGATGTCGTAAGCAGTTTATGGTCGAAAGAACCTAAAGGCGGATTTACGATGATATTGTAATTCTCTGGATTGGTGGTTAAAAACAGATCAAGAAGACCGACGAACCCGTCTCGATCAGGAATCCGTGTTGGTTCGTCAATAAGCTGAGTTAAGCCACAACTGATTGAGCTTCACGACCTTGTTCGTCGGCAGTATTTGAATACTTAAGCCAGTTGATATAGTGGACATTAAAATTGTCCAGGAGGCAATTTCGGCATTTGGATGGTTAATTTGTAAATGATCGATGGGGTCTGCAAGAGAAGCGAAAAGTGTTCTAAAGTTGGGGGGTCTATAGAGGATGCAGATGAACCATGTGGTTTTTTGAGTCGTTATTTTTAACCACATAACATCAAAGTTTCGGGGCTCCAGAGACTCCTCTCGTTGATAAGAGAGGGCTCTTCTGACGAAAAGACAGATTCCAAAGTTACGCCTAAATCGGAAATAGATGTCATACTCAGGATAAAGACAGTTGACTGTACTGATCAATGAACTGACCTTGGTTTCACAGAGAAAGGGAGTACATAAAGTTTATTTGATTGCAGGTGTTGCTGCACTGAATTTATGTTCGAGTTTAAAGCTCGTATGTTGCAAAAATCTATTCTTTTCGCTTCTCTTGCAGACACCATCGATCGTTTACAAATACTATCCAAGTGCCGAAATTACCATCCTGAGCGACTTTAATGTCCACAATATCAACTGGCTTAAATATTCAAATACTATCGACGAACAAGGTAGTGAGGCTGAATCATTCTCAATCAGTTGTGGCTTAACTCAGCTTATTGACGAAACAACACGGATCCCTGATCGAGACGGGGAGTTGGCCAATCTTCTTGATCTGTTTTTAACCACCAATCCGGAGATTTACACGGTCACCGTAAATCCGCCTTTAGGTTATTCCGACCATAAACTGCTTTCGACATCGAGTATTCTGCCAATCAGTGACAGAGAGGCGGCTAGGCTGCGCAAGATTTGACATTACAAATCTGCTAAATGGGAAGATCTCATGGAATATTTTCGAACTTTCCCTTGGATGGACGTTTGTTTTCGATCCGATAACCTATCTGACTGCGCCAGGGAGGTCTGCGATGTTATTTTGGCTGGTATGGAAGCTTACATCCCTTTTTCGAAGAAATGCCCCTCCAACGGCAAGCCTTGGTTTGACCGAAAATGCAAAGAAGCTGTTACTTCTAAACATTTTGTTCGTGCCCGGAGCAGATGCAAAGGAATTATCGACGAAACGAAGGAGGCACACAATCAACGAATTAGAAACAAACTTCTCGATTGTCCCAACAATTCCAGGTCCTTTTGGGCAGTTGCTAAGGCAGTTAGTCAAAATTTCACCAAATCCACCATACCACCACTTACACGGCCCGATAATTTCATTGCAACTACACCTGTTGAGAGAGCGAACTTGTTGGCTGAACTCTTTGTTTCACATTCTACTGTCGATTTCCAAGGAAAAACACCACCTACTATTCCCATATTGCAGTCAAAGATGCCCGATGTTGTCTTCAGACAGCGTATCATAAAGCGTATTTTAATGAAGCTAGACACCAAAAAGGCTTCTGGCTCTGACGGAATACCTGCCATTATTCTCAAAAACTGTGCTAGGGAACTAACACCAGTTTTCTGTAGACTTTTCAACCTATCCTACAGAAAGGGAATATTTCCGTCCTGCTGGAAATGTGCCACGGTTCAGCCGATACCTAAAAAAGGCAAGAAGACCTTGCCAAATAACTACTGACCAGTCGCACTGCTTTCAATAATATCGAAAGTCATGGAAAAGGTTATCAATCAGCATCTTCTAAAATATCTTGAACGATTCAATATTATTAGCGATTACCAATATGGCTTTCGTAAACATAGATCAACAGGAGATCTTCTGACTTATGTAACACATGTTTGGAACAACGCAATTGAACACTTTGGAGAATCTCGAGCGGTTGCTCTTGACGTATCCAAGGCATTCTACCGTGTTTGGCACGATGGACTATTGGCTAAGCTACGCTCTTGTGGTATGTCTGAAAAGTTCTGTTTCTGGCTCTCATGTTTCCTCAAAGAGCGTTCTTTACGAGTGGCAGTCGACGGATTTCTTTCTAACACCTTACAATCAACGCCGTGTGCCCCAAGGCTCCATACTGTCTCCTACTCTCTTTCTCATTTACATTAACGATCTGCTGGAAAAGACCGGGAATCCAATCTACAGCTTTGCAGATGACAGTACGCTTGTCTCTTCATTCACCTTGAACGCTCGGACATCGGCTGCTCAGGCGAATATCCGCAGACAGCAGGAGGTCGTTCAACTTAACAAAGACCTGAAAGAAATTCTATCTTGGGGTGACAGTAACCAAGTGGAATTTAACGCTACAAAAACCCAGGCGGCAGTTTTTTCTAAAAAAAATTAACGTTGCTGAACCCGACATAGTTATGTCGGGGCACTCCATTCCCCTAGCATCGTCGCTCAATTTGTTGGGCGTTAGTTTGGGAGCAAATATGTCCTGGCATGAACATGTTACAGGCATAGCAAGGAGAGCTTCTCAAAAGTTAGGAACATTATTTCGAACCAAAAAGCTGTACATTCCACAACAACTGGTAATTCTTTATAAAGCTCAAATTCGACCAACTATGGAATACTGCTCCCATGTTGTTTGGGCTTCGCTCCCAAACATACACTGTATTTGTTGGATTCTGTTCAGAGAAGAGCTGTTCGTCTGATTGGACACCCGCAACTGACCGGCGGCCTTTTTTCTCTGGAACATCGAAGAACGGTTGGCGACTTGAGTCTGTTCTACAAGTATTTTCATGGAAAGTGTTCGAAGGATATAGCCCGCTTAATTCCTTCCAAAGCGGTGCTTGTTAGAAATACACGTCGCGCTGGCGCTTTACGTCCGTGTGAGGTTCAGCTTGTTACTCCGCGTACAACGCTTTTCAAACAGTCTTTTATATGGAGAACATCATCTCTTTGGAATAATTTGCCTAGTGCTGTGTTTCCCACCGAGTATAATTTACAGCGATTCAAGTACAACGTGAATTCTTTAAGTCGCCATCTATGAGCATGTGCAGAATGTACCGGGGAGATTAAAATTATATACGGCTTCCTCACATTTTATTTATTTGAACTATCCTAGTGATGTCCGGGGCAAATATGAAAGGTAGCAACTTTGTAGAAATATCTCCTCCTCCTCCTCCATCTATAAACAGAGTGACTCCTCCTAATAAACAGAGTAATTTTTACTCCCAAGAATAATATTAATAAATTTTAATAATTAATAAATCCTTTTAAATACATCTGTTAAAGAGAAGAAAAAAAAAGAAAAATTAACGAAAAAAAAAGAAAAAAAAAACGACACAAAAAAAATCTTTTTATTGTATTTAGATTTACTCGAATTAGACGTATTTACTAACATTCAGGGATATAACTTGCTTTTTTAGCTATGTTCCCAAAGAGTGAACAACTTATGATGGTATTCGTTGTGTAAATTCATTATTTAAACCACCATTTACAAGAAACATAATATCTAATCAAGATCAAAAATTAGTTGGTTGGTCAGAACTATACCACGGTTTACACTGGGAGACTCGAGCTGTTAAAATTAATGAAATAGATAACATTTCAAAAGAAGGTTTACCAATCCCCATACCGATTTTGTACAAAGTCGAACTTTTTAAAGAAATTCTTGTATGAAGAATACATAAACAATATTTCAATTAAACTAGAGCCTAAATTAAGAAAATTCCAGAATGTTATATTCATAAGAATATTAATCAATGGGATTGTGCATTAGTCAATGCAAAATTATTGCATAATTATAGAAATTGTTGGAAATAAAAATAATCAGTAAATATTTGTTTTAACTATTCCTCCATATCAGACAAAAACTTCAATAAGGTTTATTGTTTTTTCTTAACCACAAAATTTAACTTTTTTTGTTAGAAGGGTATCTTCATCCTCTGAATCCATCATAGGATGTTCCGTGATGGGCGACTCCATCATCGATGGTTCCAAATTAAAAAGTTCCATGAGTGGTTCCGTTGTAGATGACTCCAAATCAGAACAATGCATGGCCAGTGAAAGAAGTTCTTCCTCATCCCAGTTTAACCATGATTTATCGATCGGTAAATAAGGAGGTGTGTGGTTCCGTCGTAGGCGACTCCAAATCAGAAAAATCCATGGCCAGTGGAAAATATTCTTCCTTATCCTAGTTCAACCATGATTCATTTATATTCAATATGAGATTGGAAGTGGCGACGATGGCTCCCATAAATCAGCAGTTGTAATATCATCAAATCATTTTTTAAAGGTTTACTTCTGATTAACGATCTTACGTTAGACTGGTTTTTATCGTTCCGGCTAACGGTTAATTCCCAAAATTCCTATTTTTTCCATCAACAATTTCAAGACAGTGCTTTTGTTATTAATGAAAATGTAGAACTTAGAACCGAATATTTTGTTGACGCTGACCAATTTCTAAGTAGTACAAGATTAAATTTTGATTTTGATTATGGGGATGCTGTCGAATTTGACAGAGAAAGAGAATTAGAAGTCCAAATTAGCACCCCACAATCTAGCTCTTATAATTTGGAACCGCGAACAAAAATTGTAAGAGAAGGGTTATTGGAAATTTCTGAACCTATTGCTAACACCTCGCCAGAATTTGATAATTCTAATAATAATCTTAATTTACAAAATCGTAAAATTATTAACAACACATCTCCGAATTTAGAATTGCAAAAAAAATATTTTAATATTAATGATAATAATTCAGACGAAAGTAGTTCAAACGAGCTTTTTCCAAATGAAAAAATGACAAATATCTGAAATAGTTCTGATGAGTCTTCTGACGATGAGTCAATTGTACCACCCCAAATACAAAATTTGAAAATCGATCGCATTATATCCTAAAATTGTAATTTAAAAGAAATTGACAAATTGTCTCAAAATTTGGAATTAGACGAAGATATTTTTTAATATTGACGAAAATTCAGTTTAAAATATTTCAAATAACTTACTTACAACTAGGAAAAACATAAAAAAGTGATTAAAATTTTTAAATTTTTCTAGTAATATTGATTCTGACTCAGATAACGAATCAATTTCTTTGGGTCAAATTAGGCCACCGATAACTTTATTATATTCTCAGTTTTCAATAATACCGCAAAATAATTCTAACTCCAATTCTCCTTTTCCAATTAAACTGTTCAATTGTGAGAAAAAAAATGTCAAAATTCATATTATACAGTAAATATTCAGATTAATAAGGATACCCAAACTGATAAAAATTAATCATTTGGCCTAAAATTCATTTAAAGTAACAGAAAAATGTAAAAGTAACCACCACCAGAAATGATTTTTAAAATTAGAAAGTTTGGAGTATGCTTTAGATAATTTATATAATAATCAAGACTCGTCATGCGAAGAGAAAAAAATGGAGTGGAATTAAAACTGTTTTTGATGACCTGACAACTTCAGTCTACCACCACAGATATGGCCCATATCTGACAAACTTGTAAAAACCCCTTTACAAGCAAGGATAATAAAAGAATAAGAATAATAACAAAAGAACACATGTGAACCAAAGAAACAAGTACTAAGAAACAAGGTAAAATCTTAGCTATAAACTGCAAAATAACCTAAAACTAACCCTAATACTCTAACTTAACCTAAACTAACAATCAGAAGAACATAATTATTTTTTATTTTTAATTAATATAAAAACCAATTTTGAATTATATGAACTCTCCTTAAATCCTGTCAATTGTATACACAGTGTGAAGCTTTTTAACATACAAGTTAAAATACATTACAACAGTTCAGATATTCTTAACACAATTGAAAAATGAGCGGAATAATTGACGAACAAGCTAACAAGCTAGCTGAACGTGATTCGGATAACTGAAGTTTATTTTTCAAACTTCTACAGGTTACAAAATTAATTCATGTAGATATCTCCCATATTGTTTGAATAGGTGTCATTCATACTATAGCTAAAGTCTGATCTCAATTTTCTCCCAATTTTAATTTTTAGAGGTAAATATTAAGAAATACAATCCTCTTAGAGGTTTATCTTATATTTCCCAATGAAATTGAAGGAAAACATGCTGTTGTCAACATACGTAACAGTGATAATTATTGCTTCTTCTAGTCAGTCGTCGCAGCTTTACACCCACGAGCAGGAGTGAGATTTGAAGTGTCATCTTACCCACATTTTGGATGTATCAGGTATTAATCTACCATTCAAAATAAGAAATATATCAAAATTTGAAATTCCAAATATGATTTCAATTAATGTTTTTGGGTTAGAAAAAATTAAAAACGGTTTCAGTACTAGATATGAAGTTATAGAACTACTAGACAATACAAAAAATAAATGAAATCATCATGTTAATTTACTATTAATTAGTGATGATAATGGGGAATTTTTGTTATATTTCTAATTTATCTAGAACAGTCTCAAGTCAACTATCTAAACGTCATAAAAAGAAATTTCTTTGTGATGGATATTTACAATAATTCCCATGCAATGATGATTTAAGGAGACATAACACATATGACTGTGACCACGTCAATTTAATTTACTATCAGAAAAACTTAAAGTTGATAAATTTGGTTTTTTGGTGCCTGGAAATATTGCGGCATACTTTACAATATTCAAAAACTAAATTCTTTTTGTCATTTATGCAGACTTTGAATGTATTCTTAAATCACTAAATAATAAGGTAAATTATTTTGAACTTCTTCCCTCTTAAACAATGTGAACATATTCCGTATTCATTTGCATATTATATACAACGTTCTTTTGGCGGCAGTCTTTCCAAATATGAAGTATATAGGAGTCTGGACTGTGACTAAGTTTTTATTAAATTATTAAAAAAAAATGTATATAACATCCGTAATAAATATTTAAATATAATTAAATCTATAAATAAGTTAAGTGCATTTGAGAGATTATATCACAATTATACAAATGAGTGTCACATTTGTAACAAAATTATAAAAGCTGAAAGTGATAAAGTTGTTGACCATTCTCACTGAACAAATTTTTATAGAGGACCTGCACATTCTAAATGTATTTGACCTTTAAAAGACCCAATTTTATTTTCATTATTTTACACAACTTAAAAAATTATGAAGCACATTTATTTATCAAAAATTTATGTCAACACAAGGAACAATTGAATGTAATTGCTCAAAATGAAGAAAATATATTTCATTTTAAAAATACATCAATGTAGGTTCATATTTTAATAAAAGAACTAACAAGCTAAAACAAAAACAGTTTTGTATACGATTTGTAGACTCATTTTAATTTTTACTATATTTTCTATCAAAATTATCTGAAACTTTAAAAGATGAAAAATGTCGAGAATTATTATTATTTTTTTTTCCTAAAAAGAAAAAGTTTAATTTAATTCGACAAAAAGGAATCTTTTCATATATACATATTGATAGTTATACAACTTTAAATGAAGACAAGTTACTAAAAAAAATGACAGTTTTTATAATGACCCAATCGATAAATACATTAGTGAAGATTAATATAAAAAAGCTGTAAATGTGTGGAATGTATTCGATTGTAAATCCATAGGACAATATTTGGATATTTATTTAAAATCAAATATGTTGCTTTTAGCAGATATTTTCGAAAATTTAAAAAAATCTGTTTGAATACCTATAAACTAGAACCAGCACATTATTATACTTTTCCTGGATTGTTTTGACGTATGCCTTAAGTACACTGGAGCAGAATTAGAGTTATTAACTGATCCTGATATATTACATGTTTTTGAAAATACGAGTAGCATAAGAGGAGGAGTTAGTACCTGTATTAGTAGAAAATTCATCGCAAATATAAGTTTGTTAAAAATTATGAGTCGCCTGAACCTAATAAATATATTTTATACTTAAAAGCAACAAATTTATATGGTTATGCAATATCTCAATATCTTTCACAAAAAGATTTTGTCAAGTCAAGTCAATTGACAACTTTAATGTCACAGATATTTCAGACATACCTGAACAAGGTTATGTTTTAGAAGTTGACTTAAATCCAATCAATTTACATGAATGTCACAATGAATTTCCTTTGTGTCCTAACACCTGAAAACCTAGTTCTGAGCATGCAAAATTAATTCCGAAATTGCTAAATAAAGTTATCTCATTAATTATACTTGATTAAAACAATATATTCCGAATGGACTAAAAATAAGTAAAGTTCATAGAATCTTAAAGTTAACTCCATCACCTTGGTTAAAGAAATATATAGATTTAACCACTAAATTGAAAAATGATTCTAAAATGAGTTTGACAGAAATAATTAAAAACTAGCTAATACCAGTATATATGGTAAAACCATGGAAAATGTTAATAAAAGATCAGGTATTCGATTATTTACTCAATGGGAAAGAATTCAAGAACAGATGGATCGAATAATCTAATTGCAAAACCACATTTTAAAAAGGCAGTAATTTTTAATGAACATTTAATTGCTATTCAAATGCAAAAGACACTAGTTGAATATGACAAACCAGTTTATGTTGGATTTTCTATTTTAAAGATTTCTAAAATTACAAGGTACTTTTTTTATGATTTCTTAATACCATTATATCAAAGATAATGTGAAGTTATTATGCACAGATACTGGATACTTGGAAATTGAAACAGATATTGCCAATGAAGACAAGAAACATTATATTGATAAATTCGACACTTCTAGTTTTAAAGTTTTTAAGATACACATAGAAAATAATTCTAAAACCTTTTACACATATTTGTTATATGAAGAGTTTGCTTTGTGCAGTATTTCAGTATTCAATCTTACTTCAAATAGTAAGCTTTAAATATATGTTTAGAATAGAAGAAAATAAAATATATTACTGTAGTGTTTAAATATTTAAGTGGATGTATGAAGATTGTCCGATCGATGAACATTATAAATTTTAGAAAAATTTATAATGCTGAGTGCTTGAGATGATATAAAATGAAAAATGTGTCTGTGTTCCTTGTGTGTTTTTATAATTTTAGTACAAATTGTAGTTGCATACTAAACATATATAAACAGTAAAATAAAGGACGTCTGTTGGTCTATCATTTACACGAACTTTTGTTATTATCTCTTTCTGATAATAAAAATATCAAAATATTGATGGATGCTTCAATTCGATTCTGCAATTCGTATTATTATATTATATATTTAGACAAACTTTATATGTACATAATCTTTATAGTGTGACATATAGTTTGGTCTGTTTCACAAATGATACAAATGTGACATCAGATGAATAATTTCATGACATGAATCTGAGAAAAATTAATGATAATAGGACACGTCTTTCCTTATAAAATGTTTAATGTAGAAGAAAATAATAAATATTTCAAAATATTATATTATTAAAACAACAACACCACTTTTGACACAAATTATATGGAAAAGTGTACAAGAAATAAACATGATAACATTTTTAATGAATTTATTATAACTAAATCTTCCAATTTTGAAAACAATGAAACATAAGTAATTTATCATATGTTTTAAATTTTTTTTTATAATATATATTATCTTTATTCCTTTTCTCATTAGGAATTATATATTAAAAACTATATAAAATATGATAAAGTGTTTAAACCAGTCAACAAAATCTGTAACTATTGGATGATTTTTACCAAAAGTTGTTATTGGTGGACGAAACGGATTCAGGGTATTTTCAAGTGAGAAAGAGTGGAAGAACTTGCCGAGATATCAAGGTGTTCTTGTCAGTAACTTTTATTCATTTAATGGTGATACAACCCCTCTTAAATTTGATAATATAACAATATACTTCAAAAATACAATTAGTTTCCATTTGTAAAAGTCCAAAAACGTTCTGACATTATATGTGTCTTGCTTGTGGTTCTGGGGACAAATTATAGGAAATAACTACAGAATTGGAATTTTTAAAAGACAAAGGGTTTTCAAAATATTTTAAAGTGTTTAAATCAAATAATTATTCAGGAAACGTGATTTCACAAGTTTACAACGTTATAAATTCAAATAAAAATCCAAATAGTGAACATGTTTGTGTCATATTGGAGCTGTTGTCTTATTATTCCAACGAGTTGGAAAATAAATTAACACTAAATGGAAGAAATATAAAAGTTTACGAAAAAATCGATGAATTTCAACGAGGAACAAAATAAGGCTTATTTACAAATCTTATGGGACTTTGCTTACCCTAGTGCACGAGAAAGTGAGAAAAATAGTATTTAGATTAGGTGCGATATAAAAAAAGAATTAAATATTGTGAAATTATTATTTCTAAAATTCTTGATAGAAAACATAGAATGTTAATGTATAATGAAAGATTTAATATTAAGAATTATTTTAAATAAACATATACATTATATATTTAATATATAATGATTAGGTTTAATGTTAAGAATTATTATTAATAAACACATAAAATGTATAATCAAAAGTTAAATCTTAAAATTATTACATACAATTTAATTTTAATTTTGGTTTTATTTCTTATGAAATAAAAAAATTACAATACATCATTCTTTAGAATCCTTAAATTATGACTTTAATCAAATCCTAACCATTTAACAAAAACTCTTGTTGTTTCTCTATTATAAATTATTTTCTCAAATCTGTTTTCAAAATTTGCTGGCTTTATAGCCTTACTGAAAACTTGTTTCATAGCTAATGTTACATCCTTCCCACTTCTGCTTTGAATCAGTTGTGACCAAACATAGTTTGTAATTGTATTTATTACTACTAGAATATATCTATAGGAATTGTTTAATAATTGGCATAAAGTTGCATTTTAACTTAATCAGCTTACCATAAATCGTTTACCCATTCACAATTGTTCTTCTTCGATAATAATTTTTTCAGTTGGTTTATCTAATTCTTCAACAACAGTTTCCTTTATATTTATATTGACATTTTCTTAGTAATGCTTAGTCGGGGATATCTTAATTAAATAATAATCGAAGGTATAATAATTCATTTAACCATCGAATCAACCTCATATTTAATCTCTTTAATTTTATAATATTTCTGGAGAGTTTCAATTGATTTATTGTTGTTGTTTTGAATTTTTTCGACTTTACTTTTAAGTTCTCCCGCTTTTACGTTAATTTTAGTCTTTAAAAAAACCTTTGTTAAATTATTTACATCACTTCTCACTTCCCTTAATGTAGAATTTAAATCCACTCATGCAAATTTCATTGTATCTTTAAATTCTTTTCCAGATACCTCAATCGCCCTTTGAATCATATTATTCAAAGATTCTATTTTCCCAGCTGATCGCTCACATTTTTTATTTCTAATATATTCGTTATAATTTTTGACCCTAAATCTTCATATTTTTAATTCTTCCTTCATTTCTGTCAATTTTGTTGCTTAGTTCTTTTTTAAGAGCTTTAATCGCTTCCAACAGAACATATTTTTCTTTGAGCAATTCGTCATCTGTAATAGCTTTAAAATATTTTCATCGTTCTAACTGGCTGAAAATCTTCTCGATTTTTTCAGTTTTTTTTTTGCAATTTTCCTTAGTATATTTTTTCTACTACAGGTCTTACTTCTTCATTTAAAGATCCTATCTGTTTCAATAATTTAACATCTACATTAGTTTGGTATTTTATTTCTAGATTATGCAATTGTGCCAAAATCTCGTCAATACTCTCACTATTTTTTGTAAAACAAATAAATTGTTGTTTGAAACTTCTTTTATAGTTTTGATTATTTTCTGTTAATAATCCTTTGTCCTGAGAAACTAACCTACTTATTTTTTTTCCTAACTCATAATCATTTTACACTATCATTTTTGTGTACTAAAAGTAGACCTATCAATAATCTCAATATCTTTATTCATCTCATTATGAATTTTTTAATAATTTTCAGCTTCCTCTGCAATTCTATTACTATGCTTACCTGTGGAAGTTTGAAACTTTATTACTATATCCCTAGAACTATCATCTTTCATTTTATCGATTTGTGTTTTATCCTCGAAGCAAATTCTCAACAGGATTAATAGTTTTGGATCTAGTGATACCTTTCTTTTGGAAATAAGGTCCAAGTATTGTCGCATACTTGTATGAACCATTTTCGTGAACTTGTTGGGATCGTGATTCCTACCATATGCGTTAGTTCTTTTTAAATATTCATATAATTATTAATATCGTTTTGTTTATAGCTAACAGGTTCTTTTTTAAGCAACTCATAAACCTGCTGTACCTGGATACCTTATACTATCAACTTTTACTTCTTTACCAATAATTTTAAGAAGTTTTTTTTTGTAATAGTCCTTTTCATTTCATAATCGGAAACTGACGATCAAATGTATGTTCTGTATCTCTTACAGCATCATCAATACACCGAGGAAAGAATTCATTAAATTGTTCCGAGTACTCCAAAATACGAGTATCAGAAAGATCGTGAGGTGTTGATTCTAATGATTGTGAAGAAGATGTGGTTTCTACTATAACATTTGTTTGTAATTCAAATTATATTTGACTGGTAGTAAAATCATTGTTAAGAAATGATGGTATTTCATATTGAAGATTTAGAGTTTTCCCACACTTCTTGTTTTTTTGTGGAATTGATGTGTCAGCGAAAATATCTTTCCTTGGTGATGATACTTCAGCAGTCAAGTCTTTTCGCGGTGTTGAAGATTCATAAAACTTTCAAATTAATGTATACTGCTCTTCTGTTAGGTAAGCTGGCTCAATTTTCTTAAACGTTAAAACTAGTTTATGTAAAGGTTGTGTAGTTGGTCTATAGTTCTAGATTGTGCCTCAAACCCATTTTGCCAAGATTTCGCTTATTTTTAAAAGTCATTCTCTTACAAACCGTACACCTATTTTGACTTCACATTTTTGATTTGCCTGAAAATTTTTTTATGGTTTGTATACATGAAATTAGTTGACACGTGTATATAGAGATATTTTTTCCAAATGTATATTTTGTAAAATATGGATTTTATAAATTATCGTATATGTATTAAGCGCACAGTTGTTTCAAAAAGAGGCAATTTTCACAAGTTTTGTCGGTCATATCTTCTTCAAAAATTTACTATAAATTTAAATCTAGCCCACGATCCTAAGTAATAGGTATTTATTTAGTTCAGGATAGTTCAGGTTAGTTCAGGTTACCATTATATTCGCTATGTTTTAATATTAAATAAAAACCCATATTTTTGAAAAGTGGGGTCTCTATTAGGTCGAAAAATATTAAATAATGTCGAACGCGCGTGCCACTTGTAATCAGTCTTACTCGGCACGCTGATGCATTTCATTGTTTGCGCAATGCTTTTTTGTGTAGTGTTTATTATCAAAATTCCGTGAAAAACGTGAAGTTTAAAGAGCAAAATACCAAAATCATTAAAATTTTTAAAAGGGTCAAAAATCCGAACGGATAGAAGTTTGAATCCTTTTAATTTGTCTCCTCATCTAAAAATACGAAATAAGGAGACTCTCGGGAAAGTCCTGGAGAAACATTTGTTGGCGTTAAATAAGCCTACAACAGAAGAGTCTCTTGAACAAAAAATTTGTAACACGTGCTGCTGCAATTTGTCTAAATTACGTAACAACAGAGAAAACAGCATTGAGTCTCAATCAAACCAGAAGATATGTTTCACTATTATTTATACTTCACAATCAAATTTCTGAACTAATATTCAAGCAATTTACGAGCTAATTACGTCTGTGTCGTGACGATATTTTTCCCAACAAGGAATAGGATTTGATCGGAACTTGACCTATCAAAAAGAAAGTTTCTCAAAAACACTATTCGCCTAAAAAAAATGAAACAGATATCTGAAGCAATATCAGAAAAAATTTTCCCCACTGGTATCAATATAAATGAAAATATCGTTGAGGAAAATGATGAAAATAATATATTGCAAATTTTAAAAGACGAATTCAACACAACCAAAGAACGCGGACACAAATTAAAGACTGGTTTTTACAACAACATCATTTTCCTTCCGCTACGATTCACATGAACATAGCTGCAAAGAAAACTGTCGAAGAAAAAGGAATCTTACCCGATTCTAGCCCGAAGAGCCATCCGTCATTAGAAAAAGAAGTCATCATCAGCCTCTATCCGCCCACTTCTGGACATAGGCCTCTTTCATGTTTCTCCATCTTCTCCGGACCGGAGAAGAAAAGTATTAGTATTTAATAATCAGTTTATATCAAGTTGATGAGAATAATGCCAGGAAAAAAGATTATGATTCTGTGAAACTAAATGACAAAGGCGTACACGTGCAAAAACGATTACTTTGATAAATTGGAAAGAACTTTATCAATGGTTCACGGAAAATTACCTTCAAGGCAAATGTAGTTTTTCCAAATTCGCAGCTTTACGGCCGAAACATTGCGTACTAGCAGGTGCAAGTGGCACCCATTCAGTCTGTGTTTGTGCTATCCGTGAGAACATAAAATTAATAATCGAAAGGTCAAATATTAAAAAACTTACAGCCGATACTCTAAACCCAATAAAATCATGACTGTTTGAGAGGTATGATTTGCTTTGAAGCATCAACAAATTGTTATTTTGGAACTTGCTCTGAGTGTCCTGGTGCAACGCATCTTATAGATGAAGTAGAAAACATTTTTGTGCAAAATTTTACTGACAAAATCACTTACATGGACAAACCTCAAGTTATGATATCCCCACTTGATGAATGTTTACAAACATTAAGGACAGGTTTAAAAAAATTACTTCTGCATTCAGTCCCTTAAAAAAACAAAAACGATTTTATGAACAATAAAAAAAAGAGTTGATAGAAAAATATTGCATTGTAATCTGTGATTTTTTCTGAGAACTAGGCTTTTGTTGTTAAAGATTCTGTGCAAATCATTCATTGGAATAACAACCAGGGAACGGTGCACCCATTTGCAATTTACTACAAGCATGAAGACGGCGAAACTCGAATAAAAGGTTTCGTAATTATATTTGCATGTTTGCGTCAGGATACAATTGCCGTTCATGTGTTCCAAAAACATTTAATAAATTTTATCAAAAAAACTTCAGCAAAAATAAAAAAATTATATATTTTTCTGACGGAACAAATGCGTAATACAAAAACAAAAAAAATATTATCAATAATCAAAGATTTTGGTTTAGCTGCAGAAGTGGCACTTTTTTCCAACGTCCCATGGCAAGGGTGCGTGCAATGGCTTGGGTGGGACTTTGAAAAGGTTGGCTGCTGGAAGCAGCCTCAAAGAGTAACCAATCCAGTGCAAACGCCAAAAGAATTATTTAAATGGGCAACTGAGTCTCTTCCTAACATGTCATTGAAATTTATAGAGAATAAAGGATATGTTAAAGAAGCAAACAAATTAGAGGCAAGATTTAAAATGGCTCTAACTATAAAACGGATGTTGACATATTGCGTGATACGACTCACGAAAAAAAAACCAAAGGCGAAGCATTTTTCTTTGCAGGAACATTCAACTGAAACTGAAGATATGAAATAATTACTTACTTTGTAACATACCGTCGAAAATTATATTATATGTATTATTATATCATATCCTCGCAAATAACTGTGCTTATGACTATATTTTATAATCACTTGATTTATTTTAATACTCCGATCGTTTTTATCATAAAAAATTGTAATATTCGATTTCAGCTGTTCCAGTATTCAATAATTACGTTCCTAAGTGTGCATTTGAACATTTAGTCTAATAAGGAGGATCACTTTCTACTTGTTCGTTTTTTGGATAATGTATATATAATTTTCATATAGAAGTACTAAATGGATGACCTTTTAAAAGCAAGAAATGAGCGTAAACGTGAACGAGACTCCATTAGAACTCTATGCACGCGGCGTGCGCTTATGACGCGCACTCGAAATTATTTAATAATTTCCGACCTAATAGTGACCCCACTTTTCAAAAATATAGTTTTTTTAAATTAAAACAGCGAATATAATGGTATTTTTTTTACAATTTCCTTGAATTTTATTTTTATTTTATATATCTTATTAAAATATCACAATTAAATTTGCATTGGCGCGAATCAATTATTTTGTTTTTATTAATATGAAACATAGTTATACATTCGATTATGTTTCATATTAATAAAAACAGTCCGTATTCTTATGTGTTTCCAAACAAAAATAATCCTTTACTATGCTCTGATTACAACAGACTACAGCATAAAATATTATTATAGAATTTGATTTTATTTCTTATGGTGAAATTATATTTTGTTCATTATCTGATTCAAAGAATCCAATTTTTTTAATGATTTGAAAAGATGTATTTAAATACTTATATTTAGATTGGTATAACGATTTTGAATAAGTATATAAATTTTGAAATCGTAAGCAATTAGGATCTTCAATTAAGCTAATAACAATATTTGTCTTGCCACATCCTGATGGTCCAACAATAAACCCTCTTTTGTTATTTGCATTAAACAATTTTTCATATTTTCTGATACTGTTTGATGAAGTATCACGATCTTTAATTAGTATTGAACAAGGTTGGGTTTCGATTCCTATAACGTATATATACGAGTATATATATATATATATATATATATATATATATATATATATATATATATATATATATATATATATATATATATATATATATATATATATATATATATATATATATATATATATATATATATATATATATATATATATATATATATATATATATATATATATATATATATATATATATATATATATATATATATATATATATATATATATATATATATAGTTATTTGACGGAAACAGTCGTAATATATAATATCTAATGCATATCATAAAAGATACGGGTACAAAAATTGAAAGAGGCCGCTAAATACTATACTAAATAAATTACCATTTTAATTACATGTGCCAGGTTTCAGTTTTTGTGAACCTGTAGCGAAATTTAAAAAAAGACTTATAAGAGGTGATAAACGAATAAATTTGTCAGATGAAGTATGTAAGGAACATGACTTACAGTCAAATGATATAATAAGAAGACACATTGCTGATCAGTTATTATCTGAAAAATCTTTGATTGGATTCAAAGCTAACGACGACTGAAGACTGGTATGATAATATTACAACTGATAATTCATGGGAGGTCTCGTCGCCACTTCCAATCTCCGGATACACACCTCCTTATCAGTCGATTGATGAATCATGTCTTAACTGGGATGAAGAAGAACTTCTTCTAGGAGCCAGGGAATTTTTGTAGTTTGGAGCCTATCACGGAAGATCCTATGATGGAATTAGAGAATAAAGATGATCCTCTAACAAAAAGAGTTAAATTTTGTGATTAATAGACAACATTTAACCATTTTGAAGTTTTTGTCTGCTTTGGGGAGTAGTTAAACAAATATTAACTGATTTATATTTTTATTTCAAACAATTTTTATAATTATCCAATAATCTTACATTGACTTATTAGTCAATGCCATGGAATAATATTCTTATGAAATTTGCTTTTTCGTAGCATAAATTCGTTATGGAGATTGGCAAACCTTTATTACATCTTTTAAAATGTTATCTATTTCATTAATTTCAACTCCCAGTCTAAACAATGGTATAGTATAGTTGTGACCAATTAATCAATTTTTAATCTCCAACAGATATCATATTTCTTGTAAATGGTGGGTTAAATAAATAATTTGCACCACCAATACCATTATAAATTGCCACCTTTTGGCAACATGGCCAAAAGAGCAAATATATCCCTGAATGTCAATTAACACGGCTAATTCGAACAAATCCGTGTTTGATACTGAAATAAAAATGATCAATAAAAAGATTGTTTCGGATCCGTTCGGGTTTTTTGTTTTTTTTTTTTCGATAATTTTTCATTTTTAATGTTACAGAACACTTATAAGATTCCGTGTCCGTCTGTCTGTTTGTCTGTCTGTCACATCCGATTTTCTCCGAAAACATTTGACATAGAAAGATGAAATCTGGCCCTAATATAGGAATTAATGGCCTCATCAGAGCCGTGTAGTTTTGAAAGTTAAAATCTGACTTAAGGGGTTAGTTTTGGGGGATGAAATCGAAAGTGATTTTTTTTTTACCAGGCCATCGAGTGGGGTGTCAAATGAAAGCTTGTAAAAAGACGAGTTCAAAAATATATATAATGTAATACTTGCGCACAATTATCTTTATATTATTTTTAAAAAAGTGCGAAAAATCGCTAGGGGGCCTTATCTCGAAAAGTACTGATCAAAAAATTTTGAAAAAATTCTGGGATATTCTCTACAGGGTGTAGATTGAACGAGAATTATCACCTTTAGTAATTTATCTGGTACATAAAAAAAAAAATTCAAGGTCATCAGTTTTTCACTAAAGATCGGAAAAAAACTTTGTTGAAAACTCATTTCGGATGTATTTTGTGAAGTCACTGATCATTTTATACTTCCGTAACGAAAATTTTTGTTTTAAAGCAATCAACGTACGGAACGCTAAGTGCGCAAGTCCAACTTGCACTTGACCGGTTATTTAATTATTTTTCCTTTTCTTCAGCACATATATACATCATAATTTGGGAGGAGGATATCTATATTAATTTTTAAAATGCATTAATATTAATCTTAGGAGCAAGAATTACTGTGTTTGTTGGGAGAAATTACTCTGTTTGTGAAAGGAGGATAAGGAGAAGGTATTTTCACAAACTTCCTACTGTAATGGTATAAACGATTTTTTTTAACGATTTTTGTTTAATTCTGGTATTTAATTAATTTTATTTATTTAATAAAAAATTAATATTATTTATTTAATAAAAAATTAATATTATTTATTTAATAAAAAATTTACCTTGTATTCGTTGGTCAGGACTACACATATAAAAAGTACAGAATGTTTAGGGGCTGTATAGATTACTGAAGAATGTCAGTAACAGAAAGAATTATTAGTAAGTTTTTATTAAAAAGGTAATAAAATATTCGTATGAAAAATCGTAAACAAATTTTTTTTGGAAAATTTATTTCGGTTAAGAAATGTATTCTACATTATTTACTTCGATTACATAATGCCTACAGTCGATCACGTGGGAGTAACATAATTTCCAGCTTAAACAGCTGTACATGTACCATGAGTACAGTAAGAGCTATGTATATCATAAATGAGAAGCACAATGTACAATAAACTCTTTAAGGGCATTATAAATAGAATTATTCGCTTCGATTAATATTATTGTTAAAATAATTAAATTGTTAGGTAATTTTTTGACTGATTATTTTTATTTTTGATGTAAACAGGACTAGACCTTATTTCCAGTAGAAAAAACATTAGACCATTATTTTTGAATAAACTCATTTTTGTTAATCTAATTGCCAATGGAAAATTTTAAAAAGTTTATCACGTTATTTTTAAGATTTAAGTCTCTTGGTTCCTTGACTGCTCGCACGCCCCATCGATCACAAGAAGTGCCTCCGGTGTTTCATAATTTTTTGATTAAATTTCCATGAATGCTCAGCACACAGCGCAAGGAACTAAGAAATGAGCTTTACATTTCAATATCAAAAAAACATTCAAATATTTGCACAAATGATTATTCCATTAAAATGAAATTTGCTCAGGTAGGGCGGGGGTTTTATTCAAATTGGCTTTCTTTCGCAATAATGCTCGATATCAGCCCGGGGGTGGAACGTCGTAGCTGCGAGAGGAAACGATGAAACGAAAATATTGTTCTGCGACTGTTAAGAAAAATGCGGGTTTTCCTTATCCTAATCCAACACTTGTTTGTTTTTGTCAAGTCATTGCCACTTTAGGGTGGAGTATGGATGGAAGATATAACTTTCTTTATTTTCATTGAACGAAAATAATGTATTCGTATCGATAAATTTAACGTTGTGGATTACAAAGGCATTATTGCTACTATTTAGCCAATTAAATCCTATTTTGACAGTTATTGACATAATAAAATTGTAATAATGGAATTTACTTTTCATTTTATTTATTATATATTAAACGTATGCATATATATATATATATATTTATATATATATATATATATATATATAATATATATATATATATATATATATATATATATATATGTATATATATATATATATATATATATATATATATGTATATATATATATATATATATATATATATATATATATATATATATATATATATATATATATATGTATATATATATATATATATATATAATATATATATATATATATATATATATATATATATATGTATATATATATATATATATATATATATATATATATATATATATATGTATATATATATATATATATATATATATATATATATATATATATATATATGTATATACATATACATATATATATATATATATATATATATATATATATATATATATATATATACATAAATATATATATATATATATATATATATATATATATATATACATATATATATATATATATATATATATATATATATATATATATATATATATATATACATATAAACAATATATTTTATATGATATAAACAATTCATCTACCGCTCTGTAGCTTAGACAGCCTCAAAAAATAAAGGACAGGCATGCCAGAAGCACAAATTGTTATATCTTACTGATCTGTGATATGTAGAAATAAGAGTCTTGTTGGTATTCCAAATTTTTTATTTGAGTAATGTTCAATATACTACCTAGTTTCATGCTTAACTTCAGTGCATCTTCAGGCTGGAGCCTGTAAGACAAAGGAGAAAAAATGCAAACAAACGAGAATCCATTCGAACGTAACATTCAAAAAGTTAAAATTTTCAAACATTTTTCATTACAATATATGTATATCCAAGAGAAATTCAGTTTTTGCTGGTTTTGTAGTTTTTGGGATTGTAAGTTTACACGATTATTTTGTGTTCAGATTAAAATATTTTTTTAAAATAATGTTATGTTGAAGTTATTTCCTCAATATATAAATCCTTAAATCTATAAATTAATATAGTTTGTATAATTTTTACTGATCGATGTATAATAGACTACGTCTCCATGTTGAATCTGTAAAACTGTGCATTTTCTTCATCAAATGAATAGATGGACCCATTCTTCACTAATACGAAAGTTCGTGTTACTTATTTAAAAGATGTGCACCTTTTTACTTTGCCTTCAGTATATTTCAATATTAATTTACTTAAGATACTGGAGCTCTAATTTTAATTTTTCACAACATAGTTCTCAAATGTTAGCATTTTGAGTAAATTTACGGTTCCTCTAAAGTACATTTTCCAGATTCATGTTTAACAACCCTCAGTAATATATGTAGGTAAATTTTTTCATTTTTTTCAAAATTTTTTAAAATATTTTTCAATGTAACTAATAAATATAATTTTTGTTTTGACTTCAAAAATATAAAATTCAATTATTAAAACAATTTTGTCAATTTAAAACTGAGTTTTTTTGGATATATATTGCATTGAAAATTCTTTGTATATCTTAACTTTTTGAATGTTAGCTTGGAATGGATTCTTACCATTTGCATTTTTTCTCCTTTGCCTTACAGTCTTTAGACTGAAGATGTGCTGAAGTTTAGAAAGAAATTGGTAGCATATTGAACATTATTTAAATAAAGAATTTGGGATTTCAAGAACACTTTTCTTTCTACTGCCCAAATGCACAATCTTGAGTATTTATCTTACTGATTGTTTAGCAAAGAGAATATCACAGTGGCTAAAAATTACTATTAGACATCGCAGATATTACGGTCGTATCCACATATATAAAAATCAGTATCAGCTACCAAAATGAATAAAGTCCTTATTTAAGGCGTTATTTACTGTTCTTTCATCTGTCACACGACTTTGGGACGCCTTTTGTTCTATTACGACTCATCAACCGAGTTAAGGTCTACAAAGAAGAAAAGAAAACTAAAAGTACTTATCGCAGTACTAGCGCAAGAAATCAATAAGATACAATAAAACAAAATTAAGCTTACAGCAGCCAGAGATACAAATTACAAATTGTATCTTACTAAATAAATTATAGTTTTATTTTCTGATCGATTAGGAATTTCAGACCCCTAAGAGTTTTTAATACAGTTATAATTTCTTCCTGTGTACTTTATGTTTGCAATTTTTCATTTGTGATGTTTGCGTTATATATTTTCTAAGTTTTAAAAAATTAGTAAGTCAAAATTTTAACAACCGGCAATTAAAAAATTATTGTCTCATTATTAAAGTTAACAAAGAGAATGTTAATACCCTTGATAACAGTTAAAATTCGATATAATAAGAAATGGTTTTTAATGATATATCAGTTTTAAATAGCAAACAAATAATTGAATCAGTGATACAGAAATTTATAATCCAACAGGATATAGAAGGTTTTCTAAAATTATTAGGTCATTCAGTTACTGTTTTTTCTGGACCTAGAAACATTAACGATGTGTTTTTTTCTAGAAAGGATTAGCTACAATTTTGTTATTTATAAAAAACTGCAAATAAAGGGGTAAATATTTTCAACTAATAACAATATAGGGAAAATTTAATGTTGATTATTTCTAAGTTGGGAATGTGGAATCTTTGACACAATGATACTACTCAGTATATATCACCACTACAGCAAACACTTTATTTTTGCACTGAGTGCAAAAATAAAGTGTTTGGTGTAGTGGTGATATATACTGAGTTGATTATTTCTAATGAGATATAATATACCTCTGAAGTCTGTTATTCATAGGAAGACCATTGGTAAAAGCTTCTGCACTATTTTTTTTTTATCCTAAAACGATCTGACAGACTCAGGTTTAGCTTCATGACTTTTAGATCAAAAAATATGGATATAAACTGTACTTAAGCAATTTTAGATAAAAATGGTTTTTTAAATACGTCTTTATGGGAAGAGGAAATCTTTCATGTTGTTTTTGTTGGTTGTTAAATAAATTTGTAGATAGAGTATTATTAACGGTATGCTTATTCTTCTTCTTAAAGTGCCTATTCGGTTCGAATGTTGGCAATCATTCTGGCTATTATTACTTTACCCACTGCAGCTCTAAAAACACCGGTAGTATTTGTTGAGAACCAATTTCACAGATTGTTTAGCCAGGAGATACGTCTGCGTCCTGATCCCCTTTTTCCAAAACCTTTCCTTAAAGTATTTGCTGTAGTAATCCATATCTATGGGAATTTCTCATTATGTGTCCTAAATACTCCAATTTTCCCACTTTAACAGTTTCCATAATTTCCAGTTTCTTGTTCATGTGACGTTAAACATCCTCTTTGGTAAAATGGTCAGTATAAGAAATTTTCAAAATTCTACGATGTAGTCGTAATTCAAATACCTCAAATTTCTTAGAAATGGCGTCAGTCAGCTTCCAAGAGTCCACACCACAAAGGAGGACACTGAAGATATTTTTTGCTAGCTTTTTGGATACGGCAACGAATTTCCTGCGAATGATCCCACTGTTCGTTTATCATGGTACCTAGATATGAATATTGTGGAGTGCTTTGTTTTGTTGATTGTTAACCATTAACAATTTAGCAGGAACCAGAGACTTGCTGATTACCACGTACTTTGTTTTGTTGATATTAAGTTCCAGGCCGTATCGATTACTAACTTCGTTTATTTTTGTCATAAGATGTTATAGACCCTTTCAGTTATCAGCCATAACCGCCGTATCGCTAGCATAACGAATATTATTTATTCACTCCCCATTAAGCAGCATTCCTTCACCAACCTCTTTCAGTGCCTCTCTGAAGATTTGCTCAGAGTATATATTAAACAATAGTAAAGATAAGACACAACCCTGCTTTACTCCATGCTCAATCGATATTGCTTCCGAGCGTTCCCTTTCTGCTTTAATAAATGCCATCTGGTTCCAGTAGAGGTTGCCAATAATCCACAGACTCTATCAAAGGCCTTTTGATAGTCGATCAGGCACAAATATACGTCACAAGTGACGTCTCTACATCGCTGAATCAAAAGTTGCACAGACAACAAGGCCTCTCTGGTTCTCAAAGCACCACGAAAACCGAATTGTGTAGCTGACATGTTTTCTTCACACAACTTGTGTGTGCTTATTGGTAAATTCATTTACCTTACCGGATGACTAGCTTGAATTATTAGCATTTCCTCTTGAATTTCTTAGTTTTCAACAGAGATACCCTTAAATGGTAGACGAACGGTAGTTTGTCCATAATAATGGACTTTCACATTTCTCAATACTCGATTATTTCAATATTAAATTTACTTTCCAATAGCTCGATAAGGGAAAATAAACGAATTATGTCGCCTCTAAGATCATCAGACTGCAATCCATGTAATTTGCCGTTATATAAAAATTTAGTATACAAAAATAGAATTATGGAAAATTCTACAGACAAGAACATTTTTTATTATTTGAAAAGTGGATTTTTAAATCAGCTTTTATATGGGCCCTACTTAGCAAAACTTTTTAATGGGTACTGTAACCAGGTTAAAATAATTCCACACAAAACACCCTGTATATACGAAATATATCTCTTTATTTTGCCGCTTTTATTTAATTATACATTTTAATGAATTTTATCTTGGTGAGTATTACATATTGATGAAAATAATGTCAATTTCCATTTGCCTATTTACCTAATAGATAAATAAAACAAACATTGTTAAAAGCTTTTACTCGATATTATTTGTAAAAACCCAATATATACAAAACAATAATAGAATCATAAAACAACAGGTGTATGTATCTAAATAATTATTCCTTTAATTGATTTTGTTTGGTGTAACTAATTTTATCATTTTTAACCAATAAAATAGGTAAATTATTTTGAATTCGAAGGTTAGGGATATAGTTACACAATAGATATCCTGGAAAGAATTAGCTACCATAGCAAACTATCTTAAAAAACAGTAATACCATTATTTTTATACTTTATTCTATAGAAATGGTTTATGTATAAACCAGGTGTTGTCTTGTTAATAGAAAGCTGGAGCGGAGGCAGGTAAAATTACATTTCAAAAATTGCCACAAAGAATGGAAAAATAGTTTCGCAGAGTAAAAATTTCTAACTCGTTGCAAATTTGTCAGCATGTACGCTTGTACTAAAAGAAAATTCGACCCGGTTGAAAATTCTGCTATGTAAATGACCCTATTGATTTGTAAATGTACTTGTACGATTTTTTGTAATCATATATCCATTAAATAAATAACTTGCCAACTCTATATGTAGGTTGCATTACATAGTCGAAAGAACCCGACTTCAAATAAAAAAAAAAAGGGAAACTTACGTGACTGACATATTATCTTTCATTTATAACAATGTGCATAAACTGTTTTAATTCAGTCTCATAAACCAAAGTAAAAGATAATTCGTGAAAAGAATTATACTTCAGTGGAAGTTTTCTAAATAAAACGTAATTGAACTTTTCACTAATTATCGATTAATTACTTCTACAGCGTTAAACCTAATATAGTTCATATTTGCAGTATCGATTAAATATTATATCATGCATAATTGAATTAAAAAGACCTAACATTACGTGAATTGTCTCAGTATTTCACTGGCATGTATGTGAAAAATGAAAACCCCTGTTGGGTCAATTATCTACTTCCCTATGTACAATTATATTGTACAATTCATGTTGATAAAAATATTTGTCGATTTAACTTTACTAAGCCATTCTCATAGTACCCAGAACATCAAAATGCTGTCGCCTTCGCTGGTCATCGATTTTAAGGTGTTGAGAAGAGTCTAAGCTTATATGTTCTGATATAACAGAGGTTCTTTTTTTTTCAGGAGCTTCCGCCCACCGATTGTGCAATGGATCCTGCCCCCTTTATAAACCGACTCGATTTAGTGATATTTTCTTGTTGTTGAAATGCTCTTTCAATTCATCCCTCCGTCCCGGCCCACAGGCCCTGGATAATATTATTGTTGAGTCCAATATTGCTTTCCCCGAATTTGAATACAATCCCAAGCGAGATAATCAAAAAAAACTTTGACACCTATACGCACTGAATACGCATAATAATTTCATTTTAGAACTAACCATTTTGAGGATAATCTAATTTAATTTGAACTGGTGATAGTTAAAGTATATTATTATAAAATAATTATGAGATTAAAATATTTTTTAAATTAAAATTATTTACAGTTAAATTCAACTTGGAAAGCATTTTGAAAATAAAACTATTATTTTATAATTATATTAAAGTCGATTTAATTTTATGGTATATATTACAATAGCTTTACTGAAATTAGTAAAAGGGAAGATGGTGATCGGCATTCTTATAGGGGTTCTACCTGAATGATCTCTTCATTCGCATTGGTGCCAAACATGATCGAAGCTGTAGATAGTATTTGGAGGAGAAACATATACTTCATTTAATTTCGTCTAGCTCGGCTATCACTGAGCTGTCCTTTTAAAAGGATATTGATGTTCCACAACTCTTAAACAGGCTCTTAAGAGGCACAAGTGTCGTAGATATCAATCAACTTTAATACAATTGAAAATAAAACAAGTACAAATATCTGAAAACAACGACGTTACAATTTTTGCAACAAATTTGTCATTATGTTTTAATCTAAAAACACTTTCGAATGTGTAACTCTCCAAAGTTCATTTTTTTATAAAAATAGTTAGTAAATCATTGTGATATTATTTTATTGTCTTACTAAATCTATTAACAAGCTAGGACATCTTGTATACTGAAGTTGAGTAACATATCTCCCTTCCCGTTTTAGAGAAAACTAACAAAATTTTCAGATTTTGAAATTTAGTAAGGAATACTTAATCCATACATTACAACCATATGTCAATGAGTTGTACTTTATGGTAAGATATTAATAATATGAAAAGAAAGTTAAGCTCTATTATAATTGGAAATAAAAAGGACGTATAGAGACGTAAAGGAAACAACTCCTCCTCCACTCTTTTAAACTCTGTCTGATTACAAATAAATATGTCTAAAATGTGTCTATTATCCACACCATCTAGAGGACTCGAGACGTGAAGAAATGCAGAATGATGATTTTTTTACATATACAGTACTCCCTTTTGGCGAGTAATATAAAAGAAGATGGCTGACACCACGTCACTCAGGCATAATACAAGAATACATATACACAGATGTAGTTTAAATTTGATATTATAAACAACACAATATATCACACCTCATTTTTAAAAATGTATTAGGCTAGATCTGCCATAGTAGGCAATAAAACTAAATGGTAAAAGAATAATTTAGTGAGGATAATGAAAATTTTCAAATTGTTATCTACGTCCATAAGCTGCAATAAAAACCACGCAAAGCCCTTGGCTGTCTTGTAATCTGCAACTGACGCGCTCCTTTATCTTAATATTCAGAATTATTATGTTTGATCTTGAATATCGTAGACGGGGATTCCTAAAATATTTACTTTGCTTTCAAAAGACGTATTATATTTTGCAACTTTGTCGCGAAAAAAATTTTCGTCGAATTGCAATTCAATGAGCAATAAAATTGATGTTTAACCACTGACTTATCTTAAATTACCAGCCTTTAAGTTAAGCAAATGCGTTTTACTGATATATAAAATACCGAGCGAATTCTATGGTTAACTGCATACGGGGAATGAGATTTCAGTGTTCTAAGCATAAACTAAATAAAACATAAATTAATGTTTAATACAAAGTCAATAATACATAGTAATACTATAAAAAAATGTTGTGTTTGCATTACTTAGAAGAATCGCATGTCATAACGAAGTACGTGTATTTTTTTTATGTTTTTTTATAAATTACAGGGAACATCGTACTCCTGATGCTTATACTTGATTTTGGTTTCTAAAAGTCACTTCAGATTCTTGTCTGTATTGACAAAAAACTCTAGATCAGCTAAATTCAAAGCAATAGTCCGATCCTAGATAAAAGCGCTATGTACACTATGAACTAATACACTGAATCCTAAAAGTCTAATAGCTTTTGAATATTTCAACTAACTTTCATTTTTAATATTACTAAAAAATTGCATTTCTTTTTGACACACTTCTTTTGATTTTTTAGTTAACCTTTAAGTATATATCCATACGTATACTAATTCGATAAGAAATTAAAAAATGAACTTTACTCCTTCGAAATTTGTAAAAATATATATCAAGCTTTCTGACAATAGCAAGAATTTGAATTTGCAAAAATCGACATTTTATAATTTTACTAAACACATACACTTCACATTGCCTACCCAAAAGCGTTTTTTACGGTGAGTTTTACAACGATTGGTCATGTTGAAACATCTGTAGCATAAAAGCAATAAAAGAAAAATTAAGCTTAACGTTATGTGTCAAAATAACACGAAAATTGCAGATATAAGGGAAAATGCTTAGCATTTATCAAGAGCATTAAATTTTGTAATTAGTTTAGTTAGTTACCGACATAAAATAAATAACAAAGTCACCCTGGCCAAAAATCTTTTATCATCAAATTTGATTTAAAGTGATAAATTATTTGATGTTTTCCAAACAACCCACCCTAAACTGGACTTCTTAGGGTCAAATATTTCTCATCTACTAATTTTTAATAACCACAGGTATGATTACCATTTGGAAAATACGTTTCGATGGTTGATAGCTTGAAATCTAAGTTAAATTTAAATATACATAGTAATTCATGAAATTATTATTGTTATTTATATATAATTAGTGAAAAGGTCATCATTCTCATCTGAATTTCAGTCGTGGTGGAAAGCTTTATTAGAATCTTTTCTGTCGCCACGAGAAATACCAATGCTTCTTGAGAGAACGGTATTCTGTTTGTCTTAAATGTTGGATGTGAACATGAAAGTAATAGGTTTTGAGGTGAGTTGTAATTTATTTAATATATCGATGTTACACGACGTCTAACAGATCTTGTAGCCTTACTTCAACAGCGGTGCCTATTAAATGATATGATTTCGTTTTTGTAAAACATTCAATTTACCCTTTCTGTACCAAGGAGTAACTAGGCTAGGATTTTTACATGAAACTAGCTATTGCTGTATAAACTGTAGATCGTCTCTCTGGAAATAATAAATAATAAGCTTATTTACCTGTAGCCTTTTAATTAATTTAAGTAACGAACATGAATATTGAATCAGATACTCGTCCTTTTGATTAATAATTTTTCGTAGTTTAGTCGCGACTTCTTGAAAATCTTTCGTAAGTTGTCATTAGTTTTACTTTGTCTATAATGATAAGTAGAACCCAAAACATTTGATGAATCGATGTTCGTTGTTTAATACCGCTGACTAGTTATTTTTGTAATCGTACTTAAAGTACCTTAATTTGCTTTGCTCACTTCACTTGATGGACTCTTACAAATTTGTATCAAAATGTTAGCCATATATTCTATTTTTATCTTAATTAAAGCATTATCTAGTATAAAAAGTATTTTTCTAATAATGTCCTTTGCACGCAAGTCAATTTCAGTAAAGAACTAAATGGTTTAATAAAATTATTAAATTTGAATAATGCACCTTATCAATAAAATAAAAGTCAGCAAATCAAAATGGTGTGTACATACGACAGATATTTTTTGTGATGTGGATAGCCAATTAATGTTTTATAGTTGGATGCAATAGTTTTTCCTTCACATAGGCTGATAATATTACTAAAACGCTATGTTTCGACAAAAAAGTCGAGAAAGAGTATTAGTTAACATGCTCATTTAAAACTAATAAAACTGAGGCTAGAAACTGATTCAAACGAAAAATATTACATTTAAAATAAACTACCAACCACTTCCAAATCCAAAAAGAATTTGAATACATTTTTATAATACACATTTTGAACCTAAATAATTTTTCACAGAAAAGTTTCGAATGCTTAGACATGTATCTTGAGAAAGACTGAATTTAAAGTGATATTCTAAAGAGCATAAACAAACAAAACAATAAGAAATACGGCCATATGGTGTCCTATCAATCAAACTTCACAACTTTATGCTGAAAATATCGATATACTCGTACTTATATGCAAGTATTTTTTATTTCGACTTTTGACATGTTTTGTTGACTAAATATCCCTTAGTGCGGAGGTAAGAATATAGAGGAGCTAGATTGATGGTATTTTTATTTTTATAGTATTTTATTTTCTATCTAATAAGTCCAATAAACAAATAACTGTCATAGCGACACTCTGATATTCGTGTCCAATAGTTATTACATCAAACAGACGATCAATAGAAATATTTTTTAAAAAATTTATCAATTGTTTCTTGACCGTTCTTTCTTTGATTATCTAAGATTTCGTTCTATTATATAACGAAATTTCTTCAGAAGAATTATAACCTTGTTCAATAACATTTTCAAGCTGGGTTAAAAAGACACGGGGGCTGATTCACTTTCGAGTTCGAGCTATACAGAGTATCTCAAAATTTAGTAATGATAAACTTGGTTATTATTGCAGTTATTGATGGATTTTATTTTTTTGAAAATTTATTTTTAAAGATTATTTTACCATAAATGTCTATCAAAAGTGGTAAGATAGTTTATAGTTAATAGGTTATTAAGGAATCACTACTCTTGCATATTTTATTTTAGCAAAATAAGCCTAATACAATAATTATTTTCGGTGAGTGCCCTTACAAATTAGTGTTTTAGCTGTGATTTATAAAAAAGGAAATTTTAGTGTATTACTCTACTAAATAATAAAGTTAATCTCTCTGTATATTAAGGGATTGTTGCAAGCAAAAATATCAGATATCCTAAGCAGAGCACAAAATTTATTTTTAGAGAAATATATAAAAAAAATCAGTAAAATAAAGAGAGGAATGTATAATGGAATATTCTGTATGTATTTGTTTCTCATATGTCTGCTATTCTACAACGGGTTGGCCGGTTCTTAGGTTGTGAGATAAGGTCTATTTTATCAGGAATTGAATTATGTAGTGCGTGTCCTTATATCCAAACGAAGTGAAGAATTTTATGGAAGTGTAATATTTTGTATTTAACTAGGCAAAACTTCTTAATTCTTCTAAGTACAACTTCAGAATTAAAATATATTGGAATATTTAAATACAAGCCAGCTTATAGAATAGTAAATAGTAGTAGATTCCACAAAATAGATAGATGGAAAAGTTTTTACTAAATGGTAACAGCAAATTTTTAAAATATATAAACGGCTCCAGCAACTTTATATAATCTCTAAGGCCCGTATTTATAGTCGTTACTTAAGTATCTTCCAGACCTTTAATTTAACTGCGGTTGTATTTCTCGTTTCATAGTCGAAAAATAACACCTTGAATTATATTTAA
>CM032449.1:95674885-95677385 GCA_019049505.1 Pachyrhynchus sulphureomaculatus | reverse complement strand
TATAAATATATATATAATATATATATCATTATATTATAATATATATATATATATATATATATATATATATATATATATACATATATTTTAATATATATATATATATATATATATATATACATATATATACCTATATATATATATATATATATATATATATATATATATATAAAATATATATATATATATATACATATATATATGTAGTAAAATATAAGATAATCCAATCTTCCAGAAATCATTTGATATTGGTGACAAGAAATGGTGTTTCTAATATGTAAGTCGAGATCATTCCTGCAAGTCAAAAAAAGAGAAGTTTCAACTCAAATTAAAAAAAATATTTATTTTTTTTACTAAAAATTTGTCCATCTGATCAAACTGCCAATGGCAATTATTATTTGGAAAGTATTGAAACAATTGATTACGAATTAATGCATCAAGTTACACTTCACTCACTGTTCATTAGTTCTGGGCTCGATCTACCGTATTCATTTGATAAATAAACCTAATGAAAAGATAAGCTCCATTCCAGGGCACGGGGGCCACAAAATCAGCGTTAAAGGCGTTTATTCGACTCGCCCGATAGAATGGACAACTAAGCAGATGTTTAGTCGACAGATCAAAATTTCGGGTGCTCTTTTGGTCTACGAGTATAACAAAATAATCGGATTGGTTTTGACTCATCTTAATGGAAATTTTTTAAATTATATTTGTTACTGTTATAAAAATGCTGAAGATGAGTTAATTGATGCGGTGGTGATTTGCTAAGATCTACGTTGGTTTGCCGATTAGGTGCGTTATCAAAATTGTCAGACTATTTATAGATAGAACACTCACAAGATTCCGTCAAATAAGCACTTTGAGAAAAATTAAGATTCACAATTTTGTAAGTTAAAATCAGAGGCGGCCATAGCGTAGTGGGTAAGGTGTCTGTTTTCTACGCCCCGAGTTCGCATCCTGGCTAGGGAAATAATAAAAAAAATTAAACGTGACGGTCGCCTCTATAGGGAACGCAATGGCAAACGAACCTATAGTATCATGCCTAGTAAAATCCTCTCACTTTGTCCATTCGGAACCGGCAATAAACTGTAGTACCCCTTTGTCTATGAAACACTTAAAAAGGTATCAACCGCAAACAAAGGCGAGACGGTCGTCTACGTCTGTATCGGATATGACACTTCAAGAAGAAAAAAGGTTAAAATCACTATGGATCTGGTTCGCTTCTAGTCCCATATTGGTTATAAATTAATGGAACTTCGTAATAACTTCCGTCATGTGAACAGCTCTTTGGTCGGTTTATGGGTTTTAGTTTCCTCGTAGCGATAAGCGGAGTATTTTGTGGTGGACATTAGAGTGAAATTCTACCGACCGTATATTTGACTGAATCTTAGGAGGGTGAGGGTATTTTTTCTACATAGTTCAATTTAAAAGGTAAGTCTCAACCGGTAGGTACTCAGGTCAACTCATAGAAGAAGGTTATGCAGAGTAGACTCACCCAGAGGAGAGAAACTTCATAAGCCATAAATGTTTCATTGATCTGAATATTAGGGACTGTTCTTATTTGTTTCGAAAGCATATACTTGACTATTCGGGTGTTTTACGTCCAAGCTCGAGAATTAGTAAATCATCTCCAATGATCGCCTTAGTTTTGACTAAGCAGGAGACCGGGGAGTAAGTTAGCGTATTGTTAAAAAAAATAGAGAGACGGGGAAAACAAAGCCAAAAGAGGAAAGGAAACAAAGAGAAGGATCGTAAATCTCATATTTTACAAAAAGTGTAAAAAAAATATTTTATTTAGAACTGGATATAAAAATATGATTGCATATTTTTAGTGTTCCGTAACGGAACACTTATAAGATTTTCTCCGAAACTATTTGCCTAAGAAAGTTGAAATTTGGTAATAATATAGGAATTGATGGCCTCATTAGTTTTGAAAGTTAAATTTGACTTAAGGGATTTAGGTTTGGGGGGTAAAATCGGAAGTGAAAAAAAAAAATTTTTACTAGGTCATCGAGTGTGTTGTCAAATGAAAGCTTGTGAAAACACGAGTAAATAATAAATATATATAATATATATATATATATATATATATATAATATATATATATCAATATATATATATATATAACGTAATACTTGGGCACACTTTTCTTTGTATTATTTTTTAAAAATCGCGAAAAATCGCTGGCCTCCCCTTATCTCGAAAAGAACTGATCAAAAATTTTGAAAAAATTCTGGAATATTCTCCACGTAGATTAACGACAATTATCACGAGTGCATTATTTTTAATAATTTATCTGGTATACAAAAAAAAATACAGGGTCATCAGTTTTCAGTAAAGACTTGGAAACAAACTTTGTTGAAACACTCATATTTGGGATGTGTTTCGTGAAGCCACTGATCATTTTATACTCCGTAACAAAATTTTTTATTTTAAAAGCGATCAACGTACAGAACACTAATTGGCAGGTTCAAACTTGCACTTGACCCGTTATTTTTAT
>CM032449.1:95608894-95674785 GCA_019049505.1 Pachyrhynchus sulphureomaculatus | reverse complement strand
TCAAAAAATTTTGAAAAATTCTGGAATATTCTCCACGGGGTATAGATTGAATGAAAATTATCACGAGTGCATTACCTTTAATAATTTATTTGGTATGTAAAAAAAAAAACAAAATTTCAAGGTCACCAGTTTTCAGTAAAGATTGGAAACAAACTTTGTTGAAAACTCATTTGGGGTGTGTTTTGTGAAGTCACTGATCATTTTATACCACCCTAACAAAATTTTTTCAACGTACGGAACACTAATTGTGCAAGTTCAACTTGCACTTGACCGGTTTTTTTATTATTTGAAGAGTGGATTTTTAAATCAGCTTTTATATGGTCCCTACTTAGCAAAATTTTTTAATGGGTACTGTAACCAGGTTAAAATAATTCCACACAAAACACCCTGTATATACGAAATATATCTCTTTATTTTGCCGCTTTTATTTAATTATACATTTTAATGAATTTTATCTTGGTGAGTATTACATATTGATGAAAATAATGTCAATTTCCATTTGCCTATTTACCTAATAGATAAATAAAACAAACATTGTTAAAAGCTTTTACTCGATATTATTTGTAAAAACCCAATATATACAAAACAATAATAGAATCATAAAAACAACAGGTGTATGTATCTAAATAATTATTCCTTTAATTGATTTTGTTTGGTGTAACTAATTTTATCATTTTTAACCAATAAAATAGGTAAATTATTTTGAATTCGAAGGTTAGGGATATAGTTACACAATAGATATCCTTGAAAGAATTAGCTACCATAGCAAACTATCTTAAAAAACAGTAATACCATTATTTTTATACTTTATTCTATAGAAATGGTTTATGTATAACCAGATGTTGTCTTGTTAATAGAAAGCTGGAGCGGAGGCAGGTAAAATTACATTTCAAAAATTGCCACAAGGAATGGAAAAATAGTTTCGCAGAGTAAAAATTTCTAACTCGTTGCAAATTTATCAGCATGTACGCTTGTACTAAAAGAAAATTCGACCCGGTTGAAAATTCTGCTATGTAAATGACCCTATTGATTTGTAAATGTACTTGTACGATTTTTTTGTAATCATATATCCATTAAATAAAAAACTTGCCAACTCTATATGTAGGTTGCATTACATAGTCGAAAGAACCCGACTTCAAATAAAAAAAAAAAGGGAAACTTACGTGACTGACATATTATCTTTCATTTATAACAATGTGCATAAACTGTTTTAATTCAGTCTCATAAACCAAAGTAAAAGATAATTCGTGAAAAGAATTATACTTCAGTGGAAGTTTTCTAAATAAAACGTAATTGAACTTTTCACTAATTATCGATTAATTACTTTCTACGGCGTTAAACCTAATATAGTTCATATTTGCAGTATCGATTTAAATATTATATCATGCATAATTGAATTAAAAAGACCTAACATTACGTGAATTGTCTCAGTATTTCACTGGCATGTATGTGAAAAATGAAAACCCCTGTTGGGTCAATTATCTACTTCTCTATGTACAATCATATTGTACAATTCATCTTGATAAAAATATTTGTCGATTTAACTTTACTAAGCCATTCTCATAGTACCCAGAACATCAAAATGCTGTCGCCTTCCCTGGTCATCGATTTTAAGGTGTTGAGAAGAGTCTAAGCTTTTATGTTCTGATATAACAGAGGTTCTTTTTTTTTCAGAAGCTTCGCCCACCGCTTGTGCAATGGATCCTTCCCCCTTTATAAACCGACTCGATTTAGTGATATTTTCTTGTTGTTGAAATGCTCTTTGAATTCATCCCTCCGTCCCGGCCCACAGGCCCTGGATAATATTATTGTTGAGTCCAATATTGCTTTCCTCGAATTTGAATAGAATCCCAGGTGAGATAATCAAAAAAAACTTTGACACCTATACGCACTGAATACGCATAATAATTTCATTTTAGAACTAACCATTTTGAGGATAATCTAATTTAATTTGAACTGGTAATAGTTAAAGTATATTATTATAAAATAATTATGAGATTAAAATATTTTTTAAATTAAAACTATTTACAGTTAAATTCAACTTGGAAAGCATTTTTAAAATAAAACTATTATTTTATAATTATATTAAAGTCGATTTAATTTTATGGTATATTACAACAGCTTTACTGAAATTAGTAAAAGGGAAGATGGTGATCGGCATTCTTATAGGGGTTCTACCTGAATGGTCTCTTCATTCGCATTGGTGCCAAACATGATCGAAGCTGCAGATAGTATTTGGAGGAGAAACAATACTTCATTTAATTTCGTCTAGCTCGGCTATCACTGAGCTGTCCTTTTAAAAGGATATTGATGTTCCACAACTTTTAAACAGGCTCTTAAGAGGCACAAGTGTCGTAGATATCAATCAACTTTAATACAGTTGAAAATAAAAACAAGTACAAATATCTGAAAACAACGACGTTACAATTTTTGCAACAAATATGTCATTATGTTTTAATCTAAAAACACTTTCGAATGTGTAACTCTCCAAAGTTCATTTTTTTTATAAAAATAGTTAGTAAATCATTGTGATATTATTTTATTGTCTTACTAAATCTATCAACAAGCTAGGACATCTTGTATACTGAAGTTGAGTAACATATCTGAGAGAAAATCTAACAAAATTTTCAGATTTTGAAATTTAGTAAGGAATACTTAATCCATACATTACAACCATATGTCAATGAGTTGTACTTTATGGTAAGATATTAATAATAAGAAAAGAAAGTTAAGCTCTATTATAATTGGAAATAAAAAGGACGTATAGAGACGTAAGGAAAAAGCTCCTCCTCCACTCTTTTAAACTCTGTCTGATTACAAATAAATATGCCTAAAATGTGTCTATTATCCACACCACATAGAGGACTCGAGACGTGAAGAAATGCAGAATGATGATTTTTTTACATATACAGTACTCCCTTTTGGCGAGTAATATAAAAGAAGATGGCTGACACCACGTCACTCAGGCATAATACAAGAATACAGATGTAGTTTAAATTTGATATTATAAACAACACAATATATCACACCTCATTTTTAAAAAATGTATTAGGCTAGATCTGCCATAGTAGGCAATAAAACTAAATGGTAAAAGAATAATTTAGTGAGGATAATGAAAATTTTCAAATTGTTATCTACGTCCATAAGCTGCAATAAAAACCACGCAAAGCCCTTGGCTGTCTTGTAATCTGCAACTGACGCGCTCCTTTATCTTAATATTCAGAATTATTATGTTTGATCTTGAATATCGTAGACGGGGATTCCTAAAATATTTACTTTGCTTTCAAAAGACGTATTATATTTTGCAACTTTGTCGCGAAAAAAATTTTCGTCGAATTGCAATTCAATGAGCAATAAAATTGATGTTTAACCACTGACTTATCTTAAATTACCAGCCTTTAAGTTAAGCAAATGCGTTTTACTGATATATAAAATACCGAGCGAATTCTATGGTTAACTGCATACGGGGAATGAGATTTCAGTGTTCTAAGCATAAACTAAATAAAACATAAATTAATGTTTAATACAAAGTCAATAATACATAGTAATACTATAAAAAAATGTTGTGTTTGCATTACTTAGAAGAATCGCATGTCATAACGAAGTACGTGTATTTTTTTGTTTTTTATAAATTACAGATATTCGTTTACAAAAAGGGAACATCGTACTCCTGATGCTTATACTTGATTTGGTTTCTAAAAGTCACTTCAGATTCTTGTCTGTATTGACAAAAAACTCTAGATCAGCTAAATTCAAAGCAATAGCCCGATCCTAGATAAAAGCGCTATGTACACTATGAACTAATACACTGAATCCTAAAAGTCTAATAGCTTTTGAATATTTCAACTAACTTTCATTTTTAATATTACTAAAAAATTGTATTTCTTTTTGACACACTTCTTTTGATTTTTTAGTTAACCTTTAAGTATATATCCATACGTATACTAATTCGATAAGAAATTAAAAAATGAACTTTACTCCTTCGAAATTTGTAAAAATATATATCAAGCTTTCTGACAATAGCAAGAATTTGAATTTGCAAACATCGACATTTTATAATTTTACTATACACATACACTTTACATTGCCTACCCAAAAGCGTTTTTACGGTGAGTTTTACAACGGTTGGTCATGTTGAGACATCTGTAGCATAAAAGCAATAAAAGAAAAATTAAGCTTAACGTTATGTGTCAAAATAACACGAAAATTGCAGATATAAGGGAAAATGCTTAGCATTTATCAAGAGCATTAAATTTTGCAATTAGTTTTAGTTAGTTACCGACATAAAATAAATAACAAAGTCACCCTGGCCAAAAATCTTTTATCATCAAATTTGATTTAAAGTGATAAATTATTTGATGTTTTCCAAACAACCCACCCTAAACTGGACTTCTTAGGGTCAAATATTTCTCATTTACTAATTTTTAATAACTACTATGATTACCATTTGGAAAATACGTTTCGATGGTTGATAGCTTGAAATCTAAGTTAAATTTAAATATACATAGTAATTTCATGAAATTATTATTGTTATTTATATAATTAGTGAAAGGTCATCATCCTCATCTGAATTTCAGTCGTGGTGGAAAGCTTTATTAGAATCTCTTCTGTCGACACGAGCAATACCAATGCTTCTTGAGAGAACGGTATTCTGTTTGTCTTAAGTGTTGGATGTGAACATGAAAGTAATAGGTTTTGAGGTGAGTTGTAATTTATTTAATATATCGATATTACACGACGTCTAACAGATCTTGTAGCCTTACTTCAACAGCGGTGCCTATTAAATGATATGATTTCGTTTTTGTAAAACATTCAATTTACCCTTTCTGTACCAAGGAGTAACTAGGCTAGGATTTTTACATGAACTAGCTATTGCTGTATAAACCGGAGATCGTCTCTCTGGAAATAATAAATAATAAGCTTATTTTACCTATAGCCTTTTAATTAATTTGAGTAAAGAACATGAATATTGAATCAGATACTCGTCCTTTTGATTAATAATTTTTCGTCGTTTAGTCCAGTCGCGACTTCTTGAAAATCTTTCGTAAGTTGTCATGAGTTTTACTTTGTCTATAATGATAAGTAGAACCCAAAACATTTGATGAATCGATGTTCGTTGTTTAATACCGCTGACTAGTTATTTTTGTAATCGTACTTAAAGTACCTTAATTTGCTTTGCTCACTTCACTTGATGGACTATTACAAATTTGTATCAAAATGTTAGCCATATATTCTATTTTTATCTTAATTAAAGCATTCTCTAGTCTAGTATAATTAAAAAGTATTTTTCTAATAATCTCCTTTGCACTAGAGTCAATTTCAATAAAGAACTAAACAGTTTAATAAAATTATTAAATTTGAATAATGCACCTTATCAATAAAATAAAAGTCAACAAATCAAAATGGTGTGTACATACGACAGATATTTTTTGTGATGTGGATAGCCAATTAATGTTTTTATAGTTGGATGCAATAGTTTTTTTTTTTCCTTCACATAGGCTGATAATATTACTAAAACGCTATGTTTCGACAAAAAAGTCGAGAAAGAGTATTAGTTAACATGCTCATTTAAAACTAATAAAACTGAGGCTAGAAACTGATTCAAACGAAAAATATTACATTTAAAATAAACTACCAACCACTTCCAAATCCAAAAAGAATTTGAATACATTTTTATAATACACATTTTGAACCTAAATAATTTTTCACAGAAAAGTTTCGAATGCTTAGACATGTATCTTGAGAAAGACTGAATTTAAAGTGATATTCTAAAGAGCATAAACAAACAAAACAATAAGAAATACGGCCATATGGTGTCCTATCAATCAAATTTCACAACTTTATGCTGAAAATATCGATATACTTATATGCAAGTATTTTTTATTTCGACTTTTGACCTGTTTTGTTGACTAAATATCCCTTAGTGCGAAGGTAAGAATATAGAGGAGCTAGATTGATGGTATTTTTATTTTATAGTATTTTATTTTCTATCTGATAAGTCCAATAAACAAATAACTGTCATAGCGACACTCTGATATTCGTGTCCAATACTCGTAGTTATTACGACATCAAAAAGACGATCAATAGAAATATTTTTTAATAAATTTATCAATTGTTTCTTGACCGTTCTTTCTTTGATTATCTAAGATTTCGTTCTATTATATAACGAAATTTCTTCAGAAGAATTATAACCTTGTTCAATAACATTTTCAAGCTGGGTTAAAAAGACACGGGGGTATCTCAAAATTTAGTAATGATAAACTTGGTTATTATTGCAGTTATTGATGGATTTCATTTTTTGAAAATTTATTTTAAAGATTATTTACCATAAATGTCTATCAAAAATGGTAAGATAGTTTTATATAGTTAATAGGTTATTAAGGAATCACTACTCTTGCATATTTTATTTTAGCAAAATAAGCCTAATACAATAATTATTTTCGGTGAGTGCCCTTACAAATTAGTGTTTTAGCTGTGATTTATAAAAAAGGAAATTTTAGTGTATTACTCTACTAAATAATAAAATACAAGTTAATTTCTCTGTATATTAAGGGATTGTTGCAAGCAAAAATATCAGATATCCTAAGCAGAGCACAAAATTTATTTTTAGAGAAATATATAAAAAAAATCAGTGAAATAAAGAGAGGAATGTATAATGGAATATTCTGTATGTATTTGTTTCTCATATGTCTGCTATTCTACAACGGGTTGGCTGGTTCTTAGGTTGTGAGATAAGGTCTATTTTATCAGGAATTTAGTTATGTAGTGCGTGTCCTTATACCCAAACGAAGTGAAGAATTTTATGGAAAAGTAATATTTTGTATTTAACTAGGCAAAACTACTTAATTCTTTTAAGTACAACTTCAGAATTAAAATATATTGGAATATTTAAATACAAGCCAGCTTATAGAATAGTAAATAGTAGCAGATTCCACAAAATAGATAGACGGAAAAGTTTTTACTAAATGGTAACAGCAAGTTTTTAGAACATAACCGGCTCCAGCAACTTTATATAATCTCTAAGGCCCGTATTTATAGTCGTTACTTAAGTATCTTCCAGACCTTTAATTTAACTGCGGTTCTATTTCTCGTTTCATAGTCGAAAAATAACACCTTGAATTATATTTAAGACATACTTATAGTGGTCTCTAGATGTGCTCCAAGGCGGTCAATTTACAAGGGACGTTTTTCGTTCAACCGTCGGAAAATTCTTGAAATCCTCTCAAGAGTTAGAAAGGTCGAAAACTCACTTTAGCAGTATTTTTGGATTATGGTTTTAATTATTTTCTGCCTTTCAGGTTGAAATTATTATTAGCATTGGGTAAAATTTATTTTTTAAATACATAAATAAGAAAAAAATAAAATTATACATGGTGCTCTAATAAAACTTTTAAATATTTAAGTTCAGAACCGACATAATTGCAGTTGCATTTTCAAAAGCACCCTAAAAATCAATAGCAGTTTCTACGTTGGTCCTACTCGGTACTACATCTAGAATTCTAACATTAAATTTCTCATAATGGAAACTGACCTGAATCCCTCGTCTTTGGTATACATAAAGCATTGCAATTTTTTTATATATATACATATATATATATATATATATATATATATATATATATATATATATATATATATATATATATATATATGTATATACATATATATATATATATATATATATATATATATATATATATATATATATATATATATATATATATATATATATATATATATTACAATAGAGGTTTTCACAGATGGTGGAATGTAATACATTAGAATTCCGGATTTCAATCCGTTCGTCTAAAAAATGAATTTGCACGCCGTTTCGCCAAAATCTCATTTGGCATTTTCAAGTGTTCTTGCTGCTGCTGCTACTTAATACTGTGCTACAATTGTTTAAGTTTTAAGTTTGTTACGGACAACTTAGGATATTTTATGTGGAAATCCATTACACATTCAAGGTACATTTATTTATTTATTTATTTCGTAGGGATGTACATTGCACTCATCACAATTGAAGTTAAATCAAATTACCTAAATGAATTATGCAAACATATAACCAACCAATAAGGTACCGATTTAAGGTACATAAAACAATCTTTTACCATTTAGGTCTTGAAAAAGTTAAATGAAAAACTTATTTGAAACTATGTTTTTATTTTGCCTCCATGCAGCTGTTAAATAAAAAAAACCGGTCAAGTGCAAGTTGAACTTGCACAATTAGTGTTCCGTACGTTGAAAAAATTTTGTTAGGGTGGTATAAAATGATCAGTGACTTCACAAAACACACCCCAAATGAGTTTTCAACAAAGTTTGTTTCCAATCTTTACTGAAAACTGGTGACCTTGAAATTTTGTTTTTTTTTACATACCAAATAAATTATTAAAGGTAATGCACTCGTGATAATTTTCATTCAATCTATACCCCGTGGAGAATATTCCAGAATTTTTTCAAAATTTTTTGATCAGTACTTTTCGAGATAAGGTAGGGGACAGCGATTTTTTAAAAGTAATACGAAGAAAACTGTGCGCAAGTATTACATTATATACGAGTATATATATATATATATATATATATATATATATATATATATATATATATATATATATATATATATATATGTATATATATATATATATATATATATATATATATATATATATATATATATATATATATATATATAAATATATATATATATATATATATATATATATATATATATATATATATATATATATATGTATATATATATATATATATATATATATATATATATATATATATATATATATATATATATATATATATATCTATATATATATATATATCTATATATATATATATATATATATATATATATATATATATATATATATGTATTTTTACTCGTGTTTTCACAAGCTTTCATTTGACATCACACTCGATGACCCAGTAAAAAAAATTTTTTTTCACTTCCGATTTCACCCCTCAAAACGAACCCCTTAAGCCAAAATTTATGTTACGGTGGTATAAAATGATTAGTGACTTCACAAAACACACCACAAATGAGTTTTCAACAAAGTTTGTTTCCAATCTTTACTGAAATCTGATGACCTTGAAATTTTTGTTTTTTTTATATACCATATAAATTATTAAAGGTAATGCACTCGTGATAATTTTCGTTCAATCTACACCCCGTGGAGAATATTCCAGAATTTTTTCGAAATTTTTTGATAAGTACTTTTCGAGATAAGGCCCGGGACAGCGATTTTTTCGCGAATTTTTAAAAATAATACAAGGAAAAGTGCGCGCAAATATAATATTATATATATATTTTTTACTCGTGTTTTCACAAGCTTTCATTGGACACCTCACTCGATGACCTAGTAAAAAAATTTTTTTTTCGCTTCCGACTTCACCCCCCAAAACTAACCCCTTAAGTCAAAATTTAATTCTCAAAACTACATGGCTCTGATGAGGCCATCAATTCCTATATTATTACCAAATTGCACCTTTCTATGTCAAATAGTTTCGGAGAAAATCGGGTGTGACAGACAGACAGACAGACAGACAGACAGACAGACAGACAGACAGACAGACAGACAGACAGACAGACAGACACCGAAGTGATCTTATAAGTGTTCCGTACGGAACACTAAAAACGGGTTTCAATAATAAACGAAAAAAATCGACACTAAATCAATTTAATATAAAAAAATATATTTTAAAATAGTTACTACTATAAATTATTATACAATATAATATATATATATATATATATATATATATATATATATATATATATATATATATATATATACATATATGGTTTTCGTAAACATAGATCAACAGGAGATCTTCTGACATATGTAACACATGTTTGGAACAACGCAATTGAACACTTTGGAGAATCTCGAGCGGTTGCTCTTGACATATCCAAGGCATTCGACCGTGTTTGGCACGATGGACTGTTGGCTAAGTTACGCTCTTATGGTATGTCTGAAAGGTTCTGTTTGTGGCTCTCATGTTTCCTCAGTGAGCGTTCTTTACGAGTGGCCGTCGACGGATTTCTTTCTAACACCTTCACTATCAACGCCGGTGTGCCCCAGGGCTCCATACTGTCTCCTACTCTCTTTCTCATTTACATTAACGATCTGCTGGAAAAGACCGGGAATCCAATCTACAGCTGTGCAGATGACAGTACGCTTGTCTCTTCATTCACCTTGAACGCTCGGACATCGGCTGCGAATATCCGCAGACAGCAGGAGGTCGTTCAACTTAACAAAGCCCTGGAAGAAATTCTATCTTGGGGTGACAGTAACCAAATGGAATTTAACGCTACAAAAACTCAGGCGGCAGTTTTTTCTAAAAAAGTTAACATTGCTGAACCCGACATAGTTATGTCCGGGCACTGCATTCCCCTAACATCGTTGCTCAATTTGTTGGGCGTTAGTTTGGGAGCAAATATGTCCTGGCATGAACATGTTGCAGGCATAGCAAGGAGAGCTTCTCAAAAGTTGGGAATATTATTTCGAACCAGAAAGCTTTACACCACACAACAACTGTTAATTCTTTACAAAGCTCAAATTTGACCAACTATGGAATACTGCTCCCACGTTTGGGGCTCCGCTCCTAAACATACACTGCATTTGTTGGATTTTGTTGAGAGAAGAGCTGTCCGTCTGATTGGAAACCGGGGCCTTGATTCGCTGGAACATCGAAGAACGATTGGCGACTTGAGTCTGTTCTACAAGTATTTTCATGGAAAGTGTTCGAAGGATGTAGCCCGCTTAATTCCTCCCAAAGCGTGTTAGAAATACACGTCGCGCTGGTGCTTCACATCCGTATGAAGTTCAGCTTGTTACTCCACGTACAACGCTTTTCAAGCAGTCTTTTATATGGAGAACATCATCCCTTTGGAATAATTTGCCCAGCGCTAGGTTTCACACCGAGTATAATTTACAGCGATTCAAGAATCGCACGTATATATATATATATATATATATATATATATATATATATATATATATATATATGTACATATATATATATATATATATATATATATATATATATATATATATATATATGTACATATATATATATATATATATATATATATATATATATATATATATGTATATATATATATATATATATATATATATATATATATATATATATATATATATGTATATATATATATATATAATATATATATATATATATATATATATATATATATATATATATATATATGTATATATATATATATATATATATATATATATATATATATATATATATATATATATATATATATATATATATGTATATATATATATATATATATATATATATATATATATATATATATATATATATATATATATATATATATAGTAAAATATAAGATAATCCAATCTTCCAGAAATCATTTGATATTGGTGACAAGAAATGGTGTTTCTAATATGTAAGTCGAGATCATTCCTGCAAGTCAAAAAAAGAGAAGTTTCAACTCAAATTAAAAAAAATATTTATTTTTCTACTAAAACAAAAATATTATTTGTTGAAAATTTGTTCCATCTGATCAAACTGCCAATGGCAATTATTATTTGGAAGTATTGAAACAATTGATTACGAATTAATGCATCAAGTTACACTTCACTCACTGTTCATCAGTTCTGGGCTCGATCTACCGTATTCATTTGATAAATAAACCTAATGAAAAGATAAGCTCCATTCCAGGGCACGGGGGCCACAAAATCAACGTTAAAGGCTTTTATTCGACTCGCCCGATAGAATGGACAACTAAGCAGATGTTTAGTCGACAGATCAAAATTTCGGGTGCTCTTTTAGTCTATAACAAAATATTCGGATTGGTTTTGACTCATCTTAATGGAATTTTTTAAATTATATTGTTACTGTTATAAAAATGCTGAAGATGAGTTAATTGATGCGGTGGTGATTTGCTAAGATCTACGTTGGTTTGCCGATTAGGTGCGTTATCAAAATTGTCAGACTATTTATAGATAGAACACTCACAAGATTCCGTCAAATAAGCACTTTGAGAAAAATTAAGGCTTACAATTTTGTAAGTTAAAATCAGAGGCGGCCATAGCGTAGTGGGTAAGGTGTCTGTTTTCTACGCCCCGAGTTCGCATCCTGGCTAGGGAAATAATAAAAAAAATTACAACGTGACGGTCGCCTCTATAGGGAACGCAATAGCAAACGACCTATAGTATCATGCCTAGTGAAATCCTCTCACTTTGTCCATTCGGAACCGGCAATAAACTGTAGTACCCCTTTGTCTATGAAACACTTAAAAAGGTATCAACCGCAAACAAAGGCGAGACGGTCGTCTACGTCTGTATCGGATATGACACTTCAAGAAGAAAAAGGTTAAAATCACTATGGATCTGGTTCGCTTCTAGTCCCATATTGGTTATAAATTATGGAACTTCGTAATAACTTCCGTCGTGTGAACAGCTCTTTGGACGGTTTATGGGTTTTAGTTCCTCGTAGCGATAAGAGGAGTATTTTGTGGTGGACATTAGAGTGAAATTCTACCGACCGTATATTTTACTGAATCTTAGGAGGGTGGGGGTAATTTTTCTACATAGTACAATTTAAAGGTAAGTCTCAACCAGTAGGTACTCAGGTCAACTCATAGAAGAGGTTATGCAGAGTAGACTCAACCGGAGGGGGAGAAACTTCATAAGCCATAAATGTTTCATTGATCTGAATATTAGGGACTATTCTATTTGTTCGAAAGCATATACTTGACTATTCGGGTGTTTTACGTCCAAGCTTGAGAATTAGTAAATCATCTCCAATGATCGCCTTAGTTTTGACTAAGCAGGAGACCGGGAGTAAGTTAGCGTATTGTTAAAAATAGAGACGGGGAAAACAAAGCCAAAAGAGGAAAGGAAACAAAGAGAGGGATCGTAAATCATATTTTACATTTAGAACTGGATATAAAAATATGATTGCATATTTTTAGTGTTCCGTACGGAACACTTATAAGATTTTCTCCGAAACTATTTGCCTAAGAAAGTTGAAATTTGGTAATAATATAGGAATTGATGGCCTCATTAGTTTTGAAAGTTAAATTTTGACTTAAGGGATTAGTTTTGGGGGGTAAAATCGGAAGTGAAAAAAAAATTTTTTTACTAGGTCATCGAGTGTGTTGTCAAATGAAAGCTTGTGAAAACACGAGTAAAGATATATATATATATATATATATATATATATATATATATATATATATATAACGTAATACTTGGGCACACTTTTCTTTGTATTATTTTTAAAAAATCGCGAAAAATCGCTGGCCTCCCCTTATCTCGAAAAGTACTGATCAAAAAATTTTGAAAAAATTCTGGAATATTCTCCACGGGATGTAGATTGAACGACAATTATCACGAGTGCATTATTTTTAATAATTTATCTGGTATACAAAAAAATACAGGGTCATCAGTTTTCAGTAAAGACTGGAAACAAACTTTGTTGAAAACTCATTTGGGGTGTGTTTTGTGAAGCCACTGATCATTTTATACCTACGTAACAAAATTTTTTATTTTAAAAGCGATCAACATACAGAACACTAATTGCGCAGGTTCAACTTGCACTTGACCCGTTATTTTTATTTATCTTTGTTTTTATATGGTATGCTACAATTGTATGGCGAGAGAAATTTACATTTTCCTTAAATAGAATATCTTATGTATTCTTGGTTATTTGAATCCTACCGTTAATTTTAGGTCGCGTAAACTACATCTAAATAAAACAGCTTCCCTTTAATTCAAATTTCAAAAAATCTGCCTACCGAAGACTAGTTGTACCAGTTTGAGACTAGTTATATCATGTATAGAAAGCAACTTATATAAAATTAAAGGCAAATTAAATCAAAATTTCTCTGATAAGGTGCTACCAAGTTAGAGCGTTACCGTCCCATAGTTCGAATAGATTCTTCTACTACTCCAGCAAACTAAGGATGTAACAGAGTAGCTAAAGTCTTATGTATCTCTGTAATTTCACAACAACATGAACAAATTAGGTTCAAAAGTTTTCTCCTTTGGCCACAATGTAATCTCACTGGAAAAAAAAATATTGAAAAACACGATACTGACTGACACATGGGTCAGTTCACTGGATATAACGGTTGGTTGGTTGAAGGTGGGGTAGAGGCTGCAGTGCTGTGAGTGCACTGCAGCCTCTTGGCTTATTGTGCTCCCCCCTCTTGGTTACATGGGCGTTGTTCCTTTAAGAATGTTTATTAGCTTCCTTTCAAGTTCTTCATGTGGTAATTTATCGCCAAGATCTAGGTATAAAAACAGTTTAAGTATGTTCCGAGTTAAGGTAGCACAATCATTTAAGATGTACAGGGTGAGTCAACGATAGAGTAAAGTTCATTATCTCATTTGTTTCGCGAATGACGAAAAAATGTTAAATACAATAGTTTTAGGGAATGTTAAGGTGCAAAGTTTAAAATTATTTTTGAGTATATAGGGTACCTCAAAAAAGTGTGGCCTTTTTAAATACAACATCCTATTTTCTAATTTATTTTTACTTTCTTATTAATAATGTTATATACCTAAACCTAGTAGTTTTTCTAATATTTCAATTTAAAAAAAAAAATACTAGTTTTCAGTTTTGTAAAAAATTGCCAGTAGCGCCATTGTTTCTGAGGGTGGAATACTCATAATTGGTACGAGCGTTCTAAAGAGATGAAAAAAAAGATTATTGTATGAAGCAAAAATAGTTTAATTTGTTGTAGTAAGTGACGTATAAAAGTAATAGCTATGGATTTTCCTAAAAATGGATTAATTGATATGGTTTATATACTGGCGAGGCGGAAAAAAATTGTCTCTTGGCAGTAAGGCTTTACGGAGCGAAGTACCCTAATAGAGGTATACCATCTAGAAAATATTTTTAGTGCTCAATTGAACGGTTTGATGGTAATGGTAGCATTGAGTAAACGAAACGGAAAATAGTAAACGAGAATGCTACCAATGAGGAAAAAGAAATGGATATTTTACTTCATGTTGAAGATAATCCCCAGGTCAGCAGCCGTCAACTAGCTGACTTATCTGACACATCCCAATCTACGGCTAATCGCACCACGAGAAAATACAAGTATCATCCCTTTCATATGGAACAATACCAAGAACTTCAAGACCGTGATTTTGAACGACGAGTAAACTTTTGTACCATCATCAATGGGGAAAGGCAGACCCAAATTTTTTGTCCAAAATAATGTTTTCTAATGAAGCTACTTTTCGCAGTAATGGAGCAGTTAACAGCCATAACATGCATTATCATTGAACAGTTAATCCATTTTGGGTCCGGGAAGTTCAAAACCAAAACCATTGGTCGCTTAATGTATGGTGTGGAATATTAAATTTTCGAATTATTGGTCCATATTTTTTCCGCGAACCGCTTAACGGGCCTAGATATCTAAATTTTTCGAAAAACGAATTACCTCAACTTCTTGAAGAAGTTAACAAATTTGAAAGGAAACAAATGTGGATTCGACAAGACGGAGCTCCTGCTCATTACCACAGGGAAGCTCGGGAATTTTTTTAAACGATCGTTACCCACAAAAATGGACCGGTAGGGATGGATTTATTCAGTGGCCCCCTTGACCATGTGACTTAACGCCTTTAGACTTCTGTTTGTGGGGCTACATTAAAGATCGTGTTTATGTGAATCCCCCTACATCACTAGTAGATATGGAAAATAAGGTACGGGATGCGTGCAGAACAATAACGCCCTTTATGCTAAAGAAAGTGAAGGAAAATACAGTAAAACGACTAAACATGTGTATTCAAGTAGACGGGCATATTTTTGAACATTTATTACGTCATAATAATTAATCATTAGATAAGTTAAACTATATTAAAATTATTATTAACTGTTTTCACAATAGCGTAAGTGTATTAAAAGCAAAAGTAAAAATTGAAAAATTCTAAATAAATCGAAAACTATTAGAAATAGGTATATGACATACTTAATAAAAGTTGGAGGGTTTTGTAAAATCTATCAGAAAAAATAATGATATACAGGGTGAGACATTTAAAAAATTTGAGATTTTTCAATTTAAAATAGTCGAAATGTATAAATTTATTTTGAACACCCTGGAGCATCTAACTCAAATTTATATATATATATATATATATATATATATATATATATATATATATATATATATATCTTTTTTTTCATCTCTATAGAACGCTCGTACCAATTATGAGTATTCCACCTTCAGAAACAATGGCGCTACTGGCAATTTTTTACAAAACTGAAATCTAGTATTTAAAAAAAAATGAAATATTAAAAAACTACTTGGTTTAGGTATAAACCATTATTAATAAAAAAGTTATAAAATTTTACGCAGAATTTAAAAATAAATTAGAAAATAAGATGTTCCATTTAAAAAAACATATGTTATATCGGCCACACTTTTTTGAAGTACCCTGTATACTCAAAAATAACTCTAAATTGTGCACCTTAACATTCCCTAAAACTATTGTATTTGAAATTTTTGTTCCTCTTCATCACTTAGTCTGCATGTTGTGGGACCATTGTGGATACCCATTTCCTGTAAATGTTTTCTCAGATGATAGTGGCCAGTGATCAGTCCCATCATTAGCTTGGGCTAGATCCTTGTTAAATAAGGGACGTCAGTTATTAGTTTCTTTGAGGGAGTCCCTCGCATGTCTTTGGCCAGATTTTGTGAGCCAACGATCTAGATATCGGTGATATGACCATTTGACGATTGTCATTTTTACCACCTGTTTAGTATATCAAACGCTGGTCTTGGACCCATAGGCTCTAATACAAGCACCAAGCCACTTTGTGAATTAATCCATAGTAATCAACATGAGTCCACTAAATAAATAGCTGTTTAGAAATTAACCGACTGTATCAATAGCTATCTTTATACATCTAAGCTGAAATGTTATATTTTTCCTATAGACTTTGTTATGGGTTCTTGCTGGTAGAACATACTTGGCAGAACTTTTACCATCATTTCATATAATATACTCTATATAAACTTTATAAGTTTTATTTAGGGTTTTATTGATTTTGATACCACCATGCATCAGATTTGACACCTTCGCAACCCGCACAACGCGAGATCTAGTATCTGCTGACATATAAAAAAGTTACTGAACATATAAGGTGTTGAAGATTGAATTCCTATCAGAAATGTCTTTCTTGCAGAGATTTAGCTACACCATCTTCGTAACGTGTTCAGCGACTTTTTTCGTAGTATTCTTGTATCCCACTCATCAACGAAAATTGTTAATATTGAACACGCTCTCGCGGCTTTGGTCAGATCAAAAATCATGATGTTTGTAATTAGATCGTATCAAATTTAGTAAGTTTCGACTTTTTACCTACGGTTTCAAGGTAGCAGCTTTACAAGAAATGCGCATTTATATTGATATTAATGAAAATGATCAACAAACTTGACAATAATCAGCAGTTCTTATCTCGTGGCACAGTAATTGCGTTTTGGTTAAATAGTACCTTACTTTAATAATTGCTGATTTTTTTCTTCTACGTCCTTAAATTTTAATAAAAAAAGCTGTCAAACTAAACTGGCTGGCATCTAAAATAAATTTCTGTTTGATAGAGGCATGGTGATTTAGCATGAAAAAAAAATTAAAGTTACGTTATTTTCCTATGTTCAGTATAAGTCAATAATGTAAAGTAATATAAATTTAAAAAATATACGTATGACTCTTCCAATAAAACCTCATTTTTCAATATTTAAGTTTTAAAAATCGGTTACAACTTCTAGGCAAAATATTACATTCAGGGTGATTTCTGGACCGTAATCTTAATGTGATTTTAGCTGTTTCCTCTTTCAGTGGTACCATGCAAAATCCTTATTTATTAAGATGGTTAAGTCGATCGACGTTATAAGGTTGTCTATCTGTTCTGTGTGAACGATAGTAAACGTAAACCTGAAGCAGAAATCAACTTAAAATAATCTTTCAAAATTGTCACATCGTTCATACTATGAGATGACATTTGGTCTGATCATTGAGGCTTTATTCAGTTTGAGACATTAAGAAATCATCCAGAGAGATATGCAGGTTTTCAACGAAATTATTTTAATTCTGAAGAACATATGCATTGCAGACAAAAATAGTCTCCGTATTATGAACCAATTAAGGGTCAAGAAAATTTGGTTAGTATACCTAGGCTACCTGAAAAGCTGTCGGCCTGACACATAGAAGGCATGGCCTTAGAAACTGTGAAACCATAAAAGTTCCATTCTTTATATAAACACATGTAAAATTGTATTTAAATCTGCAAATTCATTCGAGCTGTTTAATATTGGCGTGTCACTATTTTTTTTTTAATGGAAATGAATATCCTGCAGTAATTAAATTCTTTGTTTTGGATGGTTTGAACACCAACAGAAATTCATCTGAAATTATTACAAGTGTATAAGGATGCATCATCTTAACTTCACATAGGCTGCTCTTTTTAAATCTGGTCGTAGAAGCCTCGAAGATTACACAGGACCACAAAAAAGAAGTTTTGTAGTTGAAAGGTATGTTTTTTTGGTGTGCTAAAAACGAATCCGAGGTCAGAATCGACTCATCACCCAAGGATTTTGACATAACCTCAAAAACCCCTCGAAAAGGACCAAAAATACTTTTACAAATAAATTAAAACTGTAAAGGAGTAACCACCATATCTATACGTATTTTGGGGTGCTGAAATCCAATCCAAAGTCAGAATTCTTCCATCATGTCAGTATTTTGGCATAACCTCAAAAAATACCTCAATAATGGTTAGAATTACGTCTGTAAGTAAATTAAAAAATTAAATCAGATATACCACCATATCTATACGTATTTTCGGGTGCTTAAAGCGAATATGCCAAAAGAATTGACCTATTAAGTCAAGAGCTTGAAATAACCTCAAAAAGTCCCGTCCTTTCATTTACAGGTTGCTGGATTAAGGCAAGTCCCCTAGCTTTTCGAGGCATAATCGGTTTAAGCATCTCAAAATATATATATGGTGGTCTATTCTTTAATTTTTTAGTTTACTTACAGACGTATTGCTGACTATTTTTGAGTTGTTTTTTGAGATTATGTCAAAATGCTGACGTGATGGGCAAATTTTAACCTTGGATTCGATTTCAGCACTCCAAAATACATATAGTTATGGTGGTTTGCCCGTTTACATTTTTAATTTATTTGTAAAAGTATTTTTGGTCATTTTCGAGGTATTTTTTGAGATTATCTCAAAATCCTTGGGTGATGAGTCAATTCTGAACTCGGATTCGTTTTCAGCATACTAAAAAACATATATGATATCTCACTTTTTAACTACAGCTTTTTTTTGCGGTCCTGTGTTATCCACGCGAAGGTCGTGCAAACACTGCTACATCACAGATCATTCAACAAGTCCATGATGTGGTGTCAGATGATCGACGAGTGAAAGTGCGTGAAATAGCTAAAGCCATAGGCATCTCAAAAGAATAAATTGGAAATATTTTGCATGAAGAATTATATACCTTTTGCAAGATTGCTGACAAGTGACCGAAAACGCATTCGAATGCGTATTTCTTAAGCGTGTTTGGATCGTTTTAATCAAAATAAAATTGATTTCAAGCATCGTTTCATAACTGTTGATGAAACTTGGATCCACCACTATACCCCAGAGTGAAAAAAAACTGTCGAAACAATGAATTGAAGCTTCCATCAGCAGGGAAGGTTATGGCAATAGTTTTTTGGGATTACAAAGGTGTTTTGTTGATCGATTATCTTCAAAAAGGTAAAACAATTAACTTTGAATTATTGTAACCTTTTGGATCAGTCGGATACAAACAATCGTGAAAAGACCTGCTTTATAGAAGAAAAGAATCGTTTTTCATAAAGACAATGCACGTGTTCACACAAGTGTTTTGACCATGGCAAAATTCAACGAATTAAAGTACGAATTGCTTCAACATTCAGCGTATTCACCAGATTTGGCTCCCTCTGACTATTATCTGTTTCCCAACCTGAAAAATTTCTGGCTGGAAAGCGTTTTACACTTTAATGATGGTATTGGGTTATTGGAAAAATGTTGGATTAAATGTATTAAAGTTTCAGGAGATTATATTGAAAAATAAAACATATTTCACATCAACAAAAAAATTTTCTTTCATTGTTACACCGAGAACTTTTCAGACAGCACTCGTAATACGCAACAAAGTTGCGGCCACAAATATGACTGTTATGCAGGTACTTTTTGGCTTTTTTATGGTGGTGGTGGTACTGCGTGATATGGGTTGGTAACGGGAATAATATTTATACTAAACTAAAGTCTGCATCCGATTTTCTCTATATCTAGTATTTACCCCTATTAAGATGGATAAGGGCTCGAACTTGGAGTGATTTCACAATAAAATTGTCGAGGAAATGGAAGTAAAGTTTCTAAAACTCCAGATCTTCTACCACTGTATGCTATCATGAACAATACGTTGTGGGCTTATTTCTGTTTAGGGATGTAACATGCATAATAAAAGAACGAGATATATAACATTAAATTTTAATAGTGCCATCGAATATCTAAGTAATAAATCCTAGAACTCGAATAGCAAATACTTATATTTTAAAAGGTTATATAGAGAGAGCCAATAGAAGAAACTCAATGTGGTATATTTTACAAGAATTTAGAGAGCGAAAGAAAAATATTTGATCTTCTCTAATAAACTAAATTTAAGTTTTCGCTAATCGGTAATCTTTAAATCAGGGACTGAGAGATATCATCTTTTGTTGCATGTTAATACATTGGTGTACCGAAGTTCTTGCTGTTTGCTTTCCGAGTACATGAAATTTCTTCGTGCATTCGCCGTCACAATGCGCCCATAGGTAGTTGTATGTTTACTACCATCTTAGACTCTAGTACGATTTTGATAAGACTCGGCTGCTCATCGGAAGGAACGAAGGCATTTTTAGAGAATAATATATGATGTCACTTTCACAACAACAAATAGTTAGAAGATAAAGTTAACAAACCTTATCTAGTACTTTTCTGTAAACAATATATATGCTTTGAAGAAATTTCAGGAGCAGCCTCTTCTATTTTTTTTTTCTAACATGTTTCACCAATTAATTCTCGAGCTACCGAAATTACTGTAGTAGTCAAGCAGAATTAGCTTATGGCACCAAACTTACTAAATTTGGCACAGCCGAATCTGTTTTTAAACTTTATATTATATGTAAAAAATTTTGAAGCACAAAAAAACTAACAAGCAATTGTATTTTTTCATTTCCTTTTTTTCATCTCTCTAGGGCTGTTTTGACTAATGTTCAAATCGGATAAGGTGATGGATCTTAACTAATAAAATAGATAGTAAACAACTATACTATTCACGTAAGAAATAAAAAAAGAAATGTTATTTTTACGTACATCTCTTATTAATAACATTACGAAATAGTCAGTAATAAAATAATAGATTTGTAATAATTGGACTCATTTGATTTTTCGGTATATAATCTCAGTAGACAATTTTTTAGGGCTTATAAATAAGGCGGAAGAACGAAGACCCTAATTAAACATATTATAAATATGGTATGACATAATATCGCTGCCAAAACTTACAACACACTTTACATTAATTTTAGTAACTAATGGTTAACTTTATAACCTGCAGTAACAGTTTTGATTAAACCGTATTATTATTTCTGCGAACTAAAGTAGCATCAATTTCTTTTTTATATGTCCTCAGGGTACTGGTAATGAAGCTGTTGATAATATAAATGATTGGGTGTCATAATTTTAGGTTATAATAAACCAATATTGGTAGCTGCGAATTATTTCAAATAGCCGGTAGCTATGGCTATGGTGTAGACTACTTCATACATTGTCCGCCCACGACTGGCCAATCTACGTATATATTTGTTATGTTTTAATATATTACATGTATGCGTGATTAAATGACCCCGTGGCTGTATTTCCAGTTGGAACAGATCGAGATTTCTGCTTCTGACTTGCTTTGTTCGACATTGTTTTAATACCCAAAGCAGAATTATGATTGAAAATGAATCACTGACATCGAGTTTAAAATAAAAACTATTAAATTGGTTAATATTTAAATACTTTCAAAATATACTAATTTTTTAAGAGTGAAAAGTGTTGACAGATTCTTGAAACGTTTAACATGAACGATTGTGAACAGTTACTGACATGTACACTTTTTTTTATCAATTTTATATTAACTAAAAGTCGTAGTTCATAAAATTTTATGTTCTTGTCGTACCTAATTCATTTCCTTGGCTAGGTAAGTATTCTTACAACAGGAATAATAACAGCAAAAGATATTAAATTTTTTTATGGTTTTGATGCTCGTTTTTCTAAATGTTAGAGATAATTTCAGTCTTGCTATTACCGCCATACATTGACCATCTTCTAAAAACCTAAATTTTTAGGTTCCTCATCAAAAAAACAATCATTATGAAGAAATCCGGTGACTGAGTTTGCACTTTAAACTCACAGTGCCGCCTCATCCATTGACTGGAACACGATTAAAGGTATTGCCGAACTTGAGCTCCAACAGAATGCGTTAGAGTACCATACTGTTGAAAACTAAAAAAACCTTCAAAGATAATACAGAAACAAATTACTCTTAAAAAGAAATTATTAATTCCAATGTACTCGATTGAACCTGCCCAAACATTAACCTTGTGTAGCTCTAGCTGTGAATTTAATGTTAACAAAATTATCCAATCCAAAATAGTTTCGGATGAATTACATTCATCACTGGGTTTTTTATAAGATTTTCCTAAATCAAGTTCCAGAAGCCATGTTAAATTTCTTGGATTCTTTTAAATATCATTTACAATATCACTTGTCACCAACAGAGTCCATAGTAGATGGATCAGCTCGTGGGCTGTTTAGGTTAACTGGAAGATTAACCTTTACTTCTTATGGTGAAGGATGACCTTTTTAAACTGATCATATTAATTGTTTTTGTTCTTATTACACTTTTATTTTAATAATGTGCTGTTTAAATCAAGATTATTAACAATTATTATAATTTAGTCACATGGCATCCAATCTCCCTCAAAGGGGAACACATATCGACATATACATATACAGATATGATTCATAAAGATTGAACTCTGAGGACGCTCTAAGTGACGTCTGTGCCGTTGCAAGTAGCACCGTTATCTGCTCGATCTGGCTCTGCTGTTTGATAGTTTCTATAGGAATTTTTTATTGAACCTGTGTTGTTAAAATAAGAGAATCATTTAGATGTTGTTTATTTCTGATTTTCACCTATCTGTTCTTCCAAATCTTCTCATTATGTGTGTTCCATAGGTTGTTATTATTTTGAATGGTGATGTCAACCAACGTTACGTGTTTCGACGATTTATCCAGTGATACATAGTTTTGTCTATTGTTTTTATAGTATAGCTTATAGTTATTGTTTTCAAGTATTGTTTCCAGTGCTAAGTTGCATATATATAATAAAATAAATTATCTGTAATAATAAGTATAATAAGACATCCTATCACCTTGAAACACTTTCAGTTCTGATGGTGGTGAAGTATTTTAATAACTATGTTCTTCCTTGACGGGGCAAATGCCTAGCCAGTTCCGATTAAATACTGTCTTATCTTCCACACCCAAATCTATATCAATTATTTCATACAGAAGGGCCGAATTCAGTGTGGTTTTGTACCACTAGTAAGCAGCGATTGAAAACATCTGTTCCGATGTCAAGTAGTAGTTTGACGCAGCTTTATCAACATTTTTTTTAAGTTTGAATATCATCTATGAAAATACTATGCTAACCCAGTTTGTAAATTCTGTTAGTCTAGAATCCTTCTTATAAATTCGTGGGCCAATTCTTCATACATTGTTCGGTGATTTGCTAGATCTCCACGGTCACAATATTGTCAGCAATCTGCATCTGAAATTCACCCAATTGAGCTTTTCCTCGAATTATATTTAACTATATTTGTCCAGTCCGAACTAAATTCCCTTATCTCTAGATTTTGAGCATGCGTTAGAGCTGGATCCTAATGCCTACCATTAGTTTAAGGTCAACCACGTATAATAGATGATCTGCCGTATGACCTCTTCGTTTTGGTTTTTAATGAAAAATACTAGTTCAGTTTAACCGACTCAGTGGTGGATCCAGTGCAAGGTAATACCATAGATCCAAGGAATTGTCCTGAGACACCCATTTGAAATTATTGTTATTGTTTTCTTATTTGGTTAAGCCAGGTTGTAGACAAGGAAGACAGTTTTTGTAGCCCATTACCTTCATCCTTTGGACTGTGTTGTAATAATGTGTATGGATACATTGTACAAGGCAAGAGTTATCAGCTTTTATATAATGAGGAGATCGGTGATTGGTAGATCGGTTATCGGGTTCTTGTATTTTGCAGATTTTCCCTTAGAAGATATGTTAATACCTATGTAAGAAACAATGATATTTTACGCAGGTTAAACAAAACGTCATTAATTAGAATAGTCAGCTCTTAGTGTTAGAACTAAACTTGTTAACCTAATCAGGACCTAGAGCTTTGTATTAGGTTATGCAATACCTTCACAATTCAGCAGGTGTGTCTAGTTGACTGCACCAGAATTTCAATATTTGTTGGAATTCTAAGAGATCTAGACTAATTCCAGAATCCAGTATGAAATCCCCATCTGTAACCGGCCTCAGTTAGAACACTCTATAGAAATTGTGCATAATTGATAACATCCTCAGTACGCTGCTAGCGACGTCCCGCGTGCTGTCATGCTCTGCGTCGGCTCCGACTTTGCCTTGGCGTTCGCCCTTTTCAAAAAATCCATATGAATTTTAGGAAGTAACAACCTCCAAACGATACGTGTCAAAATTTCATGTCATTTCGACGATTAGTAGTTGATAAGTGTTACGGGGACTCCTGGAAAATCACTCATCTGGTATGCTGAATTTAAACGCGGTCGTACAGACACAAATGACGCTGAACGCTCTGGACGCCCAAATGAGGTAGTTACACAGGAAAACATGAAAAAAATCCACAAAATTGTTTTGGATGACCGTAAAGTGAAATTGCGTGAGATAGCTGACAACCTAAAAATATCAAAAGAACGTGTTGGTCATATTTTGCATGAACATTTGGGCATGAGAAAACTCTGTTGGAAATGGGTACAGCGTTTGCCCGCAGTAGACCAAAAACAACAAAGTGTTGATGATTCTGAGTGCTGTTTAGTCCTGTTTTTAAGCACAATAAAAAGGATTTTTTTCATGCGATATAGGACAATGGATGAAACATGGATCCACCACTATAAACCGGAATCAAATCGGCAATCAGCTGTGTGGGGAGCAGCCGGCGAAAACCGCCCGAAGCAACCAAACACATAGCAGTCGGCTGAGAAGATTTTGACCTCTGTATTTTGGGATGCGCATGAAATAATTTTCATCGACAATGCTGAGAAGGGAAAACCATCAATAGCGAATATTATATAAAGTTATTGGTGCGTTGGAAGGCAGAAATCGCAAAAAAACAGCCCCAAATGAACGAGAAAAAAGTGCTTTTTCATCAAGACAATGCACCGTGTCACAAATCAATGGTTACGATGGCAAAATTGCATGAATTGGAGTTCGAAAGGCTTCTTCATCCACCGTATTCTCCAGATTTGGCTCCCAGCGAGTATTGTCTATTTTCAGACCTCAAAAAAATGCTCGCGGGAAAGAGATTTGGCTTCAGTGAAGAAGTTATCGTCGAAACCGAGGCCTATTTTACAAATACAAATCCTTCTAAAAGAAAGTTATAGAAATATTAGAGAAGCGTTGAACTGATTGTATCGCTCTTGAAGGAGACTACGTTGATGAATAAAGTTGAATTTTGCAAAAAAATGTGTTTTAAGTTTCAGTGTACGTGTTAATATGGGAGTCATTTATCTTTACAATTTCTTACACTTTAACGTCCAGTCCAGCATCGAAGATCACCTTCTAAGCTTATACTATTACAGAAAATATGTTTAATATTTTCACATACAAATTTAAAAAAGTCGTTTAGTCAACAGCTATTCATAAAGATTCAAAAAAGTAAGGATTGTACCTCAGTGAGAATATCTTAGTTAAAACGCTGCACAAACCATAGTTTCCAGCGGTTCAGGACCTTCCAAGACCATCGCAAATTTCAAAATATTTTAGTTTATATGTGTTATATGGATATGCCGAAAAATATTAAATTCCATATCTCAAATAGCCACGGCGCTTTTTAGTGTTCCGTACGGAACACTTATAAGATCACTTCGGTGTCTGTCCGTCTGTCTGTCTGTCACACCCGATTTTCTCCGAAACTATTTGACAAAGAAAGTTGAAATTTCGTACTAATATAGGAATTGATGGCCTCATCAGAACCGTGTAGTTTTGAAAGTTAAATTTTGACTTAAGAGGTTAGTTTTGGGGGTTTTTTTATTAGATCATCGAGTGGGGTGACAAATGAAAGCTTGCAACAACACGAGTTCAAAAATATGTATAAAGTAATACTTGCGCACACTTTTCTTTGTATTATTTGTAAAAAATGGCGAAAAATCGCTGTCCCTCCTCTTTATCTCGAAAAGTACTGATCAAAAAATGTTGGAAAAATTCTGGAATATTCTCCACGGGATGAAGATTGAACGAAAATTATCACGAGTACATTATCTTTAATAATTTATCTGGTATAAAAAAAAAATTCAAGGTCATCAGTTTTCAGCAAAGATCGGAAACTCACTTTGATAAAAACTCATTTGGAGTGTGTTTTGTGAAGTCACTGATCATTTTATACCTCCGTAACAGAAATTTTTATTTTAAAAGCAATTAACATACGGAACAGTAATTGCGCAAGTTCAACTTGCACTTAAGCAGTTCTTTTTAATAAATTTGTTCGAATTGCAATGTATAAATTAATGTAAACACGTAAAATATACAATTATTTTAAAAAATTTTGGACATAGTTAACACAATTTTTATTTATTTAATTATTTATAACTGAGCCCAACAAAAAATAATTAATAGGGCCGTATAGACCAATAAGTTTGTACTTAACAATGTACAGGGTGATCATTTTGAGACGCCCGGTCTCGATTTATGGAAAATTGTTGGATATGTATGTTTCTTTTTTAAATGTAGAACGGTATAGTGCATGTCAAGGAGTATAGTCACGTATTTGACATTTGGAAGTGAAAACGACGCTGAGCGCCACGACGCCAAACAACTTTTTTTTCCCACGACATACCTTTTATAAAACGGCATTGAAAAGCCCTAATTTTTTTCAACATTTTTGCCTTAAACTGTTTTTTTCTAATTCGTTTTGCAAAAAAGTTATACAGCAAAACCATCTAAAATATTATTTTTTGGTCAGCGCGGTTGCTATGGATCGTATGCCACGATTGGCGATTTTCAAACAATTTATCTAGTCGACGGCTGTCATACTTTCATCTGACAGTAATTATAATAATATTAGTTATTTTGTTGAGGTTTTTCTTTTAATAAAATATCTTTGAACAATAAAAAACAATAATACATTATTTTTATTAAAACCACAAAAAAACTTTTAACATTACATAACTTATTACATATTTATAAAATTAAATGTTTGAACTATGCTGGTAATGTAGAATCCTTGGCACAATGAAACTATTCAGTATATATTACCAATACACCAAACATTTTATTTTTGCACTCGACGCGCGTTTCGCTAACCATGTAAGTTTCAAACATTTACACTACTCAGTATATATCACCATTATACCTAACACTTTATTTTTGCACTCGACACGCGTTTCGCTAATCATGTTAGCTTCATCAGGAGTGATAATTGACCCTAGTCAATCATCCAAAGAAATTTTCTCTATGTTTTTCTTGTTCTATCATGCATTTTTCCATTTTTTACATTAACGTTTGATGAGTGGCTTTATAAATAATTTCTCCAGATATACTATTGCACGCATCTGATATTTTTGCCTTTTAGTGCTTTTGCCGCAGTTTTGTATACAAAATCTTTAAGATTCCTCCACAAGAAAAAATCTAACGGCCTGAGGTCTGGTGACTTAAGTGCCCATCAAATAACTCAGCTGCAAACCCCTATCCATCTTCGTTGAAACCTTTCATTCAAATGCTCTCTAACAGCAGCAGTTGTATGAGGCGGTGCTCCGTCGCGTTGATATATGTCTTCTTCAAATAAGGGGAACATTTTCTAATAAAACTGGTAGAATATTAACCAAGAAATTATGGTATCTATTTCCAGTGAGTGTTCCCTCAAGAAAGTATGATCCAACCAAATGTCTCTCAATTATCCCACACCAAACAATAACGCCATAATGGTTTTGATTCTGCACTTTATTAACGTTGTATGGATGCTCGTCAGCCCAGTAATGATAATTTTTCTTCGATGTTCCAGCGAATCAAGGCCGCCGGTCAATTCCGGGTCCCCAATTAGACGGACCGCTCTTCTCTGAACAGAATCCAACAAATGCAGTGTATGTTTGGGAGCGAAGCCCCAAACGTGGGAGCAGTATTCCATAGTTGGTCGAATTTGGGCTTTGTAAAGAATTAACAGTCGTTGTGGGGTGTAAAGCTTTCTGGTTCTAAATAATATTCCCAACTTTTGAGAAGCTCTCCTTGCTATGCCTGCAACATGTTCATGCCAGGACATATTTGCTCCCAAACTAACGCCCAACAAATTGAGCGACGATGCTAGGGGAATGGAGTGCCCCGACATAGCTATGTCGGATTCAGCAATGTTAACTTTTTTAGAAAAAACTGCCGCCTAGTTTTTGTAGCGTTAAATTCCACTTGGTTACTGTCACCCTAAGATAGAATTTCTTCCAGGTCTTTGTTAAGTTGAACGACCTCCTGCTGTCTGCGGGTATTCGCCTGAGCAGCCGATGTTCGAACGTTCAAGGCGAATGAAGAGACAAACGTACCGTCATCTGCAAAGCTGTAGATTGGATTCCGGGTCTTTTCCAGCAGATCGTTAATGTAAATGAGAAAAAGAGTAGGAGACAGTATGGAGCCCTGGGGCACACCGGCGTTGATAGTGAGGGTGTTAGAAAGAAATCCGTCGACCGCCACTCGTAAAGAACGCTCTCTGAGGAAACATGAGAGCCACAAACAGAACCTTTCAGACATACCACAAGAGCGTAGCTTAGCCAAGAGTCCATCGTGCCAAACACGGTCGAATGCCTTGGATATGTCAAGAGCAACCGCTCGAGATTCTCCAAAGTGTTCAATTGCGTTGTTCCAAACATGTGTTACATAAGTCAGAAGATCTCCTGTTGATCTATGTTTACGAAAACCATATTGGTGATCGCTAATAATATTGAATCGTTCAAGATATTTTAGAAGATGCTCATTGATAACCTTTTCCATGACTTTCGATATTATTGAAAGCAGTGCAACTGGTCGGTAGTTATTTGGCAAGGTCTTCTTGCCTTTTTTAGGTATCGGCTGAACCGTGGCACATTTCCAGCAGGACGGAAATATTCTCTTTCTGTAGGATAGGTTAAAAAGTCTACAGAAAACTGGTGTTAGTTCCCTTGCGCAGTTTTTGAGAACTATGGCAGGTATTCCGTCAGCACCAGAAGCCTTCTTGCTGTCTAGGTTCATTAAAATACGCTTTATGATGCGCTGTCTGAAGACAACATCGGGCATCCTTAACTGCAATATGGGTGGTGTTTTTCCTTGGAAATCGACAGTAGAATGTGAAGCAAAGAGTTCAGCCAGCATGTTCGCTCTCTCAACAGGTGTGGTTGCAATGGAAGTATCTGGCCGTGTGAGTGGTGGTATGGTGGATTTGGTAAAATTTTGACTAACTGCCTTAGCGACTGCCCAAAAGGACCTGGAATTGTTGGGACAAGCGAGAAGTTTGTTTCTAATTCGTTGATTGTGTGCCTCCTTGGTTTCGTCGATAATTCCCTTGCATCTGTTCCGGGCACGAACAAAGCTTAGCTTTAAGAGATTTCTGAATAGCCTCATAAGATATATTCAACTGCCTACTTGCTTGTCTTATTGAATTATATGGATGGTTTTGGAAATATTATATAATTTCGGCTACTTTTTCATCTTTTAAAACAGTTTTTCGTTTAGAAATACCTTTCTGTCCAGAAAAATGCATCTATATTGCTCCTCAAATTTCGTTCTAATCAACAAAATATAGTGTGTTTCGGGATATACCTGTCAGGGTAACGTTCTCGATACAGTCTAACGGCTTCCCAAGAATTTCTTCTTGCTTCTCCATAAATAAAAATCATATCTACTCTTTCAGCGTAGGAAACCATTTCAACCAGAAGCTAACACAATGTTTATTTAATTTAACTCTATTGAATTGAAGAGGTGTGCAAACAAGCGCTGTCAGATTAAAGTATGACAGCCGCCTACTAGATAAATAGTTTGAAAACCGCCAAACGTGGCATACGATCCATGGCAACTGCGAGGATCAACAAATAATATTTTAGAGTGTTTTTGCTATATAACTTTTTTGCAAAACAAATTAGAAAAAAATAGTTTTCGGGAAAAATTAGGGCTTTCTAACGCCGTTTTAAAAAAGGTATGTGGATTGAAAAAAAAGTAGTTTGGCGTCACGGCGCCAAGCATCGTGGCGCCCAGCGTCATTTTCACTACCAAATACATCAGTATTCTTCTTGACATGCACTATACCACTCTACAAAAAAAAAAATATCCAACAATTTTCCATAAATCGGGGCCCTGTAGAACAGCACAACAAACACAGGTGCAAATGGCACTGGCGCTCGAAATAATACACTCCGTAAGTCCCTCCACCAGTAAGTACAGCTTTAAGTCATCGGTAAATATTGGATAATTTACATTTACAACTTTAGAGATGTCATTCATAAATATTAAAAAATGTTGGTTAGAGTACCGGGGGCACACCACATAATGCTCCAAAAGTAGATGTCAAACAAACCAAACATTCTGAGCTTGGCTAGAATCTATTTTGCTAAAAGCTTCAGGGAAGTCGGCAAAAATCACTTTAGCCAGGGCCTTTTTATCATTAACACCTAATAAAAATTGTGCAAAACATGCCAGATTGGTGGTAGTTAACCTTCCCGTCAAAATGCAAAGTTGTTTTGGAGTAAGAAGCGATTCAACTCTATTTATTAAGAAGTCATATAACATACATATTCCATAATTACATATCTCAGACTTTTTTAAATACTGGAAATATTTTACTGATCTTTCAGCACTTGCTCAACATTTTTGCTAATGCTTTGACCAGAACTCATATAGTATCTTTCACAAAAAAACTGGGAATACCACCCAGTCTCCTTGACATCTCGTAAGTTTCCGTAAGTTGATTAATATTATTAGAAACATTTTTTATGTCCAAACGTTCAGTGCCGGATGAAAAAGCATAATCACCACCGGCAAAATATACCCCAATTGATGACATACTATCCAAAGGAGTAGCTACGACCCTACCATCAAACGGCATATAGGCTAGAACAGCACAAATATTCTTTTTTGTTGCACATACCTCCAGAAAGACTTGGAATCAGCTGCAATATCACTCGCGACCTCAGAATCATATCTATAATAAGCAATGTTTAGTCATTACATCTACCTGCCTTCTTAATTCCGTAAATATATTTAGATAAACCACACTGCCTTTTCCATTTTTTGTGAACAATAAACTTTCTTTATGATATGTTGTACCACTGACGAAATTTTCTCTTTTTACTGTTAAATTGTGTTACAGATCTATCAATTATTTCCGACAGGGATGCATAAAAATTATGACGTATTGCATCAACATTCATAATGCTGCCAATTCATGCCTATCAGCACTATCCAGATCAGGGTCTAGAGCGTGAAAGTTTACATTTTTAAAATCAGAAGGTTTCTCTCCAGTTTCATCAACTGGAAACCTTCTGCTCTCTGCCACAGAAAGACACAAACCAACCCCCAGTGATGGATGATGGGCATCCTCCAATGCCATCGGACAGATAGCTCCCTCCACTACACAGCTAAAACTCGCACAAATCCAGGCAAAGTATCTGCGGTTCAAATTATAAATACAGTTCTATTGAAGCAAAATATCCATAAAATTATATGTCAACACACATTTTAGACTATTCGAGCCTCCAAGCAGGTCCCCTAAAACTAATAAATTTTGACCATACACAGGATTCTATAAGTTCATCTGCATACTGCTAATGAAGTTATTTAAATAAACTTAACATCCAACCAGACTAAGCTCAAGTCACACCTTATCGGCAAAAGTATATAACTCTATTAGAGAAGTTTTTAGGGAGTTTCAAACTACAGCTACACCCCCACCTCTTGAATATTTTCGGTCGCTACGGTATACCATGTAACTATCGATAAAAATCTCCAAATCCGTAACTCCATCCGGCAGCCAAACATACAATTTAAAATTGCGCGTTGTGTACATTCAAGTTTTTTCTTCTAAAGTTTAGATCTTGAATTTCCGATATTATATGTGTATGCATCTGATTGGTATCTGCCTGTCTAGTGTTGGTTTAATCGACTGATTTAATTTTATAATAAACTAAATCGTTCTGTAAGTTTTGGGCCTCCTTTTCTAGGTATGATATTTTTTTATGACGACCAATTATTAATAGTTCATCCAGCACAAGTTGTACTTGGTTTTTTTGATCAAGTCAAATAGCTGGCCCAGCCTAAGTAAAACATAATTGTTGCTCACCTTAGTTTTAGATTGCCGTGCAGACATATTATACTAAACCTGAGCGTAGTCAGGTTCCCTTTTCATCTATTCTTTCGTGACCATCTGTAATTAAAGATTCTTTGCATTTCCGGAATGATTTCCTTTTGAGCTGTTAAGATCAGCCTCGAAGTTATTCGGGTTCCGGTCACCCATTCTTGTGGATATTCTTTGTTGGGACATTAGACAGTTTCTTCAATGAAGCTCTTCTAACATCACTTTTGCGATAAGCTGTGCATTCCGACGAATGGGACTAAGTTTATTCAGATAGACTATAAACCTTATTAAACTCGAGTGTAGAGTAGAGTCCTAAGCAGACTTTATGAATCCAACGGCAACACTTGAGCAAATGATTATTCATCATTAATAAAATTTAAATTTTTTAAAACTCCGAGAAGCAAAATTTAATCCTTATTGATCACAGAAATTTGTTTATCACTTTTTTGCACTACTAAGCACCAGTTAAAAACACAACCACCCTCTACGGATCTTGTTTAACATCGTGGATATACAACAGACTAGTAAAACCATACTGTTTTATTAAAAATAGCATTTATATTAAAAAGTTATAAATTTATCGATCTTCGAAAGAACGCCACGTATTCTGTAAATGCAGCAGTAATTTTCCGAGAAGCTACTATGCATATATATATATATATATATATATATATATATATATATATATATATATATATATATATATATATATATATATATATATATATATAATTACATTTATAAATATTCTCGATTATTTATAAAAAACCAAAATATAAAAAAAATAAATTAGCTACCAAGCTTTCATCACCGGGGTGCTGTTAGCATTTTCTAGTGAAACAAGTTTTGAATTTAAAAAATTACCATTTAAAAAATTTTGAAAACTTTTACTTTATATCTGACATCAAGATTCACTTCAAAGAAATCCTGTATATTAATGCAGCTGTTGTCCGCAGTAGTGAAGTAACTCATAAAAGGCGGCATTTAAAGCTTACAAAAAGAAATGTTTTACTTTCAAGTCCAATTCGTTTCCTTTAGTTGAATTTTATTTTTCTCTGACCTGCCGCATTTTTTTCAACCAGCAATGTATTTCACACTTTATTTGGTGTAAAAATTCAATTATCTCATCATTAACTTATGACATAAAATTTAAATGACCATTTCTTTGTGAAGAGTTTAACAATTTTCGTTGCATCTTATTACTCAAGTGATGATAGGTGTCCCAAGAAATAATTATCCTAACTGAATATGTTGGAGTGGTTTCTATATTCTATAAAATAATATTGGCAACTTAACGAAAACCATAGTTATTATGGTAAACATCGTGGTATTTTTATCTATAATATATATAAAGTGCAACGTCTCTCTGTCTGTTTTTCTGTCTGTTAGTGCGCTTATCACTCAAGAACAACTTATCTGATTTACGTGCTTTTTTTAAACATACATATGTTCTCTGGTCAGGTTATAGGATATATTTTACTACGTTAGGTAACATAAGGAATAAGCAGAGACGATAATGGTGAATCAAGTCGGAAAAAAGTTTGCCGCTAGCGCGTTCTCTTGCAATACACTGCCTAAACCATTAAATATGAAACAATATCATGTAGCAAAGAATATAATATATAAAATGCAAGGTCTCTGTCTGTTTGTCTGTCCGTTAATGCGCTTATGACTTGACAACCACTTATCTGATTTACATGTTTTTTTTCAATTGATACATTTGTTCTCTGGCCAGGTTATCTATAATCTTCTATAATATATATATATATATATATATATATATATATATATATATATATATATATATATATATATATAATGCACCGTCTCTATGTATGTCTGTCTGTTTGTCCGTCAGTGCGCTTACCACTCGAGAACCCCTTATCCAATTTACGTGTTCTTTTTTTAATTCATACATTTGTTCTCTGGCCAGATTATCTATAATCTTCTATAATATATATAAAATGCAACGTTTCTCTGTCTGTCTGTCTATCCGTTAGTGAGCTTAACACTCGAGAACCACTTATCCGATTTACGTGTTTCTTTTTTTAATTCATACATTTGTTCTCTGGCCAGGTTATCTATAATCTTCTATAATATATATAAAATGCAACGTATCTCTGCCTGTCTGTCCGTTAGTGCGCTTATCACTCGAGAACCACCCATTCGATTTACATGCTATATGTATCTTTCCTGGCCACACATAAGGAATAAGCAATATGGAAGCAAGTCGAAAAAAAGTTTGCCGGTAGTGCGTTCTCTTGCAATACACTGCCTAAACCATTAAATATGGAACAATATCATGTAGCAAAGAATACAATATATATAAAATGTCTTTCTGTCCGTCTGTCTGTCTGTTCGTTAATGTACTTATCATTCGAAAACCACTTATCCGATTTACGTGTTTTTTTTTATTCATATATACGTTCTCTTTCCAAGTTATATAATAATAATAATAATAATCTATAATCTATAACATATAAAATGCAAGGTCTCTCTGTCTGTTTGTCTGTCCGTTAGTGTGCTTATCACTTCAGAACCACTTATCCGATTTAAATGTTTTATTTTTTAGATTTATACATATGTTCTCTGCCCAGGTTATAGGATATTATTTATTACGTTAGGTAGTATAAGCAATAGGCAGTGACGATAATAGTGGATCAAATCGGAAAAAAGTTTGCCGCTAGCTTACTCTCTTGCAATACGCTGCCTAAACCGTTAAATATGGAACAATATAATGTAACAAAGAATACAATATATAAAAAATTCAACGTCTCTCTGTCTGTCTGTCTGTCCATTAGTGCGCTTATCACTCGAGAACCACTTATCCGGTTTACGTGTTTTTTTTTTTAATTCATACATATGTTCTCTGACCAGGTTACATAATAATAAAAATAATCTATATAATACATAAAACGCAATGTCTCTCTGTCTGTCTCTCTGTCTGTCCTACCACTTATCCGATTTACGTGTTTCTTTTATAAAATACGTATGTTCTCTGGCCAGGTTATAGGATATATTTTATTACTTTAGGTAACATAAGGAATAAGCAGTGACGATAATAGTGAATCAAACCACGCGAGCAGAGCCGCGGGCACGACTAATCTTCGTAGTAAATAGAAAATAAATTTACTAGTATAGTCAACTAATACCTAAACATATTTAGTTTCTAAGAAAGTACTTACTAATTTTTATCGTCGTAATTACTACCTTCTCAACGCACTAGAATGTTCAAATTTCTTTGTTTCATCCATTACTCCAAGAAATAATAAAAAGCCTTTAGAAGTATATGAAGTATATGACTACTAAAATAAATATCCACATTTAAAATAGTCTATGATGGGACAAGTGTTAAAAATAGTTTTTTTTTTATACCAGTATGCTCAATTGGTAACGTGAGCTACATGCTCTTTTTTATTGACGATGAACATTTTCTTGCACAAGCCAGTGATACGACAATGAATACCATAGGCATGAAGGCCTGAATATTTGAATTTCTTGAACGACTCTATATACATATTATAAAACATACTTTCTAACTAAAAATAATTCTTCTATTCAAATTTCACTTTCCATATTAAGGTCTTTGGACATTAATGTACCTTGCTGCAATAAATTGTAGCAAATACTTTCATAGTTAAACTTTTGGTCGCATGCGCATCTTTCAATATTTTTTTATAAGCTGTAATGTGTGGCGTAGCCAAGCCCGGTCCTATCCCGATGAATATAGAAAATGGCGCCTCTTTAGAAACAGGGCTTTTTTATCGGAAAAACTTTTAAACTTCTATTGTATGACAGAGCTATTTTTTCTAAAAATTCTTCACCCACCAGTGATTGATTTTTAAATTAGAATTAAGCTTTTAAATTTGCACTGTATGATGACCAGGGCATCCATATGTAGATTAGATGTTAATTTTTAAAATTCCACTGTATAAAAGTTTCTTTTTTGTAAAAAAAATTCCTTCTTCATGGTTATTGATTTTTAGCTTGGGCTTTAAGAATTTCAGTACAAGAGGATTTTTTTATAAAGAGCTTTGACTCCGGGTTCTCAGTTTACGCCCCTAATCCTTTCTACAAAGAGCCCTGCCTTTAGAGTTCTCCTTTTTCCTTGAAAAATGCCCCTTGCATCTTTATGTCCTTCACATGTTAAATTTAGCCACACCACTGGTTGTAATATGATAAAAAAAGAAAATATCTTGAAAAACATTAGTTGCTTGTAACTATGCAATTGTTGTTCTTGAGTGCGAAATAGTAGAAAATATCGAAAATTAGTTGTGGCAACTAATGACGTTAAGTTGTATTAATACTTAGCATTTATTTTTAACCCAAAAAAATTCTCGGGTAACATTAAGTGACTGGTTATCAGAAATGGTTTTTATTTGGCGATAACAAGGAGTGGTTGTGTTATTAACTTAGTCTACATGGTTATGCTACTAAAATTTTCAGAGTGGAAAGAATGGTTTAGAAAAAACATTGTTGTATTATGTATGTACTCTATTACAAAATCTGCAATATAAACTAAGGTTTTTGAAATTATTTAAAAATTAAAAGTTACCTGACAACCTGTAGTTTATGAAAATTAGAATTATGAATGTATGGTTTCAACGAAAAATACCGACTAAAAATTTTTCTTCCTTAGTAATTGATGGTCAATACACTCCCAATTTTTATATGTGTTTTATTGTTGCAATATAAAACAGTGTCTAATAAGAAAGCTGCATGTGAAAGGGTGATCTACTGGTTAACTTCTTGTTCCATGTGTATTTATATAATGTGTATAATTTGTATTTCCAACATTTCTTCAAACTTACATTTCCATAAATCAGCCAAAAACTCCATCAGAAACTGTGAAGTTGGCTACAACTTCGAGCTCAGTAGTTGATACAGTTAAGATCTTTGTCTTTGACTTAATTAGAAACTGCACAAATGTTAAATAAGTAATTCTTTTTTAAAGTAAAATACGTCCAATCAAGTATGAATGCATAATAGCGATATAATATCAGTCTGTGGTAAAATCAATTATTTTTGATCAAATTTTGGTAGTTTGTTAGTTGATAATTTTTCCTAAACTGCAGAATTTTCGCGAATGAGAACAATTTTTCCAATCTTTTAAATCATAAACATAATTTAAAATTTTAGTTTAAGCTGAAGTTCGTTGGTTTCATAATAGGCTCGTAAAGATTTGAAAGTAGCTTTCAATGGTACAACATAATTTTTACCAAAGGTACATGTATTAGTTTAGGTTAGTCTAAATTAACCGTCTTTACTTCTTTATAATTAAATCCTAAATTTTTAATCTTTGGTTTTTCTTAGAACATGTGATAATTAACATTATCTTCTATTATTTCAAGTAATAAACTGAAATATACATATACAGTAATACCCCGCTTAGCGCGACCCCGTTACGCGCGGTTTCACTATAACGCGAATTTCAAATTTCGCGCTCATGTAGTCATTAACTTCTCTATGGTCGCGGGGGGATCCCCGCTTTCTCTGAATATTCTCTTTGAAGAATTGGGAATTCCCTGTCCTTCGACTTTGTTCTATGGGGATTTCCTCGTTCGTTTCGTGTGTTCATTTGTTCCGTAATGTTAGTTCGGTCGGCTGGCAGTTTTGTTTTAATATTTATTGGAGATACATACATACATAATTTAACCCTACGTTAAAAATGCCGCCTGTAAAGAAAAAAGAGCGTAAAAGCGTCACTTTGGAATTGAAGATGAAAGTGTTAAGAAGAATAGAAAATGGAGGCAAAGCAACAATTGTTGGGAGAGATTTTGGACTCTCAGAATCGACTGTGAGAACGATTTATAAAAATCGGGAAAAAATTAAAATCTCCAGCGAAGGTTCAACACCTATAAGTGCAACAAAACTTTCTCGTTCGAGATCATCTATCTTAGAAAGAATGGAGAAATTACTGTCAGTCTGGATCGAAGATTTGAATAAGAAGAACACACCACTAAGTCAAGATCTCATATGCACAAAAGCAAAATCTTTGTATGAGATGCTGAAAACAAAAGAAGGAGAAGGGAGTGCCACTCCGACTTTTGCTGCCAGCAGAGGCTGGTTCCATCGGTTCAAGCAGCGTTCTAATCTTCACAATATCCACATAACAGGCGAGGCGGCCAGCGCGGACATTCAAGCTGCAGCTGAGTTTCCAGACAAGTTTCAAGACTTCGTTAGACGAGAGAAAATTCCTGCTTGTCTCATCTTCAATGTTGATGAGACCGCACTTTACTGGAAAAAAATGCCATCTCGAACATTCATTTCTAAGGAAGAACGTCAAGCCAGTGGTTTCAAAGCTGCGAAAGATCGACTAACACTTCTGCTGGGTGGTAATGCCACTGGTGATTTCAAACTGAAACCTTTACTAGTGTACCATTCAGAAACACCCCGTGCAATGCGAGGCACAGACAAGACAAGTCTACCAGTTGTGTGGCGATCAAACAGAAAGGCGTGGGTTACACGGGAAATTTTTCAAGAATGGTATTCTAATAGTTTTTGCCCATCAGTCAAATCATACTGTGACAGAAATGGGCTTGAACCTAAAGTTATATTACTCTTAGACAATGCCCCAGGACATCCAACCTCACTTGATACGCCCAGAGACTTAAAAGTGTACGTAAAGTTCCTTCCACCAAACACTACGTCAATATTACAACCTATGGACCAGGGAGCAATAGCAAACTTCAAAGCTTATTACCATCGCCGCACTTTTAGCCAACTAATTCATGAAACTGACGGGGAAGGAAGACAGTCTATGCGAGAGTGGTGGAAGTCATACAACATTATGAAGTCTATTCACAACATAGAAGAGGCTTGGAAGGAAGTTAAAATGAGTTGTATGAATGGGGTGTGGCGTAATCTTTGGCCAGATGTAGTGGAAGCACCTAGAAGAATTGTCCAGATGCAGAGACAAGTGCTTGAAGACATTGCTGCAATGATTGAGGGGTCTGAACTTGAAGATGTCACGGTAGAAGATCTCGTAGAACTTGTAGCAACGCACGACGATCCTATTAGCAATGAAGATCTGATCGAGTTACAGAATAATCCTATCTACGATGAGGAAGAACAAGTAGAAGAGAAAGTTTTATCTTCAGGGGAAATACAAAATGCACTTTCAAAAATTTATTCAGGTTTGGACATATTGCAGAGTATAGACAATAATGATGACCGTGTCTTGACCGTGTGTCAAACAATTAAAAACAGTGTTGGGTGTTATGAACGTATTTTACAAGAACGTAAACAAAACGTTACCCAAAAGACAATAGATGTATTTTTCCGTAAAAAATAAGAGTATGTATTGCATAAAGTGTTCTTAGAATTAAAGTGATTGATTAAAATGATTTGTATTTTTTTGTATTAAATTTTGACTATGTTTAATCATAAACCTCGATATACGCGAATTTCAGTTAACGCGATTTTTTTCGGAACGTATCCCTCGCGTAAAGCGGGGTATTACTGTACCAATAATTTCTTAATTGCATCATGATATCGTGATGTAATTACAGTCTCACACCAAGTATAATAGCCTTCTTCGTTATTAGAATCAATCAAAATTTCCTAAACGACTGACTCACTTTCTTACTATTTTATTTTGGAATATGAAAATGGCATGATTACTACACTATTTTTATAAATTACAGGTTTAGTTTCTTAGGGATTTAATCTTTGAATAAACTTTATCTGCAACACTTAACACTCCTAACCATTTATGAAAATTTCTAAGTGGTTAAAAAAAAAATATCTCCCCCCAAATTTTGAGGTATTCCTTCTCTTGCAAGCAAGGGTGGTCCAACATTTAATTCTACAGAGTATGTAACACGTAGGAAGAAAAGTTTTTGGTCTGACACATAGATGTAGCCCTTATCAAAAAATCCATATGATTTTTAGGAATTATCAACCTTCAAACGATACGTGTCAAAATTTCATGACATTTCGAGTTTACAAGTTACTATGGTTTTAATGATGCTTCTTTTGATATTTTCAAACAACGAAAAAATCCACAACATTGTTTTGGACGACCGTAAAGTGAAATTGTGTGAGATAGCTGACACCCTAAAGATAAAAAGAACGTGTTGGTCATATTTTGCATGAACATTTGGGCATGAGAAAGCTCTGTTCGGAATGGGTCCGCGTTTGCTCACAGTGGACCAAAAACAACAACGTGTTGATAATTGTGAGCACTGTTTGGACCTGTTTAAGAGCAACAAAAATGATTTTTTATACGATATGTGACAATGAATGAAACATGGATCCACCACCGGAATCAAATCGGCAGTCAGTCGAGTGGAGAGCAGCCGGTGAAACCCGCCCGAAGCAACCAAACATACAACAGTTGGCTGGGAAGGTTTTGGCCTTTGGATTTTGGGATGCGCATGGAATAATATTCATCAACAATGGTGAGAAGGGAAAAACCATCAATAGCGCATATTATATAAAGTTATTGGTGCGTTTGAAGGCAGAAATCGCAAGGAAACGGCCCCAAATGAACAAGAAAAAAGTGCTCTTCCATCAAGACAATGCACCGTGCCACAAGCTAATGGTTACGATGGCAAAATTGCATAAATTGAAGTTCGAATTGCTTCTTCATCCACCGTAATCTGCAGATTTGACCCCCAGCGACTATTATCTATTCACAGATCTCAAAAAAATGCTCGCGGGAAAGAAATTTGGCTCTAATGAAGAAGTTATCGCCAAAACTGAGGGCTATTTTGAAGGCAAAGATAAATCCTTCTACAAGAAAGGTCTAGAAATGTTAGAAAAGAGTTAGACTGATTGTATCGCTCTTGAAGGAGACTATGTTGACGAATAAAGTCGAATTTTGCAAAAAAAAATGTGTTTTAAGTAGCTAGACCAAAAACTTTCCAGCCGACGCGTTAAGTACTGTAACTCGTAGTTGATGTTGACAAAAAAAACTGAAAAGTTAATTCTTGCCTATACTGCATATAATTTGACTATATTGCATATAATTTGAAGTTACTCAGTACAAATTTGTCTTTAGATGTTAACATATTGAAATATGATGAACTGATCTTTAAATCATAACATCCCAGATAAAAGCCCGCTTATATGGTATGCGTCCTTTGTTTCTCGTTCCAAAATGTAGTATGTTTTTTGCCAAAGTCCAACGGACACATAGCCGATATTTTTCTTACATTGTCATAATAAAATTAACAATACGTATCTCTTTTTTTCATACATATAACAATTTTCAATTTGTAGCACACTGTTTTTAACCTCAACAATCGAAAGTACTTATAATGTTATCTTGAGCAGGCAGTATTTAAAATAAATACTTAATGTTATCAGAAATACACAGAACGCTTAAAAGCATGTTTTTTTCTTTTGTTTTGGCAACATTAACTGATCCTGAAATTAATATTTAGTTTGCACTGGTTAGAAATCGCGATAATGTGCTTCCTAAAATCCTACGCTTCTTTTACGTTTAAAAAATGTTTTCAGCTTTCTCTAAAAATAGAAATAAATATATTGAGCTTTATTACGTTAACAAATTAAATCTACTTGAGGATCCCCCTTACGAGATGTAATATCACAGAATGAAATTAAACTAATTAAAGTTTTTTTTTGCCATTTTTGTTAACAATTATTACATTTTTGAGGGATTAAGATCAATTAATTCCTTATTAAAAATTAGTCCCTTTGATTTCGAGTTAACTTACGTCAAGTGTCACAAGTTCTTGGCACAAACCTGTTTTTTGGCTATTTCAGAGTATGAAAATAATGCCAGGTTAGAAAATTATGTCATAATTTATTAAACGAAATAATCATTATTATTATTATAATATAGCTACTCGGTTATTAAAACATGATACATAAAAAGTATTGTACTCACAATTATGAATTGCGTAAACATCTGCTATTGAATTTATCTGTTTAATCAACATCTGCTTAATGGTGGTTAACAATCAATTAGATGTTGTGATAAATTGTCATTTATTCACGAAATTCATTTAATTAGGATATTTCTAAAATTGTTTCAACAAAACCAGATAAATTAGTGTCTCATTTATGAAAATTGATTTTTTTATCAAGTTCCGCTGAAGTATGACTGTCAAGATTTTATGAAATAAACTCGTTAATATTAAATATAGATGAAATAAAAATATATCCTATATCGTTTACTTGAGTTAAAATTCTTGAATTTGACATTATCTAGCAGGATCTTGAAAGATAACATATTTAATGCTTATTGCTATTAACGTTGCATTAAAGCACATGACGTCTGAAAAACGTCGATAAAAGCGAAAAAGTCTTAGATTACTTGAATTTCTCATATTTTAAATTAAAACAGTGGGCTTTAACTTCATCCTTTAAATACATGTTTCTCTTCATATTAATTTCTAAACGTTAAACTTAACACTAGCAATAAATATTCAATAACGGAAACATTATTTTTTAAAAGAACATATTTTTACAATTCTCTACCACACGAAAATGCTACGTTTGTAAAATTTCTATATATTTATTCAAAATTCCACCAAACAACTCGAAAAGAAAAGCTTTAATACTAATCTAATCCCAAAGGTAAAATAAATGCCGGGGAAATAATTTATATTAATGCCGGTTTCTGTGTTGAACACAAAGTAAGCCTGTCAAATAGGCATCTACCTCAATGATTTATTCCCAAATAATTACATTCAAAAGTAAAGACTTGAAAAGAAAAGAAAATTGATTCATCGCATCCAAAGTTTATCCACTGCTTTTCTTCCGCTCCAACAATCTAAATGCAATCCATTTATCATCGGAAAGTTTCGCGGTTGATAAAGATTTAGTTGAGTTTTCTTTCACTTCGCAGCTAATTCTCAGATTTGTAGAAAGCAATCTTGTATTTATCATTCTTTCGTTATTCATAATTCATAGTGGTGAATGTATAAAAATATAACAGCCGACGGTAATAGATAAAAGACATTAACAACTCCTTTCATGACAGGTAAAAAACTGAGAGTTAATTTTTAATTCTCACAAAAATAATGCTACCTATTTACCCCTACGTTATTTTAATATTCCGGATATACACACGAATTTAAATAACTCAGGAGTTATTTCAACTCCTTGAACATGATACTTGGTAAAACCGAGTTGTAACTTTTCCCCAGTTCACGAATGTTATTAATATATTTAACATTTAAAATATTGGAAACAAATTTTAAGTTTTGCAATTCGTTAGGCAAGTCTCCTAACTTAGAAACTAAATAACATCGCAATGTTTATCAAGCAAAAATGCTTTTCCCAAATTCTCAGGTACAAGACTCCTTATTTTTTGATATTATGCATATAATTAACTTTTCTTGGCTTTTTCAATGATAATCCAATAATTCCAATACACTTCGTAATAATTGTTAAAATTTGGTCATTAAAAATGGGAATAATACAAAAATACTTTAAAGAACGCACTAGGAATAAGAAAATAACCGGCCAAGTGCAAGTCGGACTTGCCTAATTAGTGTTAAGTACGTTGATTGCTTTTAAAACAAAAATTTTTGTTACGTAGGTATAAAATCATCAATCACTTCACAGAACACATCCTAAATGAATCTCAACAAAGTTTTTCTCCGAACTTTACTGAAAACAAATGACCTTGAAGTTTTTGTTTTTTTTTTATGTACCATATAAATTATTAAAAGTATTTTTTCAAAATTTTTTGATCAATACTTTTTGAGATAAGGGGGGAAGGGCAGCGATTTTTCGAAGTTTTTTAAAAATAATACAAAGAAAAATGTGCGCAAGTATTACATTATACATATTTTTGAACTCGTGTTCTTACAAGCTTTCATTTGACATCCCACTCCATGACCTGGTAAAACAAAATTTTTTTCACCCCCAAAGTGTTAAACTTAAACGTTCCATGTCAAATAGATTCGGAGAAAATCGGGTGTAACAGACAGACAGACGGACACCGAAGTGATCTTATAAGTGTTTCGTACGGAACACTAAAAAAAAGATTATACTGGTCTACAAATATTTTTTTTTTCTTTGGCAAGGGCTAAATTAACGGAATATATTTATCTTTTCCATGCTGAGTTTAAATATGTTCTCAGATTTTATCTATCAGGCAGGGTTTTTTTGTGGCACGTGTTTAACATTTTAAAATAATTAGTACTTACAAAACACTGAATAATAAATACACTAAAATGTTTTATATGATGATTTTCGGTCCTATTTTGCCTTCGGGATGTCATGGTCCAGCAGTAGTCGGCCAGCATACTGGGACTCCATTTGCCTTGGTACCTCTTTTCCATAGTAGAAATCTGCTGATGAGAACGCTCACCATGCTCATCAGAGACAGCCCCAAGATTTTCAGGGAAGAAGTCTAGGTGGGAGTCCAAGAAGTGAATTTTTAAGGACATGTTGCAGCCGATTTCTTTATATGAAGTCACTTACTATTTCACTATAGTTTTCTTCTTTATTATTGCCAAGAAATCCACAACAGATATTTTTGAATAATTTTCACGCTGCTTTTTCCGGTGGATGTAACAGTTCCTCAAAATAATGATGAACATTTAATTATATATTAATGATCTTATTTGGGGCCCTATAAAAATCCCTTCCTTCAATTTTGCATCACTTATTTTAGGAAATTTAGATTTCAAATACATAAATGCAGCAGAACCTTTATCCATTTTTTTACAATTTTATGTGCGGGGAAGGTAAATACACCTTTTCGGGATCCACTAATAGGGTATTTGATAGATTTTTATGCCCAGAAATAAGAGATTCACGTTTTGGCCATTGTTTCCTTATGTAGTGAGACTCCTTATAACTGCTATCGCATTCACACCAGAAACAGCAGAATTTCGTGTATCCAAGTTGCAAACCTAACAATAAAGCTATAACCTTCAAATCATCACAGATATTCCAGTTATATTTAGTATACTGAATTTTTTCTAACAGCAATTTCATATTTTCATATGCCTCCTTCATATCACTGGCATGCGAGACAGGTATTGATGGTAATTTATTCCCATTATGGAGTAGTACAGCCTTCAAACTGACTTTCGATTAGTCAATGAATAATCGCCACTCATCTGGCTGGTGTTGATGTCCAAGAGCCTCCATTACTACACCAACATCATTACAAAAAACTACTTGGCCTTCTTTAGAGAAGTAGTCACTGAAATCAATATGGCGTCTACGATAAACGCATATCCTTGTATCTTTTTGGAGTAGATTTTAACCTTTGGGCGTGGAACTTAAAAGCTCAGCTGACTATTTAGACAAATTTAAATCCCGTATAAGATCATTAAAATCTTCTTGAGATAAAAAGTGAGGTTCTGATGAACTACTTGCGTCAAGTAGGGTCACTTCTCTCGCTTTTTTTCCGTCTTTAGTATGAACTGTGTCGGAGTCGGAGTTATCACTTAAGGTCATGAAATCTGGAAACTTTGGTACAGGATACTCTTCACTATGTGGCACAGGACTAATTGCAGATGCCAAATTGGGGTACTTAACTGTATATTTTGTTTTGGACGTAATTCCTTTAATGTTAGTTAAGCAGAAATAACAATCAGTTAAATGGTCCTTCTGTTCCCCCCAAATCATACGGACTGAAAACGGCATATGATGAGTACCATTTTTCCAACCAGTGAGATGCCTAGCACATGATACACAGCATAAATTTGGGGCCCAGTCTTTATCAAAATCACCAGCTTTACACCCGAAATAAGGCTCATAACATTTTTTTCACGAGCGGTGTAAAATTTCGCCTCTGAGACTTGGAGGTCAGTTCACCACACACGTAGCAGAAATTGTTTGGTTGATTTACACACTTTCTTGGCATTTTGGAACGTTTATAAAAAAAAAATTACAAATAAAAACAGTAAACAGCACAAAAATAAGTAAATACACATGTTACCAGACTCACTACAATTACAATTCTGGCTACTGGCCCTCTGCTTGCTAAAAAAGTGTAATATTTGTACAAGATACGACTAATATAGAGAAGTATATTAGACAAAAATGACTGTCACAAGAAAACTAGGCCTGATAGAAGAAATCTGAAAACATATTTGAATTCAGCATAAAAAAACCGGTCAAGTGCAAGTTGAACTTGCACAATTAGTGTTCCGTACGTTGAAAAAATTTTGTTAGGGTGGTATAAAATGATCAGTGACTTCACAAAACACACCCCAAATGAGTTTTCAACAAAGTTTGTTTCCAATCTTTACTGAAAACTGGTGACCTTGAAATTTTGTTTTTTTTTACATACCAAATAAATTATTAAAGGTAATGCACTCGTGATAATTTTCATTCAATCTATACCCCGTGGAGAATATTCCAGAATTTTTTCAAAATTTTTTGATCAGTACTTTTCGAGATAAGGTAGGGGACAGCGATTTTTTAAAAGTAATACGAAGAAAACTGTGCGCAAGTATTACATTATATACGAGTATATATATATATATATATATATATATATATATATATATATATATATATATATATATATATATATATATATATATATATATGTATATATATATATATATATATATATATATATATATATATATATATATATATATATATATATATATATATAATATATATATATATATATATATATATATATATATATATATATATATATATATATATATTATATATATATATATATATATATATATATATATATATATATATATATATATATATATATATATATATATATATATATATATATATATATATATATATATATATATATATCTATATATATATATATATATATCTATATATATATATATATATATATATATATATATATATATGTATTTTTACTCGTGTTTTCACAAGCTTTCATTTGACATCACACTCGATGACCCAGTAAAAAAAATTTTTTTTTCACTTCCGATTTCACCCCTCAAAACGAACCCCTTAAGCCAAAATTTATGTTACGGTGGTATAAAATGATTAGTGACTTCACAAAACACACCACAAATGAGTTTTCAACAAAGTTTGTTTCCAATCTTTACTGAAATCTGATGACCTTGAAATTTTTGTTTTTTTTATATACCATATAAATTATTAAAGGTAATGCACTCGTGATAATTTTCGTTCAATCTACACCCCGTGGAGAATATTCCAGAATGTTTTCGAAATTTTTTGATAAGTACTTTTCGAGATAAGGCCCGGGACAGCAATTTTTCGCGAATTTTTAAAAATAATACAAGGAAAAGTGCGCGCAAATATAATATTATATATATATTTTTTACTCGTGTTTTCACAAGCTTTCATTGGACACCTCACTCGATGACCTAGTAAAAAAATTTTTTTTTCGCTTCCGACTTCACCCCCAAAACTAACCCCTTAAGTCAAAATTTAATTCTCAAAACTACATGGCTCTGATGAGGCCATCAATTCCTATATTATTACCAAATTGCACCTTTCTATGTCAAATAGTTTCGGAGAAAATCGGGTGTGACAGACAGACAGACAGACAGACAGACAGACAGACAGACAGACAGACAGACAGACACCGAAGTGATCTTATAAGTGTTCCGTACGGAACACTAAAAACTGAACTAGGGTCTCTATTCAGTTTCCTTGTGAAAAGAATCATGTTGACCAGTGTAATTGTATTAACCAATTTCAGTTACAACGACTATATATAGAGTAAAAAAACTATAATACCTCTAATATTTACCACAAACAAATAAGTTGAATTTAAATACCATTTTTTTCATATAAAAACATACATTAGTTGAAGAAAAAAACTTGAGCTTTTTCAGTCAGCAAAGAAACATTTCAAAATAAAGGATTCAAAAATCGAACGAAATGTTTCACATATAATATTTGAAGTCCGAATGGAACTTGTAGTTTTTCAGCTAAACCCCTCAAAGAAAAGGGATAAATTTTGTTCATTTTTTATAACACAGAGTTTTTTTGTTTTTCGTTGTGATAAAGAACAATTTTAAAACTCAAATAGGAGATGATATCAGAAGGGCTGTTTCGTATATATCTATATCATTTGGGATTTCTTGGAGTCGAGAAATCCGATAATCGTGTTAGGTTTTTCGTTATTTTTAATTATTTATGATTGAGATTGGGAAGAGAGTTAAAGAGGTTCCTACCTTTAGATCATGCTATATGTTCCTTTTATGGTTCTTTGAGTCGACGAATTTGAAAATTGTGTTACTTTTTTATTTTTTTGGTCTAAATAATAAGAGTTGAGTTCCGGACCGCGAAGTGTACACATCGAAATCGAACGCCCGGAAGTGGTCAACTCGTTCAACGAGCATTATTACGGTAGTGTTTCGATATATTGAATTATTTAATTGTTTTGGTCGATTGCAAACGAGAGGGATTAGAAATAAAGCAGAGTGTATTGTGAGAATTAAGACAATAAGTTAAAAAAAGAAGAATTTAAAAGTCTATGAAAATAATTTTGGGCAATTGTATGAAGTTAAAGAAGCGTTGAGCGACGACCTTGATTGTTTTCTTTACTGTGTATACGGTAATAAGAGGTAAAAACAACAATTTTTTGTCTTTCTCCTCTTCTCTTGGGTTTGAAAATAGAGGAGCATACGAAAAGTTTTAATAACATAAGTTTCAACAGAAATGAGAATGGATAACGAAGATTATAAATTAGGAGACTTGAAAAGGGGAAGAGTCGAGGAAAGGGAAGACCCAATGGGAATATACAAGAGGAGTAAAAAGCTGATAGGAACCCCACAGAAAGAGAAAAATGAAGGAGAAGATAAGATGGACAACTTAACAGAAATGATCAGAGAGTTAATGTTAGATATAAAGGAAATGAAACAGGATCAGAAGAGATACCAACAAGAGGTGAAAGAACTAAGAAAGGAGAATGAAGTATTAAAAGAGGAAAATAAGAGAATTAGAGAAAACATGATAAATATGGATTCGAGGATAAGTGGGCTGGAAAAGGAAAACGGAAGGAATAATATTGTAATATCGGGAATGAGATTTAAAGCTAATAGTCAAAGAGACCTGAAAATGGCTGTCGAACATTTTATGGAAAGAAGTATGGACACAAAGGTAGCGATTAAAGATGTGATAAAAATGCGAGAGACTATATACAAGATAGAATTTCGAGCTCAGGAGATAAGGAAGTTGTGATGAAAAATAGAAACAAACTGAGAAATTGGAGAGAGAGAGTTTACATAAACAACGATTTAACAAAGGATGAACGGGAAATTCAAAAGAAATTGAAGCATATAGCAAAGAACGAGAGAAAGAATGGAAAGAGAGTAAAAAATGGGATATCAGAAAATTTTAATCGAGGGAAGAGAATATAAATGGGACACTGAGGAAGAAAAACTGAAGGAACAAACAAAGAACACTACGACTATCAAGCCAAAAAACTAAGAAAAAGAGAGAGATAGGTAGATCGACGACGACCCTGACAAAGATAAAGGATACGGAAGAGAAGACTAATGAAAGGAATATAAATAAGAAGATAATCAGAGAAATGGATGGGAAGAAAGAAATAGGAAATAATTGCTGAGTTAGTAAATTGGGAACACGGAACTTTAGGGGTATGAACGGAACAGAAATTAGATTGGGAACATGGAATGTTAGGGGCATAAACAGAAAAGAGGATGAACTGACAGAAGAACTGGAAAAATACAAATGCACTATGTAGGAATCACAGAAACAAAATGAAAAGGGAATGGATGCAAAAGATTACCTAATGGATATTGGATGTACAGATCAGGAGTAAAAGAGGAGGAAAATGCAGGGGCAGGAGTGGCACTGGTGGTCAAAGAAGAGAAGATGAAGAATGTAAAAGGGGAAAGGTTTGTAAATGAGGGGATACTCTCGATAGCAATAAAAGAAGATGGAGCGGACGAAGACTGCACTTTGATTCTGTGCTATGGACTAAATGTCATAGCAAGAATTGAGGGAAAGGACAAATTTTTCAATGATTTACAGGAAGAGAAAGACAATACACATAATAAGATAATAATAATGGGAAATATGAACGGAAGGGTGGGAAAAGAGAACTAGGGAATAGAATGGTGCCTAGGAAAACAAGAAGAGACTGTGAGAAACTATAACGGCGAAGGAATAATACAGATAAGTTTAGAAAACGAATTAAAGATCGGTAATACTCATTTCAAAAAAAAAGAAATTCACAAAATAACTAGACAAGTGATCTCGAAAAATGAAAAATCGATTACTTTTTAACACATAAAGAAGGTTGGGATAGAGTAAAGGATATTGAGGTAAAAAGAGGCCCGGAGATAGGAAGCGATTATTTTCTTTTAAAAATGGTATTAAAATTAGGAAAAGACAGTGTAAAGGAAAATAAACGCAATATAATAAACTCAAAAATTAAATGTTATACCCCTAAAGGGGTAGAAAGGCATAAGAATTAAGTAAGTAAGTAAGTATAATTTGTAAAAAAGTAGAAATGAAATTTTGGATATTTTTTAAACTGTTATGAGAATTTTCCTCGGTTTTTAGTTGTTATAATGAATATATTTGAAAGGGTGGATATTTTTTTTTAGTATATTACAGTCTGTCAAGTAAGAAACGTGACCGCTCATATTCTTAAAAAAATGTGTTTCTAGAAAATTTTTTTCCATCAATGTATTCTTTGCTGTGCTAACAACGGCGCAATTACCTTAGTAAGTTGTTCAATCGCCTACTGCATCAATAATCGCCTGAGATTTTTGAGGCATGCTGACGACGAGACTTTCTGCATACTACGGCAATGGTCTTCAATTTTTTCCAATCTCGCGAGACAACCTAGTCAAAGTCCTCAGAGTCTTTCCTCTGAGCTTTCTCTTTAGAAGGGACCAGACGTTTTCAATAAGGTTGGCCTCCGGCTATTATGAGGGCCACTCTAGTATCTTATCCTGGGCCCAAGTGAGCTGCTTCGCGACGTGATAATCGCCCAGCAAAGGTTTCTTCAAGGTGCTTCGGAATTTGACATCATGAGCACGAAGATTTTGCCGAATGATCGATCTTATGGGATACTCTCAAACTTGATTTTCTTAATTTTGCCGCTCCTTGACGCAGTATCAATTTCGGGTTCCGTGAAAAAAAAGATACGATTTATTTTTCGACTTTCGAAACGACTTTGCCTACCGAGCCACGTTTTGACAAGTCGTCGATATTTTTCGTCTCGTTAAAAAGATTTACCCACTTCTTCACAAATGACACCGACTTTTTAATATATTTACCTATCGCGGAATGTGTAACTTTAGGCCTCTTTGGATGGGAACAAAGAAAGATTGCTTCGAGCCGACGCGCAAACAAGTGACACATTTTGAAGTTTACGTGATTTCGACAAAAGTTCGGAATCGACTGATACTTTTACTAAAATGCGCCGTAGGCAAAGGTTACCTCCACCGATTTTTGGTTGAATCGCTAGAATCGCATCTACCAAAAATTAATTATCGCGGACACGTTCTGACTTAACAGACTGTATGTTACAGTATTGCATAAGGACAACCGCATAGAAAAGGACTATCTACGTGGCTACATATAATGTCCAAACACTCTCCTCAAATGACAAACTTAAAGAACTGGAGAACGAAGTGAAAAACATTAAATGGAACATCCTGGGTCTGAGTGAGGTGAGGCACACTGGCGAAAAGATGGTAAAGTTGAAACCGGGACATGTACTATACGAGTACAGTAAAGGAGACGAGAACAGTAAGGTAAACGGGGTAGGATTCATGATTCACGAGGACATACACGACAAAATAACAAACTACGTGGGAATCTCAGACAGAATAGCGTATATTATAATAGGACTGTCAAACAAGAGCTTCAAAAAGTCATTCAAGTGTATGCCCCGACTAGCACACATACGGAGGAGGTAATAGAGGAATTTTATGAAAAAATTACCCTAACTGGACAACGAAAAATGAAATTGATTTTATTATCTCCAACAATAAACGAAATGTACAAAATGTGACAGTCCTAAACTCAGTAATGGTCGGAAGTGACCATAGAATGGTACCCGCTAAAATATACATTAATCCAAGATCTCAAAGAACGATAAGATTTACCAAACAAAGAGCACAAATTGACAGCACTAAACTAGCACAAGAACAGCAGCGATACATTCAAGAGATAAATAACCAACTCCAACAATATACCACAAACAATGATGTACACCCACAAGCGAGAACGTGACCCAAGCGTTGCTGTGTGCAGCTCGCACTGTGGCGCCCAAAACAAAAACAACACAAAAGAAGAAAATAAGTCACCGGATAAAAACAACAGGAATAAGACAGAATGGTGCGAACTAAACAAACTAACGAAGAAGGAAATAAGAAAGGACATCAGGAAATACAACAAAAAAATAATCTTGGTGAACATAGAAGCGAATAAAGGTCCAAAAGCTATCAAAAACCAACTTAGTATAGGAAAACAGGAACTTGTAAAAGTTCCGAATGAACAAGACGAAACAATAACAGATAGAGAAGATATCTTAAAAGCAATAGAAGAATACTATACAAATCTATAGGTATATACATCTAAAGTCAGACCCAATATACTACACCACCTAAACAGCAAAAGAGTAGTAAGGAATATTGGATCAGAGGAAATCTCTGAAATTGAAGTCGCTGAACTTAACTGTCACTTTTAAAATTAAACGAACAGCTCTCTACAATAAGTGCTTGGAAACGGGTAACATCCCGAGGGAATGGCAGATGGCTGAAGTCATCTTAATTCATAAAAAAGGATGCATATCGAAACTCGACAACTATAGACCTATAAGTCTCCTCTCTCAGATGTATAAGCTCTTCTCTAGAAAAATCGCCAAACGAATCACCAAAAAGATCGATTTTTACCAACCGTATGAGCAAGCTGACTTTCGATCAGTGTTCAATACTTGCTATCATATGCATGTAATAAAGCACGTAATAGAAAAGGCCAATGAGTACAACATCAAACTATACATGGCGTTTATAGATTATGAAAAAGCTTTCGATTCGATGGAAATATGGGCAATATTGAACTCATTAAAAAATTGCGGCATCGATAGCAGATATACCACTCTCACAGAAAATATCTACAAAAATGCTCAAATGTACGTTAAAGCTTTTCACAACACGAATTCGATCCCTATCAAAAGAGGAATACGCCAGGGGGATACACTGTCTCCTAAATTGTTTATTAGTACTTTAGAAGACGCAATGCGCAGTCTCAACTGGTCTAGTAAAGGGATTAAAATTGATGGGGTTTATTTGAACCATCTGAAATTCGCAGACGATATTGTCTTGATGAGTGATAAACAGGAAGAGCTGCAGGATATGATAGATGAGTTAAATAACGCAACCAAGGACGTTGGACTGAAAATAAATATAAATAATACTAAGATTATGTCAAACACACAAAAACCTATCAACATCCTGCTGCTAGACGGAACACCCTTGGAAATGGTGGTCAGCTACATCTACTTAGGACAAAGAATAACGATAAAGAAAACCGAATCGATGAGGAAGTTAGAAGAAGAATTAGATTGGGATGGTGTTCATTTGAGAAACTCAGCCATATCTTAAAATCGGATATTCCTAACTCACTTAAGGCAAAAGTGTAAATCTTGCCAGTTATGACATGTGGCCCCGAAACGTGGTCGCTGACAAAAGAAAATGCCCGAAAACTAGCAAGAGCTCAGAGAGCCCCCGAGAGAGAAATGCTTGGTATCAAACTAAATAAACGAAAAACTAATACTTCAATTCGAATGTAGAGCAAGGTTTCAGACGTGCTAGAGAGAGTTTTCCAACTTAAATGGCAGTGGGCAGGTCATATAGCACGAATGCGGGATGCGAGATGGAATGGAGATCGAGAGATAACAAACGAGGTTTGGGAAGGCCGAACACCCGCTGGCGAAATGATATCAGGAGGCATACTGGACTAAATTGGATGACGATAGCTACGGATAGGAAGAGATGGACTGAAATGGGAAAGGCCTACGTTCAGCAGTGGACAGAAATAGACTTATCGTCATCGTGATGTTACACGTCCTTTCCAGGGTTCTGAAAATTACATTAATTTTTCATTACATTTAATTATTTCTGATCAAGCATATAAGGGTTAATGATGTGGGGGAGAGCGTTAGATTAGTCTCTTCATATAAATCGCGTTACATGTCCTTCTTAAGATTCTTGGAGTCGGGAATTACAAAAACTGTGTTGCTTTCTTTTCTCTATTTTCAATTATTTATGATCACACATATAATTGTTATAGTTAATGAGGTAGGAAAAAAAGAGGAGAAAGAATTCTTCGTACATGTCGTTTTATAAATCATTTTCAAGGTATTTGGAGGCAAAGAAATTTCATTTTATTTTTAAATTTTCTAACATTTCATTGCTTCATGGTTCGAATATATTACATTATATGTCAATTTTAGGATTCTTGGAGTCAACGTATCTGAAGATTATGTTATTTATTCATTATTTTCAATTAATCAAACATATAAGGAGTCAAGGGAGGGGTTTAGAAGTGTTGCTTGGTATTTCTCGCATTATACGTCCTTTCGGGGATCTTTGAGTTGAGGAATCTGAAGACTGTGCTGTTTTCTATATTTTTATTTTAATTAAAATACTAACATATATAGAGAGAAATGTCATGTTCCATTCTTTTCATTAAGTACCTATTATTTAAAGTATTCTAACGAAATTTACTACTTACTTTGAAACTGCAAGTTGCAAGGCAAGAATACCGATTTTGACTTTCCTTGCTAAAGGAAAGTATTGTATTTGCAAAAAAACACATTTTGAGATTTGACTGCGCTTCACGTTTTAGGATTTCTAGATCACAAAAAATATCACTCATTTTCGTCGGTTTGTCTGGCTGTCGGTCTGTTAGTACGATAATTCTCGAACGAAATCGGATGTTAATTTCAAACTTGGCATGCATATTATATATATATATATATATATATATATATATATATATATATATATATATATATATATATATGGGAAGGACCTTTTGTTTTTTAGCGATATCTCTTAAAGCGAAAGGGAAGAAAGGGGTGGGGGATCGATAAATTTTATATGCTTGTATTATTGATATGGTCATTTTTTCTGGTATTGTGATGGGAAAATGAGCAAATCTTATGCAGAAATCTTTGTAGTAAAATATGAAAGGATTGGGGAAGTTAAAGGAGTTGTTTCGTATAAATAGCGGTATATGGTATGTCCTTTTCAAAGTTTTTGGAGTCAAGGAATTTAAAAATTAGGTTATTCTTTCATTAGTTTCAATTTTAACTCAAAAAGGGGGTGAAAGGAGTGGGAGTTAAATATTGTATAGTTTCAAAAGTATTTCTAAAATTTCTCCAGGTTTTTTGGTTGAAGTAACTGACAAATTTTAAGTATATTGTTTAACTGTAATTGTAAACTGTATTAGATGTTCTTGGGGTAGGGTGGGGAGTTGAAGAGTTTGCTCCATCTGTATAGTGCTGTAGGTTCTTTTCAAAGTTCTTAAAACCTTGAAACATGAAAATCAAATTTTTTTTTATTACTTTCAATTTTAATAGGGGAAGGGGTGAAAGAAATGAGAGAATCTTATATAGTTTCAATTCAATAGTATAATGAGAATTTTTCTGTTTTCTTATTTAGGATTCCTTCAGTCAAGGAATCGAAACATTACTTTTCTTTGTTCATTATTTGTATTGATAACATTAGAAGAGGGTGAGGCAGCAAATTATGTAATATATAAAATAAGTTTTAGAAATATATACGGTTAAGTTGGCTGAAAAGTACTTATGGCACAGCGGGTAAATTGTTGCGTTTACTTCCCTTGCCAACGGAAAAGACATTGTTTGTGAAAAAATTATCCTCCAAAATTTTTGCTTGTCTTCACGGGTTAGGTTTATCAAATCACGAAAAACACATTTCCTCATTTCCGTCGGTGTGTCTATCTGACTATAAGTCAGACTGAGATGATAATATAACACTTAAAGCATGGATGGGACCTATAGTTCTTAATTTATGTCGTTTCTGGGGAAGAGGGTAAAAGAGGTGTGTATTTATTTACTTTTTACTTAAGAAAATCAAATCCAGTACTTAACATATTTTAGAATTACATGTGTTTGAAAAAAAAAGTATAGGGCAAAAAACCTTTCAAAATTTAGTAACAATTATTTTTGTTATCGATTTAATATTGAATTACTAAAATAAAATTATTTGACTTATAAATCACAAAAAGCAAATCAGAAGGTAATTTATATTCAAAAGTAAGGGCTAAATATAATACACAATTTCTTTTCTCCCATTGTCATAAAGTACATTTTCATCCAGTCGCATTTCGTATTACCGACAACAGAAGCCGCATATGCCATATAATTCCTGGTCTTATAAAGCATGAACGAGGAAGCAATATACGAAACATAGTTACATATGCAAATTGGCTACCCAACTTATTGTTGAGCTTGCTTTCGTATCGTAAAGAAAGATATACATGGTAACTGCGGTTTATAGGCTCTCCACCCCATCAAGCGACGAATAAACTTTTGTTATTACCCAACAGCCACGGAGGACGAGAATTTTTATCATGGTTTATTTTAAATTTCTTACATCGTCTGTAGTTTATTCCCGTGAGAGGCGTATATGTGAAAATTTAAAGTTTTAGTTTTAATTTTTGATATTTTAATATGTATACTTACAAAAAATTGGAAAAATACTAGAGTTTTTTCGATTGTAAGTTAATAACCTAATAAAGATATTTATTCTTGAGTAGTAATAATTAAGTTCTAATTATACTTTTGATTACATTATTAGGTGTATTCCTAAATAACACAGGATGACATATCGTAAGTTGCTCTTCGCTTCTATTACCAAAACAGTTTCACTTTTTAAAGAAACTACGAGTAATATGGTTCTTAGGTAAATTTTATTTAAATGCTGTAATCTCTGACAGCAAAAAAAAATCCTTTTCTTAGATTCACATTGAAGGTAAAAGTGTTTTTTTTTAGTATTCTGTACGGAACACTTCGGTGTCTGTCTGTCTGTCTGTCACACCCGATTTTCTCCGAAACTATTTGACATAGAAAGTTGAAATTTGGTAATAATATAGGAATTGGTGGCCTCATCAGAGCCGTGTAGTTTTGAAAGTTAAATTTTGACTTAAGAGGTTAGTTTTGAGGGGTGAAATCGGAAGTGAAAAAAAAATTTTTTTACTAGGTCATCGAGTGTGGTGTCAAATGAAAGCTTGTGAAAACACAAGTAAAAAATATCACCAGTTTTCAGTAAAGATTGGAAACTAACTTTGTTGAAAACTCATTTGGGGTGTCTTTTGTGAAGTCACTAATCATTCTATACCACCATAACAAAATTTTTTATTTTGAAAGCAATTAACGTACGGAACACTAATTGTGCAAGTTCAACTTGCACTTGACAGGTTTTTTTTTTATTTTGACTGCCTAGAAAATAACGTCCAGTTTTTTATTACCTAGATAGTAAAGACTTATTAACTAATCTAATCATGCAGAAATAAACCATAATATATACTTTTTTAATAAAATAGTAAGTAATTCAAAAAATCTAAGATAAAAATTATATTTGTCTACGACGTATAACACAGAAAATTAACTGCTGACAGCTGTGGTCTGCAATATTATAAAAAAACGCTACTTTTTAAAGAATGTATTTCAAAAACTATTAAATTTAGACCAAATTGTTGCAACATCAGTATATTTATAATTCGGAATTAAATTTCAAAATGACATAATATATAGAAGTACCATTTGAAATATATATTTAAAATAATACAATTTCTCGAGGCACTATATACATATATATATATATATATATATATATATATATATATATATATATATATATATATATATATATATATACGAGGCTGGTTTGAAAAGTCCGTGCAAAGTCCGAGACATGGCACCACCGGCGCGTATCGAGGTCATGTTTAGTTAGTAGCATCTCTTGAATGAACGCACACCAAGTTTCAGCCATATTGGTCTATTTCTTTGGGTTTGGCATTCGTGTGAATCAAGGAAGTCGAGTGATTTTCAAGAAATGGACGAAAAAGAATTTCGTGTGGTGATTAAACATTACTTTATGAAAGGCAAAACGCCTCAGGAGACTAAAGAGAAGCTTGATAAACATTATGGAGACTCTGCACCTTCGATTAGAACAGTTTATAAGTGGTTTCAAAATTTTCGGACTGGCCATATGGGCACAAGTGACGCTGAACGTTCTGAACGGCCTGTGGAGGTTACGACTCCAGAAATCATTGATCAAATCCATGATATGGTGATGGATGACAGAAGAGTTAAGGTGCGTGAGATTGCTAGTGCTGTGGACATCTCGACTAAACGGGTACATAATATTTTGCATAAACATTTGGACATGAGAAAGTTATCCACAAGATGGGTGCCGCGATTGCTCACGCTTGACCAAAAACGGAATCGTGTGAAGTGTTGCAAGGATGGTTTGCAGCTGTTCCAGAAGAATCCGGAGGACTTTAAACGTCGTTTCGTCACTGTGGATGAAACATGGATACATTACTATACTCCTGAGACCAAATAACAATCTAAACAATGGGTTACCAAGGGGAATCTGCACCAAAAAAGGCGAAGACCGTTCCTTCGGCCGGAAAGGTTATGGCGACTGTCTTTTGGGATTCGCAAGGGATAATCCTCATCGACTATCTGGAAAAGGGTAAAACTATTACAAGTGAATATTATTCATCGTTATTGGACCGTTTGAAAACCGAGCTGCAAGAAAAACGCCCGCGATTGGCCCACAAGAAAGTCCTTTTCCATCACGACAACGCACCAGCACACACCTCAGCAGTTGTGGTCGCAAAATTAATGGAAATAGGATTCCAACTCGTTTCACATCCCCCCTATTCTCCAGACTTGGCTCCCTCGGACTACTATTTGTTCCCCAATTTGAAGAAATGGCTGACGGGACAAATATTTTATTCAAACGAGGAGGTGATTGCAGACACTACACTGCAGACTTGGACAAATCCTATTATTCGGAAGGGATCAACAAACTAGAACATCGTTGGACGAAGTGTATAAGCCTAAAAGGAGACTATGTCGAAAAATAAAAAAGGTTTACCCCAAACACATAAGTAGTTTTTATTTTTGCAAGGACTTTTCAAACCAGCCTCGTATATATATATATATATATATATATATAAATTAATATATATATATATATATATACCACACTCTATCTTTACCGCTAAAAATTGAAAATTTTTGTTATTTTACTGGTTTACGGGATAAGCAGAGAGAACCAAAACCAGCCATTTTTGGCCGGTTTGGGTTTTTTCCTTTTAATTATTATATTATGTAGTTAACGGAAGTATATTGGGGAATGTCCCTTTGTGCTAATGACTGCTTGTTTTGTTACAAAAAAAACACTTTGGTGAGACAATCATTTTTCTTTTTTCTTTCTTTTCATGCCTTTTTTTTGGTGTTTCTCAATGTACTCAAAAAAGAAATTTTTCACTTAACAGTATAAAGAAAAGAGAAAATTTTGTCTTTCCAGATGTCCTGAAGAACAAATAAATATAATTTCGAAAGCTCGACTAACAAAAAAGGATGTTTCACTACCCAAGGCCATGTCTTTTAATTATCTCTCTCTTAGAACCCTATAGCCTCTTACATCAATTCTATTTTTTACCTAAAAATTATTGATTTCATATGTGGCAGACGATCATATCTCCTGATGATGATAACATGGCTAGCGAAATGAGCCTCGAGTGTAAAAACGAAATGCTTATTGCTCTGCCAATTATCGTAGACATAATTTATTACATTATATTAAAAAAAATTATCAAATGGTCACATCCCGCCTCTATGGAAATGTAATCCTCTTCTATATCATTACTCAGTATATGTTATATCATCAGGAGCGATGATTGACTGTTGATATCGGCCAAGATGTCGGTATATCCGTCAGCGTTGTCGAAGTGAGGACACACAATTGTATTTAACGCTACCTTTTAGCCAACGCGAAAGTGCTGCCCCGGAGGTTATTACATTTCAACAATAACTACTACCTATATATGTGGTCAAGCCCACTTAAATAAGTTAATAAACAAGTACACCGACCTGTCGAGGATTGAATTCGAAACCTTTTGCACCGTAAGCGGGAACCATACGACGGAACTAGGGCCGCTACAATTTACACACATTATAATACTATATCGTAATAATGTTCAAAGAAGTATATTACACTGTTATGACATGTAACCTAAGCGGTCCTACTAGTGTAAAATGCGCCATTTTTAATAGTCCTTACACAATAAACTCTTTCATCATTTGTTATAGGATTCGAGACATTTGTTACTATTTGCTACCCTATATGTAGCCAGACATATACAACGCAATACATTCATATTATGCTTTTTGAACACGATCGAAATAAGTACGCCTCTAATGTATAACATTTTAAGTACGACTGCTTGGTATTTACATTTTAACACACACATATAAACTTTTGAAAAATAACAATCAAAGACACGAGATTTTTAGGATTTTTTTGATACTGTAGATAAAAGTATACTGTGATACTGTAACCAACTTATTATTTTAAGTGTACTTTTTTAAATGAATCAATTTAAATTCACTAGTATAAGATATTGAATATCACGCTTTTTGGTATGCAAGCAGGACCTAGAAAACTGTAAAATCAAGGGTATCCTTTTAAACGAATTGAATAGCAATTCTTTTTATTTCAGGTTAGGGTGGTATTGAAAATTGCTTACCAGAAAAAAGAATTTTAAATTTGCATTGCAAAATGTTAAGGAGGTGGCTGCCCACAAAGAATACAAAACATAAAAACTAAAATTTCTCAATATATTTTTTTAATATCTATAGGACTAATAAGGTAGAATAAGTATTTATTCTAAGGTCTCCATATACCGATAATATCAGATTTGTTGTATAGGAAAAAACATTCATGTGTTATGCCGAAAGATATTGAATATCTTTAAAATTACACCACACTAGATAGTACCGACATCAGTGCTTCAGTAGCTCGTCCATATCTATGATCGAATCGGACCAGCTTGAAAAAGATTCTTCAAACAGGCCCGATACAAACAATAATTGAACTTTGCAGATAACGGATACATTAGCACAATTAACCTATTCAGCAACTGCAATAAACTTAACCTATTGAAAAATATGGTTTTAGTATTTATAATAAATATTAATTTTTTTATTGTTTGAGATGAGAGCTTTAAGAACTATTATTTAGCTATAGTAAAAAAGCAAATTTAATTGTCTAATGCGGTTTTTTACCACTAGTGATATAATGAGTTTATTGCACCACTAGCGGTGTTATAAAGTCCATTACATTACCTAAGAACGAACAGTAATTGATATAACATTACATAACTATATTTGTTCTATAAAATATAAAGCATAGGCTGAAAAGATGGGAATTCTTGACAAAACATTTGAAACAATTACCTGAAGCTCCATGCCAAAATACAGCACTTAGCTAAAAAGTCTGTGATTTCCAATAATCAGGATAATAATTATTGTAAAACTTTTAAATATAATGCAAATTACTTATTTCATGTACTGAATACTAATTTCAAGGACTACACAGTAAAAATATTAGTGACATTTTACCTTTAATACATATCCAAGATGGTGTTTATAAATTCAGTAAAATTCTAGGCCAAGATATATATATATATATATATATATATATATATATATATATATATATATATATATATATATATATATATATATATATATATATATGTATATATATATATATATATATATATATATATATATATATATATATATGTATATATATATATATATATATATATATATATATATATATATATATATATATATATATATATAAATGTTTAAATAAAAGTTATACGGCGCATATGCTGACGTTGACAATAAAATATTTTGTACTGTCAGTTCGAAGAAATTACGCCATCTTAAATTTTTTTAAAATTGAAAGCCCTGTATATTATTTTATTTTTGAGTCTTACTAGAAATTCTAGATATTATTTGTCTAACATATATATCTAAATTGAACTGTTTTGGAATTATTGTCATTTGAAATTTAAAATAAAAAAGACAACTATCAATAAATACTCTAGGTTTATTTTTAAGCTAACAATTGCTCAAAATGGCTACCATTAACAGCGAGGTAATGACCCAATATGTCATAAACCGCCTGAACAGAGTTCTGCAGAGAATCTGGGGTCATCTGTGCTACTTCATATTGAATTCTTTATTGTAAATCTTCTACAGTTTCAGATCGACTTCGGACTTGTGGACGTCATATCATTGGTCCCTTTTTTATCCATGGGAATCTTACAGAACAGCGGTATTTACAGTTACTCCAAGAGCAAGTTATTCCAACTTGTGCAGGTCTTTTTCCCGAATGAAAATAATTTGAATACCCCTAACAGGAATCTGTGATATCAACAGGACAGAGCACCTCCTCACTATGAATCAATTTGGATACGATTTTTCATAATCGTTGGATAGGCAAAAGAGGTGCTGTAGAATGGCCTGCAAGGAGTACCGACCTTACGCCACTCGCGGAAAAATCGCATCCAAATATCGTCGACCTGAAACTGTAGAAGATTTACACAATACGACGTAGCACAGATCACCCCGGATTCTCTGCAAAACTCTGTTCAGGCTGTATATGACAGATTGGCTCATTGTCTCGCTGTTAACGGTAGACATTTTGAGCACTTGTTACCTTAAAAATAAACCTAGAGTATTTATTAATAGTTTTTTGTCTTTTTTTATTTTAAATTTCAAATGACAATAATGCCAAAACAGTTTAATTGAGACATATGGTATGTTAGAAAAATAATAAGAATTTTAAGTAGGACTCAAAAATAAAAGAATATAAAGGGCTTTCCGTTTTAAAAAAAATCAAGATGGCGTAATTTCTTCGAACTGACAGTTCAAAACATTTTACTGTCAACGTCAGCATTCAGCAGTCGTTTTTTTGATACACTGATTAATAAATGCTGTGGAATCATTATGCCATACATATACAGTGAAATTTCCCTTCGCGGACACCCCTCTTACACGGATACCTCCCTTGAACGGACAGTTTCTCATGGTCCCGACCGCCTCTCATATAACTGACATTGTGTTAACTCCCTCTTGGACGGACATTCTCTTGAACGGACACGGACACAAAAAAATGTTCTCTTAACAGGGCAAAAAACAATAAAAAATAAACGCCTTATCTTATTTTCTGTGGCGAGTATCACTGTTGCGTTTCCCAATCGCGCCGCGCCCCAACGTCGCTGCCTGCCTTCACTGAGGGACTTACCCGAGTAAACCGGGGATTTACCGATCTCAATTTTTCGGTACACGCGGGGATTTAATGTTAGTCTGACACCTATGCGAAAAAGAGATACAATGGGCGATACATTCATTGTACAAATGGCTCCAAATAGAAAAATTCTCAAGCTTAAACAATAAACTGTGATTGTTGAAGTTCACGACAAGGAGAAGTTAAGTGTAAGGGACTTATCCAAGCGTTTTAATATCAGAAAAAAACAAGCTGCTGATATAATTAAACATAAAGAAATCCTTCTAAACAAATGGATGTCGAATAGCAAATTGAATGAAAAAAAGAAGCTTTTTGACTAGTGATGGTACAAAAATTGACAAGTTGTGTTATAACTGGTTTATAGCAGCTCGCCATAAGGGGATTCTTTTGTCGAGTATGCATATGAATTATTTTTTTTAGATAAGGTTTTCTGGAATTGATGCGTTGATTTTCTTTTCATATCAATTCAAAAAATGGATAAAAGGGGTGTCGTGACAAAAACGCAAAAAACTTATTGTTAATGTTCTTTTCAGGTCCGCTAATACGATGCAAAGCAAAAGAAATAGCCGAGTCTCTGGGTTATTCTACATTCAATGCTTCTTCTGGTTGGCTTAATAAATTTAGAATCCGCCACGACATAAGTTTTTAAAAACAATTTCAGGAGAAGGAGCTTCAGTTATTGCTGAAGATGTTTCATCATTCTGGGAAAAATGCCCCTCTTTAATTAAGGGATATTTACCAAGAAACATCTATAATGCCGATGGGACAGGCCTGTATTTTAGGGCTCTACCCAATGCTAATATTTAAAAAAAAAATTTTTTGGTGGTAAATATCCCAAAGAGCGGTTTACAATTTTGCATTGTGCAAATATGATGGAAGAAAAAAAAACTCTTAGTCATTGGTAAGGCAACTAAACGCAAAGCATTTAAAAATATTAACATAAACAACCTGCCTGTAACTTGAAAATATAATAAATATTAAAATCCTGTTTCTGCCCCCTAACTGTACATCAGCTTGTCAACCACTTAACCAGGGAATCATAAAAAATTTTAAAATTTATTACCGAAGTCTGATACTAAAACACCTAATAGTAACCATTGAATCTACTGGTACAACTTTTGAGTTAATTACGTCATTGGATGCTGTTTACTTTGCAAAAACCGCTTAGGAACCAAGGAAACAGTTAAAAATTTCTTCCGTAAACCGGGATTTAAGCATGAAAATATGCAAAGTGAAGACCAGTTAACTGAAGCTATTACATCTGATCCAGAAGATGACTTACCACGTAACGTACTTGCAGATATCCTCAAAAATAAGAACTGGTTGGACTTGACTGATAATAAAAACCTTAATGATTTTTTGAACATAGATGAAAATTTGTATGTTGAAAATCCAGATTCAGAACAAGAAATTGAAAATCCAGTGGAAATACAAGGACTTTCCGAAGATTCTGATGTCGATGAGGTTCCAGTACCCACATATGCTATCCCAAATTATGGTGAGACTATTACCCTAACCAAGCAGCCTAAAAGTTTTACAGACGATCATGGAGATGCAGAGTCTTTAGAGCTTCTTTCCAGATTAGAAATACGATTTGTGGACGCAGTTTTAAAGAAAAAGAGGAAACAAACAACAATATATGAATTTTTGCGTCATTAAAGTGACCTTTCATTTCATATATATAACTCTATCCTATTATATTTTATACGTATATAAAGGTAAGAAATTTTTATTTTTTCCGTAAGTTTTAAGTTTTTTGTTTATTTTAAAAATATGTACATACATAAGTATACTTTATAAATGTTCCAAATTCTTTAATTACAGTTTTCATTAAAAAAACGGTTTTTTTTTTTAATTTCTTTTAAGCGGACACCCTTCTTGAACCGATACTTTCGGTCTGAACGGTTGACCC